>NW_006495273.1:12732249-12757462 GCF_000471905.2 Amborella trichopoda | reverse complement strand
TTTTTCGTGTATAGGGTTTCGAGTTTTTTTCTACTTTCACCTTCCAAATCCCTTGAACTTGGTTTATACGAGTAAGGAGTCACCAATCACTCGTATTTGTAGGATTTTCATTCCCATAGCATTCTCGAGCCCAGCTATCAAGGCTTCATATTCAGCAACGTTCTTAGTACATGGGAAATTCAATCTGATGGTTGTTGGCATTAAAATCTTCTCAAGTGAGCATAGTATGACACCTACACCAGACCCGTATTCGTTTCTTGCACCGTCGAAGTATAGCTCCCAAATTGATTCCTCAATTGTGAAGAGATTTTCATCAAGGAGATCCGTGTTGACGGGAGTGTTATCTGGCAGGACATGTTCAACTAAGTGGTCAACAATGGCTTGTCCTTTGATCCATTTTGCAGTGACATATTCGATGTCGAACTCACTCAGTAGCATTCATCACTTCGCCAAATGTCCATTAAGGACTGGTCTTTCTAATAGGTACTTGAGTGGGTCTATTTTTTAGATGAGCTTGACTGTATGAGATAAGACATAATGTCTTAATTTCTACATAGACCACATGTGTTAAGCAATGCTTCTCCATGTCTGTATATCTTGTCTCATAGTCAACCATGGTTTTGCTGATGTAGTATATCGTTTGTTCTTTTCCATGGTGGTCGTATTGTCCTAACATTGCCCCCATGGTCTTATCTTTCACAAATATGTATAGAAATAAGGGTTTATCTAGACTACGAGGACTAAGGATGGGAGGTTTGGTGAGGTACTGCTTGATTTGGTCAAATGCCTCTTGGCATTCATTGTCTCATATGAATGGAGTATCTTTCTTAAGGAGCCTATTGAACGACACACACTTGTCTGTCAGTTGTGAAATAAAATGCCTTATGGCTTGTATGCGACCTTGAAGCCCACGGATTTCTCTGATGTTCCGGGGAAGGGGGATTTCAATTATGGCTCGTATTTTGGATGGGTCCATCTCAATGCCCCTTTGGCTTACTATAAAGCCTAGTAATTTGCCGGATTCAACTTCAAAAACACATAATGTGGATTGAGTTTGAGTTGATGTTTTCAGAGTCTTTCGAAAATGATTCTCAAGTTGGTGAGATGATCAGACCTGGTCTTCGACTTGACCAAAATGTCATCGACATAGTCTTTCATGATGGTATGCATCAAATTGTGGAAGATGTTTGTTATTGTCCTTTGATAAGTTTCCCCTGCATTTTTTAGGTCAAAAGGCATGACACAGTAATAGTAGGTTCCCCATTGCATTATGAATGATGTTTTGGTCTAGTCTTCTTCTGTCATGACGATCTGGTTGTAACCTGAGAAGTCGTCCATGAATGACAGCATCTCGTGCCCCGCAATGTTGCCGACCAAGTCATCTATGTTTGGTAAGGGGAAATTGTCATTTGGGCATGCCTTATTGAGGTCTCGATAGTGGACACACACTTGTATCCTCCCTTCTTTCTTGGGTACGACCACTATGTTGGCCAACCATTCTGAGTAATCGACGGGGGTAATGAACTTCGCCTTGAGCAGTTTGTCGATTTCTTCCTTAATTTTGAGCTCAAGGTGGGTCTTTTGACGTCGAAGTTTCTGACTTACAGGTTTTGTTCGTTCATTGAATATTAGGTGATGTTATACCAATGTGGGATCTAACACTGACATATCATCGTATGACCAGACGAAGACATCGCGATATTCCTTGAGAAAGGAAATCATATTTTCCCACTCCTCAGGAGATAAGGAGGTTCCAACCTTGGTTAACCTTGGATCCTTCCCAGTTCCTAGGTTTACGTTGATTGTCTCTTTGATGATAGTCATTGGGTCAATATCGAACCTCTTCTTGAATTTCTCAACATGGAAAGTGAGTTCCTCAAGTTGAGCAACAGGGTCGCCGACCTTTAGGAGTAAGGTGGCACAATAGGCTTACTCGAAGGAAGTAGGTGGGATTTCTCCAAGCTCGACACCTATGGCTAGCTTCTTGCTATGTATACTAGGATTAAGAAAAGCAGGGGGTTCAGCGCATACCTTCGCGATGCCATTTTTAGTCTGAAATTTGAGGCATTGATGGAGTGTAGAGGCGACCACGAGGTTTTCATGGAGCCACGGTCTTCTTAACAGCATGTTGAATGAAGGTTTTATGTCCAGGACATAAAACTTTATCACTTGGACGATAGGGTCGATCTTGAGTGTGAGAGGCAGTATGCCTTCAGCTTGTCTCTTGGTCCCGTCGTATGCAGCGATACTTAATTGACATGGCTCAAAGTCATCCGGGCTTTTGCCTATCTGCTTCACTGTTTTCATTGGGCATATGTTTAAGGATGCCCCATTATCAACAAGCACTCTCTGTATCTCATATCCTTGCATGAAAACGGTGATGTACAGAGGTTGGACATGAAAGCGGTTGAACCTGTCTGGGATGTTAGCATCCGTGAACATGATTGGCGTTGGTGCCATTAGTTGGTTAATCATTACACATAACTCATCCGACTGTGTGTTGCTCGTTATGTGTGTTTTGACGATGACCTTTTCGATCTAGGCCTAGTGTGCTGGTGAATAGGCAAGAAGCTCCAAGATGGAGATTTGAGCTTGGATCTTCTCGAGATGAGCTGGTAGATCATAGGTGGTTACGGATCCTTGAATTTCTTTATTCGGCTCATTATCTGCGACCCTTGCTAGTTGTCTAGCTTTTGAGGTGTTTCCCAATCTTTCATCGAGAGTATCGGCCATCAATTGAATGGGTTTGAACACTCGGCCTCTTCGGGTTAGGGAATCAACCTCGCCAGCCTAAAGCACGATAGGGTTTGCCCTTACGAGAGTAATGGGAGATATCGGGGTGTTGGCCCCTTGTTTGGGAGATGATGCATTTTCATTGATTCTGGCCATGTCGATTTCTAACGTATCATTTTAGCCATATTGGTCCCATTTAGGTGGATCATCGAAGGTTTGAGGTGAAGGGTTTCCTCTTAGGAAGCTCAAAAGATCTTCTTCGGGCTTTTGAATGTGATCACAAGCAAATACGAATCGGCTGGGATCAATTTCTTTGTCTCCACTCTCAACTATGTGAGTGACAACGTTCTCTTTTAAGTTGTCTTGAGCTCCCAGCTTTTAGGTCCTTGCAACCATATTTTAAGGAAGACGATTTGTGAAGATACCCATCTTTTGATTAGGTTCTTCGACAGGTTGATTTCTAGGTGCGACAGTGATGTCCCCCTATTGATTAACCCTTGAATCACCCGTTTCAAATACAAGCAGTTTTGAGTATCATGAGCATGGTTTTGATGCCATTTGTACTACCTACTCTTATTCATGACTTGAAATGGTGGTTCAGATGGTGGCAGGAGATAACCCATGTTTCTAGCCAGAAGTAATTCTAGCACTTTTTCTAATGGGTCTTTGAGAGGGCTGAAATTATCCTCTCGTCTTTGATTATTATTTTGAACGTTAGCTCTAGGCTGACCACTTTGGTTTTGATTCTGATTGTTGCGCTGAGTGGCTAAACCTTGAGCCGGTCCATTAACAATAATCTCATTAACCTGACAGAAAGCATTCCCGTTGTTATTGTTTTTGTTCTTATTTTGGGGAGTTGTTATCGGTTTATTGTCAGGCCTAGTACTGAGGGGTGTTCCTCTGGCCCTTTCATGTCACACCACCCGCTCAATCATGGAGTCGAAGGAGTGGGGGATAAGACCTTAGCTGAAGAAGGTCTTGTATTCATGAACGACATTCTCTAAGATTATGGATATTTTAGCGTGAGTGGACATTCTATGACCCGCATCGTTGCCTCACGAAATCGACCGATGAAATCCTTGAAGGATTATTGGGTTTTGTTTCGTTGCACTAAGCTCGCTCAGGGAGAGAGGTCTTGATGTCGACCCGCTGTAGTGAGAGACGAATAGGTTGAACATTTCATCTGGAGTGATGTGTCGTCGAGCGGACATTGTTCTCCGATGCCAGTTCAAGGGTTCACCGGTCAATGTTTGCAAAAAATATGGCCTACAACTGGTTAGGTATGTCTCGCAAAGCTTGAACGAGACACAATTCAGGGAGGGTACAAGCAACTCCTCAAACAAAGAGGAGGTACGCGTTGACGTGAGTATCTGGATCACTCTTCCCATTGAACTTGTTTCTAAATTCTAGGACGACAAATCCCAGGGGAAGGTCTTTCATGCCTCCAAAGGTCTCATGAACATAGGACTTCGGGGGTAGAATCTCATGCATGCCCATCCTTACAAGCATATCCTGCATTGCTTTTATGGTGCCTTCTTGTTAGGTATTTGGCATGACAGTAAGAGCACCAGTCAATGGGTTCTCAAGCGTAGATTGATGAGTCAAGACTTCGAGTACATGTTGGCCTACATGGGCCTAAGATTGATAAGCCGCAATCATCAGGGCGGTTTGATACATTTGTGTTTGAGGGGTGTATTGACCCATAGGTGCCGCCGCCGGCTGCAAAAACTACCCGGTTTGTTGAACAAGGTGAACTAGAGGAACCGATTGAATAATCAACTAACTCGGTTGTGCTAGGGGTTGGCCTATACCACTAAGTTGGTTTGGCATCGACCCATGAGCTGGGGCATGAACGGTGTAACCTAGGTCAACTAGACTTTTAAGGGCAGCTTGGACGCCCATCTCACCTAAAGGTGGATCTAGATTGATACCTCTGCTTCGTACAGTGTCCAGGACATCATGAGTTGTACTATGGTGGCTCGAGGTTGGGTTAGATCTCCTAGACTTAGGTGGGTCTTGGTTTTGAGATCACTGGGCCCCAGGGTTTTCTCGGTTCGAGTTGTGGGAAATGGCGTTAGATACAAGATATGACCTGAACTTCTTCCCTCGCTCGACTTCTACTTTGGTTGCATAAAAGTCCCTGTAGGATGACGCCTGGTCGAACCCCCTGACTATTCAAAGTCTTTCGGGCGGAGCCGAAGTTTCGAGCCACACAGATTTCAGGATTAGGAGTGGATCCTTGGGATTCTACCTCTAATTAAAGACTTGGGCGCTGGATAATGGATTGACCTGAGTTCTGTAGATAATCCCAAGGGATCGCGGCATACTGGTCCCTAGGTTAGGCTTAGAGTCTGCCATAGAGCTATCATCATGGTCACTTTGAGTGACTGACATGGTGATTGCTTTTGGCAGGGGTCTAAAATCTAGACTTAGGTAAGATCTGGACTCGACGACTTAGGGCAGACCTAACCTGACTCTAAGGGCAAAACCCTAACTGAGACCTAGGCTAAGACTAGACTGGATGAAACTTGCTAGACTCAATGGGTTTTGGTTCAGACCTTGAACTAGAGTAAGCCTAGTCTAGCTCTAGAGGCAACTCTATGCTTAGACCTATGCTAGAACCTAGACTAAGACCTATACTAGATGGGTACAAGTCTCGGCTCGGACCAAGAGTGGGTCTGCTTTCGGACCTGGGTGTGAGCTTGGTTCGGACTTGGATTGAGCTGGGTGCAAGCCTAGGCTTGGACCTAGAGGGTTCTGAAGATCAGACCAGGTATGGACCTGGACTTGATCAAGGTTAGACTAGGAACAAGTCCTCTGCTCAGACCAAGAGGGGGCCTAAGTTCAGATCAAGGTGAAACCTAGTTCGAACTTGGGCTAGGCTAGGTATAAGCCTGAACTTGGAGCTAGAGAGTTTTGATGATCAGACCAAGTATGGACCCAGACTGGATCAGAGATGAGCTAGGAACGAGCCTACGGCTCAAACCCAGCAGGGGCCTAAGTTTGGACCAAGGCGAAACCTGGTTTGGACCTAGGCTAAGCTAGGTACAAGCCTGGACGTGGACCCAGAGGGTTCAGCTCAGACCAAAAGCGGGTACGAGCCGAGATCTAAGATTAACCAGCAGAAATAAGCAAGCACAGCACACGAAATCTTTTGACCTAGATTATAGGTAGGCTTGGCTTGAGAGTGGGTTCCTAACTATTAAAATGCCGCTAGGCTGATATAGGTCTGCACATAGGTCCTGGCCTCCTGTTATAAGATGTCCACCAGGTCCTACTATACGTAGAGTTGATTTGAAGCAAAGGATTACGGAGGGGCGCTCACATTTAAAGTTACACGAATCCCAACCGCCTCCACTCTCAAAGGTAGATTCCCCTCACACCGTTAACGTGGATTTTAAAGTTTTTCAAAATATTTGTTTGTTGATTTCCCGGGTATTTCTGGTCCGGTGTGTGCTAGAGTGTGTAAATAAGTACGCATTCAAAAATAATTGTCACGCACACAATGCACACAAAACAAGAAAGAAAATAAGTGAGCGCTCGGCACTGATCGCGCCTATTGATGCACTCTTCAAGGTGAAACTCGCTCAAAGCACAGTATAGATGGAGGGATAAGCAACCCCTAAGAAGGTATAGTAAAAACAATAAGACCAAGCACAGTCCGTGCTAAGTCGAGCGTGGCCCGAGTCGAGGGTGACTCGAACGGGACATAGTTCAAGGAGGGTGCAAGCAACTCTCAATGTAATTATTTTTTTTTTTATCTTTTTAACTTTGATGAAGCACAGTTAAACTAAGCATGGGGAAAGCAGGGAAAACATGATTTCAATAAAAATGAAAAAGCTAAAATAAAATCAAAATGTCAAGAACAAAACAGACCTATTAGAAGCAAAATATTTTTTTTAGATTTTTAAAATTTTTATTTTGAGCCAAAAATTGGTGAGCAGGAACAACAAAGGCTTTGAAACAGGACTGTGGGGTACCAGAATATTTCTGGGACCACCGCTGCTGGGCAACACGGGTGGTGTCGCCCGGGCGGCACTACTGGCATCGCCCTTGCAGGCTAGGCGACCCTGCTAGTGTCGCCCAAAAAAATTATTTTTTTATTTTTTTTATTATTCCTTTTGATGAAAAAAGGCTAAACTAAAATTTTTTAAGCAATTAAAATACTATCTCTGACGAAATAAATTAAAACAAAGTACAGCAGAATAGTACAGATAGAGCAGACCTGTATCAAGTACAATATTTTTTTTGTATTTTTAAAAATTTTATTTTGATCTAAATTTTTTAAAAAAATCACAAAAGATAACCTAGAGAATATCTAAAAAATTTTATAAGATTCTGAAACTTTTAAATTTGGGCGACACGGGGAGCGTCCCCCTGGATTTAAGTGGCACTGGTGGTGTCACCCGACGACGCTACTAGTATCGCCCAGAATAAAAAGGGTTTTGCAGCACGAAAACCCTGGGTCCTGGTCATAGCCAACTTTTGGGACCTTTTTTTACTGAAATCAGTGAAAAACAGTGAAATAAAATCATATTTTGATGCTTGGATCAAGCTCAAAATGGCCCATGATGGGTGCCAAACTGTTTACAATGAAAATCAAACAGATCTTCCAACGAAGATCTCTCGGATCTTAACATCTTAAACTGATGAAAAATAAGTGGTACAGAAAGTGGGACAAAGCGAATTTAGATCTGAGACCAGTTCTGCTCTCAGATCTATGGTAGAGCCAGCATGATTCAAAGCATCAAAAAACGATTTTAAAGAAAACAAACAGATTAAAATAAAATAAAATTGAATCAAACAGTAAGAAGGAAGAGCAAGAAGAGGTTAAAGACCAATACCAAAACGGCCGCGATGGCCCGGGACTCTCGAGCCTTGAGGGCTCGCCCAACTCAGCTCCAGCTTCCTCTTTGCCTCTCTGATTCAGATGTCGACCAACAGATCTCTGGTGTAGAATGGTTGTTGTGCCCTAAGAATAGTTTAGATCTAGGGTTGTTGTGCCCTAGGTCTAGGTTTTCTTAGGATTAGGGTTAGGGTTTTCTTAGGCTTAACTTTCTTTGAGAAAGTCTCTAAAGAAGCTCTCCTGGGGATTCAATCTTGTTCCCAGTCGTTTTTCTCAAATGACCATGAAAATATATCTTATAGTGGTTAAGGATCTGTTGGAAAGGATATATTTCCATAACCAAAAGATCCCTATCCAAAAATGCCAATTTTGGGGGTACGGATCTAGGTGACATTGGTGGTGTCGCCTGAGCGAACGCCTAGTGTCGCCCAAATAAATTTGGTAAAAATATTAAAAAAAGGTAAGAAAAATACTCAAAAAGGAAATTTTCGGTTTTGGGCCGAAAGGGGTTGGGTGACACTGGCAGTGTTGCCCGGACGACACTGGTAGTGTTGCCCAAGTCTGAGCAACACCACTCCTGTCGCCCAGTCTAGGTTGGGCAACACTGCTACTGTCGCTCAAATCAAATATTGTCCAAATTCAAAAATTCCACTTCAGGTGTGTTCCTCAACCTCTTTTGAAGCTCTCAAATAAAATTTGGGTTGAAAAGGATTTTTTTACTATTTTAATGATTTTTTTGGTAAAACAGAGTGTTCACAGGATTCTAGGTCAAAACAGGGTTTCTGTAGGCTTCCGGTTAGGCAGATTGGTTCTAGATCATAGGGTAGGCTATGTGAACCATGGATTTTGGTTTACTAACTCAGTGTAATCCTAAAGATTCAGAAAACCATAGAATTTGTCAGATTTAAAATGGGGTGTCTACAATGAGATCACTAAAACTTGGAGACTTAAAGTTACTCATTGGTTTTACTTTGGCAAACTATATCATGAGCGTCTCATTAGAATTATGGATCATGAGTATGTTAGGTCATATCAAGAGTGACTATGGATTTCAAGTCTAGCCATGTGGGTTGCTCTGATGCCTAATTCCACTCCATAGGATCACAATTCCCCATTAAGGTATTTTTAAATTGTGCGAAAATAATTCCTTTTGACAAAACAATTAAATGAATTTTTGGGGATTTTTCTGAATTTTTCTCATAAAGAAAATGATTTTTCAAAATTGTTAAAGGGAAATAACAATAAAGGACAGACCCTCCAGGACCTGCACGAGATACCAAAATAGCCAATGGGTGTCCATGTGGTGGAGTTAAAGAGCCTCTACGTCAACCCCGTGTGGAAGTGATGTATGGTTGACGTCAACGCCAATGGGGTCCGCCTTGTCCTTTTGTAAAATTTAAGTGGGGGAAGTTAATTACAATATTTTCTGGAATTGTTTAAAATTGAAAATTGAATGTAGGAACATGTTTTGTATGATAATATGTTATGTGCACATGTGTGAGCCCTTCTAGAAAGGGCATAAGGTTTGGTGTTTGGTATTTGATTTGAAACCTTAAGGACTATGGTAATTTTGCACTTAACTAACTTACACTTATGCCACCATATGATTGGCCACACATGCTCGTTCACAATAGAGAGAGTTTTTAATTTGAATTTTTGCTAGAAATGTGCCTAATTACCTCATGGGTATACGCTCAACCTTAATTTCTAATTTAATTATTTGGAAAGATCATGGTCGTTTTCATACAAGGAGAATTATGAGTGAATTATGGATTAAATTAATGATAAAAGTATTTTATTGCTAACCACGCATCAAGATGATTTGATGGTAGATGGGAGGCTAGGATCAAGTCCCTTTTTGTAGTTGTAGGGTGATGACATGAGTGACCAAGTTTCCTCTATCTAGAAGCATCTTTACACTTGGTAGCTATAAATGCCCCCTCAGTCTCATTTCCCACATACTAGCTCCTACTTTCTCTCTAAGCGTGGCACACCCCACTCTCTCACTCTAGGTAGCACGCTCTAGTCTCTTCCCTCCTTTCTCCCTCTCTCTTCATGTTAGAAAAAACTATTGTTGTGAGAAAAAGTAATCCTAGTGAAAGAAAGGAATAATGAGCTCCATTAATGCTTAAATCAAGTTCCATAACGCTCTCCAAGTTAGTAAGATCTAGACCTTTCTTCATTGTTCCTTATGTTCTTCTTTGCTATAAAATTCAATTTACAACATGGTCTATCCATCTCAAAGCTCCACGATTCATGAGTTCTTGATCTAAGTATGACCCTTATGGTTGAGGGTATGATCCAAGTTCAATTAAGCTAGTTTTCCATGAGACTTTCTATGAGTCTTATGGAGCTTAATTGCCTGATATTTTATGAGATTTTTTAGATCAAGATCAACCAATTGAAAATCACAATTGATAGAGCAATATGATGATTTTCGAAGGGGATACTATGCAATTTTTCATGGGTGCCTATACAATTTTGTGCGTGATCTTGTGATTAAAGATTGTTTTTCTCCCGTGAGCTCCATCTAAGTGTTTGATCTTTGAAAGTACTTCCATTATAAAAAGGAGTAGATCCATAGATATTTAGCTTCCCATCTTTGATAGAGTGAATTTGGTCGTGTTATGAGCCTTGCCATCATATATCACACTATAGCACATAACTAAAACCCATGGCCATAAACCAAGCACCGAGATCTCTTAAAGACTTCCCATGATTATGTTACTTTGTTTACTTGAGCATTCATTTGTATGTAATTTGGAGATCATGATTTTATGAGTTTTATGGTGGCAATTGATGTACAATTTTCCAATGTAATTTTGTATGGTGTTTAATTTTCAAAAGCACTAGTTACAAGAGTTGTACACTTGATATGCTTGGGTAGTTTTATAGTGCTTTTGATAAGGGACCCAAATTGAGTTGTGTCCTCAATGTAATGAGTGTAGGGAAAGTGTTTGATGGCTGTAATTTTTTTTTTATGTAGCTGTAATTGAGGCATGTTATGCCATTAAGTTTGCAATTTTGTGAGGGAATTGAGTTGTATTGTCAAGTTTGTCACAAATATTGAAGTGGAAGTCCTTGGACTTGATTTCTCTATACTCTCAATTTTGTGGTCAAGAAGCTCAGAGGGTTCCTCGTGTTGGTGCTGGTGTATCCCCAACATCCCGCCACATAACTGGGTTCCCACACGACATCAATGTTGATAGAGAGGGTTTTAGAAAACCATTGAAAAGCTTTTTATGTGTAAAGTGTATGATTGAGATGTTGAAAACAAGCACACAAATGATGGGCACAAAAGATATATAATAAGGTAGGAAATTATGCTAACAAACCTAATCTAATATGCACAGATAAGGATAAGACAATAGACAAAGAGCCTAAAGTAACTACTTATCCTATCTTATTATTTAAATTTTGCATTTTCACAAAAAATAGGAAACACCAAACAAAGAAAATAGGAAGCTCAAGGGGAAAAATTTAGGGAAGAAAACTGCTGCCAAAAACATTTCCCGAAGTCTACAGCTCTGCGCAAGTCACAATGCGCAAAGGATCACATAGGCACAACTCAATTCGGCTCCCACTTGTTATTGACGAGTCGATGCGACTCGCGCAATTCAAATAAGCCTTGGATCAAATTCTAAGGGCTTTTTCTTGCTGTTTTGGCCCCAGTGACTTCTGTTTTGACTGGAAATAATAGGAAGCTTTTTAAAGAACTAGCAATGCGAATCTACAGGTCAAGAGCCCCTTAGTGGGCACCAAACTATTTATGATTGAATTTGCGCTGATCTCTGATGCGAGTTCAACTCAAATTCATGCAAAACTAGTTAAAATTGATGATTCGATAGAAAAGTGGGACTGCTCAAATTACAGATCTAGAACAAATTCAGATGTAACTAAGTCTACTGGCAGTGCCAGCTGGAACTAAGTCTACAAGTCGAGAGCCCCTTAGTGGGCACCAAACTATTTATGATTGAATTTGCGCTGATCTCTGACTCAAATTCATGCAAAACTAGTTAAAACTGATGATTCGATAGAAAAGTGGGACTGCTCAAATTACAGATCTAGAACAAATTCAAATGTGGCTAAGTCTACTGGCAGTGCAAGCTGTAAATTCACCTCTACTAGATCTCTAAAATTAGGTTCTTAAACTATGAAATGAAGCTAGAAAAGTAGAAAATAATGAATTGAAATAGAAAGGAATAGAGATCTTACCTCAGGAAACCCGAACCTTGGAGTTTCGAGCTCGAATTAGGCTGTTGTTTGCCACCTTTTCCTTTGTTTAAATGCTTTCTTTTGCTAAGATTTACTGGATGTTGGTTAGAATACCCTAAATCTAAGATCTAGGGTTTCTAAAGGCTCTAGGGTTCTTAGATCTAGGGTTTCTCTAAAACGTTTCTACAAATTTGTAGAGATTTTCTTGGGGTTTTTGGACTTGTAGGATTTTCTATGAATTTCTACTATCTTTTGGAATTTTTCAGTTTTTTCTAGTATTTCCTAATTTTCTTGGAATTTTTAGGATTTTCCTATTTCTTTTTTGGCACATTTCTAAGATTTTTCTTAATTTTCTTGATTTTCTTGGCTTTTTCTAAGTGATTTTCTGATATTTTTTAGAGGGGTTTATGAAGGTGTATAGATACCAAGTCCAAGTGACACAATGCAAAATTTCTCTTAATTTTAATACAACATAACTCAATTACATCAAATTTTACATCTTCATATACAATTCCAGCCAATAAACTTGGCCTCAATGGCACTTTTAAAACAAAATAAAACTCTAATTGGTTCCTTGCCTTAGGCCATGACACAATATACATCGCGAAGATTGATTAAGCACTTGATCATACTCATTATCTAAAAATTACAATATACAAATACATTGCCAAATTATACATAACCTTGGAATTATATCATACACTTTAAATTCAAACTCCTCCTTCCATCAAGTACATGTATTATGTATGTGCATAGAATTTGAACATGGAAAGCCGATTATAGAGCTCGTTTTGCCTAGCTTACAGACTTGGATTTTAGCTATGTATCATGCGAAGACTTTCGATGGAATAACCATGTAGGCCACTATCGATATAAACAATGGAAGCCTTTAAGCATCATTTCATCTCCACTTTCGTGATACATTCTAACATATGAGATGGCTTAACAAAATGGATTCAAAACTATAGAAAAGGTGGGAGAAAAAGAGACACAAATCACTCTCAATTTGGTGAGAAAATTGATAGCATGACCATGGAGGTTATGACATAAATTTTCCTTTTGAAATTTCACCAAAATAATCCATTAGAGAGTGAATCTATGTATTGATATACACTTGAAATACGGAAAAAATTGCAGGGATCCAATGATCAATACAAGTGGAAAAAACCATGGGAAAAATACTAGCTCTTAAAACAAAAAACCAATTCATATAGTTCATAAATTCGCCATAATCTCTCTTATGAAAACAATAATTTGAGGCATCAAAATGTATATATAATTAACTGATTTCGTTGTAAAAAACTCAAATAGATATCCGTAGAAAATACTCCAAAAGTCACATAAAAGCTCATGAAAACTAGATTAATTTTTATATGGATGATGCCTTCAGCTATAGGGATCGAATGGAATTAAGAATTTCGGGCTCCTCCGAGGCTTCTAACTTTTGATACATATGTCCAATTTGATTATGCTTGGATTTGCACCACTCTCTGAATGAGAACAACTGAAATACCTGGAACGAGTTAACTTGAAAAGTTGGTAAAGACATTGGAGTTGCTCAGATTATGGGCTCATAAATATTGCCGATTTATACAAATCCGGTCCTTTGATGAGTCTACTAGTAGTGTCATCTCCAAATTAGTATATTAGACCTTAAAAAGCGTCCTAAAATACAAATAAATTTAAAAGAATTTCATAAAATATAAAATAACAAAAAATAAAATAATAAATAAGAGAGAGAAAGAGCACATACTTGAGAAACCAGGAGTTAAGGGCCAGTAACAGGACCGCAAGTTGATTTACACCTTTTGATGTCTTATTTTTTCATCTTGAAGCATGGCTCGAAGGTTTTTTGATGTTGGAAAACTTGTTCCTAAGATTTGATCTTGATTTTGAGGAGATTTCTGGTAGGATCTGGGCTTAGGAGCTTTTTCCTAAGGGTTTCTAGGGTTTCCTGATTTTTTTAAAAGTTTTCCTATTTTTCAAGGGATTTTTGGATTTTTTTTATTTTTCTAGAGTTTTTTTTTTCAAATTTTCTATTTTTCTATACTTTATAAGATTTATCGTAATTTTCTAGGATTTATACTACTTTTCTAAAGAAATTATCCTCTTTATCTAGACTTTTTTTTTGGGATTTTCCTAATTATCTAATAATTTTGTAATCTAATTTTCTGGGGATTTTCAATATATTTTTTATTGTATTTTTTGGATTTTCACTCTCTCTACTGATTTTTACAATTAACTCATTTCGCAAGACATTTGGACTGATGCAAATTCATACGTAAAGTGGAGTATTTACCAAAAAGGTGTTTTAAAAGATAGGCTATCACTCGGAATTTGACTAAAGAGAAGTTCTTTCCCATTTGCTGAAGCGTAATGAACGAGACAGAGACTCCTGTATGCTTTACAGAAGATAAAGGCTGAGGCAAAGCAATATAAAAGGATTTTACCCGAGTGATTTCAACATAAGGTTATAGATGTGGGGAACTGCCATAAGTGTGACAAAAGGTTTGAAATATGTTACTACTGATGACTCTATATTTTTAGTCAATACCAAGAGCTATATATTCACCGCTCAAAGTATTGCCCCTTATCAGGTATAATTTCTCATTACTTGACCCGAGATGTAGAACAAAAGGCTTTAGTCTTTCTCTAGTGAAGTTCCAACAGATATCAAATTTTACTAAAGGATACTTTTAGTTCTAGTAATGAAAAGAACGAGGCTTAAAAAAACAGCATTGAATTCTCGACAACGGTGCAATAATCTTTAAAATGGAAGATTGGATCCATAAAAGGACGGGAATCATAAACTTTTAAATTTTTGCCAAATTTGCCTCAGCTTTTATTTTTCTTTTTTTAGGAAGTTTGCCCCGTTTGATTTTTTAAAAATAGACTAGAAATAACAAAAGTAAGTGGTCCAATGTTTTTAACATTTTCAACAAAAAGAAAAACAACAGTTTGTTTGTCAATTCTTTCTTCACTTTTCTGCCCAATCTAGAGAAAGACCTTGTACCCAATATATATAGAGAGAGACAGAGCAATTGTAGCTAAATCCTAGCGACAGAGATAAGCCTCTAGAGAAAAAGAGCTCTTCCTGGTACAAGCTAATCCTTGTATGTTCTAGAGAGAGAATGGAAGAGACCAGGGGGAAAGCAGAGGAACAGGGAATCAAGCACAAGAAACAGGCAGCAATGGCGAGAATGAATGCAGTTTTTTTAGCCCAACATTTAGATGTGCAGCGAGATTGGCCAGATGAGATGAGGAGACCCTTCTGCTCGCGACCCGAGGACACTCCAGTGGAAGAAGCTCAGCAGAGGCAGAGAACCTCCCCTCTTTTAATTTAATCTCCACCAACCTCTTCAAGGAGGTAATTCTTCAAACCCATTCGACTTCAATGGGCTTTTTTCCCCTTATTTCCTTGCTTTCACATGTTCTCACAGCTTTTTTTTTTCTTGCATTCCATTTTTAATCTCTCTAGATTTGATGGGTTATTTTTTTTCCATTTATTTTTAGGCATCATAAGTTTTGTTTGTAAATACGGTCTAATGTTAAAAATAGCGGACTGTTAATTATTATTTTTTTATTATTATTGAAAATACGGTCTGAGGTTTCAAAAATCGGACCAGACCAAACTTGTCAAAAAGGAACATTTTGGAAAAAAAAGCGATATGAGGTTTCAAAAATCTAACAGGAGCAAACTTGACAAAAATGTTTAAAAAAAAATCAGGATTTCTATCCTACTAGGTAGTAACGGCATATTTTTTAGACATTTTATTATAACATTATTAAAAAAGGGAAAGTATAGAATGTGACCATTTATTTTTGGTACAAGGTGGTCACATCAATTTTGACCGTTGGATGTGAGATTGGGTAGCTGTGATTATTCCATTGACCAAGCTCAAACTTCAAAAGAAATTTTCTCGAATTTTACGACACATCCAAGCTATAAAATTTCACATTGGATGGTTGTAAATAATTGTGACTACTTTGTATCAAACATAAATGATCTCATTGTATACAATCCCATTAAAAACCGTCCGAACATAAATTTCCCAAAAAGAAAGAAATACTAAAATTGGCTCCTCTCTTGAACAACCCACAAGGGATCGACCCACAAAAGAGATAAGAAAACATGCAAAACATAGAGGTGCGAAATCACGGCATTCCGTAATGGCAGCTGCCAGTTGGTTCCTCCTCTCTATTTCGATGGTGTTGAAAAATCACACTTTCTCCCTAATTACTATTCTCCATCTCCAATGTCCCGTGGTTTTATCGCATTTGAGGAATCACTTTCAACCACTACTGTGTCATGATGATGATGTTGTATCTTAAATAAGCCTGGTAGTTGACCCGGGAAGGTCCAAATAATGATCTCTGATAAGCCCACCATATCATGTTAATGAAAATGAAAATTGTTTGGTGCATCCAAGTCTGCAGCTGTTACTATGCGGGCTTGGAGATCTACACAGTCCACCAAAACCAGATTCCGAAAATAATAGTTCTCAAATAAAATCGACGGTTCAAATACTTTCTCCAAAAAATATTATTTCTAGTATTTAAAATTTATTTACTTTTACAAATTAATAATCTACATGTTAAAGATTATATATTCATCTAAAAATTAAGATCAAATTCTATTTCAAAAAAAATTTATTAAGGGGCCCGCATTTCTACATGTGAGTCCGTGGACTCATAGAAACCATGTCCGAATGAAAAATGTAGTAGACTACATTTAAATGTAAAGAGGGCGATGCAGTATACTAAGTATCTTAGGGCATGTTTGCATGCCACTTCAATTAACGGTTTAAAGGGCCAAGCCATGATTAAAAAATTAAAGGTTGTTTAACTTGCTGGTCACTGGTTAATGCTCCATTCGAATAAGTCTTGAACATAAAAACCCCTCAAATTGGCATTCCATTTTGCATCAACGGTCCAACGTGATGATTTATGATAACTTATTCACCATGATCCATACATTTATGATATGGCGTTTCATTTTCTTATGGAAAAGTATATACAAAAAGAACATTTATTTTTATTACAACGTCACAAAAATTCTCATACGTCAAATTTCAAATCGAGTGGTTTTAATATATGTCATTGACTAGACTCAGAGTTCACAAAAAAGAATTCTTCAAACTTTGAGACTCCTCAAGCCATCCAATTTGAAATCTAGTAGCTAGCAGCAATTGTGACCTACTTTTTTTTGACAAATGTTATCAAATTTTATTGTCAACTAAAATGCAGTTACATCACTCGTTCATTACATCATTCAAAATAAAAAAGGAATCCATAGCAGCACCTTTTTAGCCAAACCATAAGCAAGATCATTCGATTATCTAAAGGCGTGATCAAACGATAAAGATAATTCCCTTTCCAAATTCACCACTTGGACCCAAAACGATCGTAGCAACCAGAAAACTCTTTGTTCCTTTTTGCACCACCTAATCACATTTTGGGAATCACCTTCGACCATTATACCGTGACCCAAATTCATGGCTTTAATAAAGAGTAATCCTTTGAGCAAGGCTCTAAACTCAGCCATGTTAGTCGTGGCAATTCCAATAGGTCCTACATAGGCAAGAACAATTGATCCAGTCCAATCACGTACCGCTCCTCCTATCCCTGCATTACCCGGATTACCGAGGGAGCTACCATCAAAGTTTAACTTTAATCAACCTTGTACCTGGGCTATCCATTTACCAACTGGTCTGGTCTTAACACTCTTAGAGACCACCAAATAGGCTAGAATAAGCCGCACATCAATCTTGCTAACACCTCTCTCATCCTCAGTGACTGACAGCCAGCACCATATTGTATGAATAATACGGTGGATTAGGCCTTCACAGGAAAGATCAATTTCTTCAAAAGTACGTTCTTTCCATAACTCCCAGCACACAACTCCTTTAATAATTTGCCAAATCCTTGCCCCAAATTTTGGTAAAGTCAGAAATACTAACTGAGAAATGATACCCAAGACACTTTGAGGACGAGCCATACTAAAGCCTAGCTTCCCAAAGAAGTAATACCATATGTACGTTGTATATCGACAATGAAGAAGCAAGTGCGAAATCGACTCCCCATCTTTTTTACACGTCAGACAAACATTTGGCAAGACCTTTCCTCTTTTAATGAGATTATCAACAGTAAGAACCTTATTTTGCCTATCCAACCAAATAAAACATTGGACCTTATGAGGAATAGGCCATTTCCAGATTTGGGATTTGAGGCAATGACCATCTGTGGTGATTATGGAACAAAAGAGAATACATGGCTTTAACCGAAAAAAGACCATCCTTATTATGCTCCCAAATCACCTCATCATCAATATTAGTACCACCTCCTGTAGCTGTAAAAACAAGCTCAAAACCTGCGCCACAAACTGGTCATTAACTCAATTATAAGGAAACTAGATATCCCACACAACTAGCTCTCCAACAACCTGATAGGTTTCACATATCAGAGCATTTGGGGAAGAGGCCTTTGCGAACAATTCAGGGAAGGAACTCTTCAAAGGGAAATCTCCTAACCACTTATGGTGCCAGAACGGGACTTGAGTGTCATTCCTCACACACCACCTAATATCTCTATGGAGATAGGCTTTGAACAAAAAAATATCTATCCAAAATACAGATCTGGATGCACTTCTTCTACCACCTCATATCCACACTCCAAACCTATCAACACTGTATTTAGCAGTTAGAATCTCACACTAGAGCTGAACCTTAAACAACAAGTTATGCCACCACCATTTTGTCAGCAAGGCCTCATTCATCAATGCCACTCTTCGAATACTAAGACCTCCTTCACATTTAGGGGTACACAATCTATCCCATCTTAACAAATGATATTTCCTATTCTCCTCAAAAGTCCCCCATAAAAAACATCGCATCATCTTCTCAATTTTCTTAACTATACCTACCGGCATTTTCAGGAGAGACATCTAATAAATGGGTAGGTTTGTCAAGCATGATTTAACCAAGGTCACACGTTCCCCAAGTGATAAATACTTTGGCTTCCATAAATCAAATTTAGTTTGAGCTCATTGAATCACTCTATCCCATACTGAAATAGGAAACCTGGAATCAGAAATAGGAAGCCCCAGATAAATTATGGGGAATTTGTCCACTTTGCAACCAAGTATTAAAGCAGGTTCCTTTGTCAGTTCACTACGGCAATTGACCCCCACCATAAAAGTTTTTGCAATATTTATTTTTAACCCCACCGCCACCTAGCAACACCTCAGAAATCTGCCAATATATTCAATATACTCCTTCTTGGCCTCTGAAAAGATTAGTGTATCATTTGCATACTGTAGGTGAGAAATAGAATGACCATTCTGCCTCACCTGGAATCCCACAAAATTACCCCTATTTACCACATTGGATATCATCAAGCTGAAACACTTCACATAAATTGTGAATAAAAAATGCGACAATGGGTCCCCCTGACGGAGTCCCCTTGAGGAGTTAAAGAAACCTTTGAGACAACCATCAATAAGAATAGAGAAATATGCCGAGGAGAGGCAACCATAAATCCTAGGAGTAGCGCATACTTTTGAAGTGAATGCCTTTCGAAAATGTTCAATAATCCCTAAATTGCAACTATCCATGCCATCTTGCATTACTCTTTGGATAGTAAGCCCTAGGAGATCATTCTGCCGCCTACGTGCACTGGCAATAGAGTGAGAGAACTTTGTGTTCAGGTCTCCCTCTTTTAGCCATTTGACTCAAGACCTTTGTCTCCAATAAATTTCCTCAGACCGCCGAAGTTCATTCAAAGCATTAATTTTTCCAATTCTCTCACTAGCAAGTATCTCATAATACACCCCTCTACTTTGTACAGTTTGGTTGATCCCCTTAATATCCTCCAAAAGACTATCAATCTTAGCTCCCAACTGATACTTACTTTCTTTCTTCCATTCTAGCAGCTTATGCTTCACATATAGTAATTTTTTGTGTGGCTGGAAATCCAAAGAGTCAAAAGTAATAGAATTCTCCCAAGTCCTCCTAATAAGATCCATCACCCCCTCTTCATCCAACCAACCAATCTCAAATCTGAAAGGCTTTGGACCTCTAGGAGAATAACTAGAATGAAGAAGAAGAGGTGTCTGGTCCGAAAATAGCATAGGCAAGGCAATCACAGAAGCTAATGGAAACCTCTCCAAAAAATCTTTTGAAATCAGGAATCTATAAATTTTAGTCATGATGAGATTCCCAAGACAATTATTGGTCCAAGTAAAGAAGCTCTTAGCAGAGGTAAATCTACCAGACTATGGTTTTGGATAAAACCATTAAATAATCTCATAGAATAGTTAATCCAACCTCTTGATGAAGAATCCTTAGGCTACCAAATTAAGTTGAAATCACCACCCACACAAAAAGGAAGATTCGAATCAGAGAAAACCCCTGATAAGTCATTAAGAAAGCTAATTTTGAGTGCTACATTGTTTGGACTATATACATTCACAAGACCCCATGAGAAATTGGGCTCAGGACCATTGAAAAGTATAGCTAACCACCTATCCCCTTTTAAAATCTCAAAATTTGCAAAATCTGAGGATTCCACAAAATTACTGCCCACCCCGAAGCCCCAACAGAATCAATGCCCTCAAAACACACTGAACCCGAACCCTAAACTTCCCAAGCACCACCACAGAAGGGTTGCGAAGTTTGGCCTCTTGCAAAATTAGGACATCTGGTTTATACTTCTTAACCAAAAATAAAACATCCTTCTTCCTACTAGCATCCCTTAAATCTCTAACATTCCAGTTTAAAATAAACATCAATAAATAAGAAGAACTTGGACCTTCAGCGTGAGGCCCATATAAAGATGCATCAAACATGGCAGCACCACCATCATCGTTCGAAGACTCATCGAAGCTCCCTGCAATCGGAGCATCCACATTCGAACTCAGCACCCTGATCACCACATTAGCGCATCTGGACCTTAGTCTACTCAAAAATATGGAGGGAGAAGCGAACTTCTTTTCCTTATTTTTGAGCAGCATCGTCTTCTTCCCCTTGATTTTTAGCCTAGAGCTTTTCCATAGCCTTCAGCTGCGTCGCATCAACTGTGACGGACCCAGGTGCTTGCATCTCAATATTAGCCTTCGTTTCATCCGCTACATTATTTTTAACAAGCTTTCCCATCGCCTGAAATTCGTGGGCTTCACGCTTCTCTATTTTCTTCTTTTCCTTGATAGCTTGAGGACCAAGCAATAGGGATCTCATAATCTAATCCCATATCATCAAGAATTCCCTGATAAATAGCGTCCTCCTCTCCATCATCGTCAACAACTCCACTCTTTGCTTCCGGAAGAGTAGCAATGGGAATGACGGACACAGTTAGCACCATAGTGGACTTTGGATCAAAAGATTCTGCTGCTACATACTCGTTAGCCTCCCCATCCATAACAGATTGAAGCGTCATCATAGCAAGATCCCCTTTTTCCTCATTAGACTCAGGTAACGGAATCATAGCCAGTTCATCTACCGTCAGGGGATCAAAGTGCGGCCTCTCCTCTAGGTTAGTCCTCTTCTTAGCACTTCTGCGGCAAGGGAGAAACTTCAAATGATCAGCCATGAGTAGTGCACACAGCAAGATACCAGCTAGCTGTTTGGAGGCAGCAGCGAGCAAATTTTCAGGCATCGGCCACGGGGAAAAATGCTTCCTTAGGCCCTGTACTTCTACCTTCCCGACGAGATGTTTTTCAAAGATTATATTACCTAAATCTTTCCTGAAATCTTTTGCCACGATGTCATTTTTCGCCACCTCAACCGATGCAATTTGTACCACATATGGAGCCAATGTATCTGCAAGGTCCACCGTCATTACAATGTTACCACGCTTCAAATAACTAACCGAAGTCAACCACTGAAGAAGAAGGCAACTTATAGGAATCCAGGAAATACCTGATTGGAATCCACCTTTTCCAAACTTTTAATTCACTCGTAACCGTATGTTGTTTCACCACCTGGCTTTGGCATTCAAGATTCTTCCCGACCCAATTCAAAGTTTTCCGGTTGAATTTCATCGGCCCAGTAAAACCTCCATCCTTGTTCCAAATTTGAACCTGTTTCGCAGCCCCCTTACGTACTTTAGTCCATCCCTCCTCAGGACTCTATGTCTCACATGGCTGAGCCATCTGATCACTTTTGTGAAAATTATCTGTCATCGTATAATTGCTCTGCAAACACACATCTATCAAGAACAAATCATGGCCCACCCGTAGTCTTATATGTCTCGGGCAAGGGACTCCCAAGAAACGACTGATTTGAACTCTAACAAAAGACATGGGCCCACCTAAGAGCTTAAGGTCAACAGCACAGTATTCTCCAAAAGAATTTACAATCTCCTTAAAGACAAGCTCATTCCAAACATGAAGAGGAACACCCCACAAGTGAACCCAAGTCAGATCCCTCTTCACAAAAGACGAGTGCATCGAAGGGCTCCATTCTAAGAGAGTCGTCAACGAACCTTGAACTCTGTAAAATCTTTCCTTCCATGCCCGAGCCACATCATGGTCGGAGCGTAAACCAAAAGCAGCCCTACCTTTGCCCAAAGAGAACACTTCAAGCAGATACGACAAACCCCATCCCCGTTTCGCCCAATCATTCAAACCAAAAGTATCATCTAGTAGGGGACAAAAAGAACGTACCAAAATCTGTCGTGCCTTCCTATCAAGTTCATTCAACCCTCCAAGCAGTACCTTCGGAACATTGGAAAAGGGCCCATCAATTCTAAATGAAAGATCTCTCCATGTCTCCCTCATCTCATAGGAGATTGTTAGTATAGAGAGATACGAAGAGAGATGCGAATTCCTGAAAAGACATTTGCCGAATGTTTCCTTGGATTTAATTTTGCAGGGTAGTTTTTTTGGATAAGTACTTGCAGAGAGGGGAATTGAATGTTGTAAGCTTTTAGCTTCTAGAGAGAGAGATAACCCCGATCAAGAGGGCAGAAGAGAGAGTTTTAGCCTCTAGAGAGAGAGAGAGGTATGTAGCCCCTAGAGAGAGAGAGAGGGGGAGTTTAGGGCACTTTGATCCATGGAGGATCGGTGGGCAAACCTCCATCAAGAAATCTTGATACACATCTTCTCTCTCCTCAACCACTTTCAATCCTTCCACTTGCTCTCAACCTACTTGTGACGAAGATAAAACCACATAGTATATAATCCCATTTACTATTATGCCATCCATTTAGTGCGCTTTCAATTCAGTTGTTTAAAAATTTTGTGCATGTGGTATTCTTAAAACTACGCATTTAAAAAACCAATAAAAAATAATCCAAAACAAAGATTACAATACCTCTCAAATATTGTATGGGTATTTTGGTTATCCTATTTTATAAAATTATTTTTTTTGTTATTTTTTGTTGCATCAAATAGGGACATGCTCAAAATTCCTGACAAAGAAGCCAAAACTGTAAAACTGTAAAATGCAGCAAAAATGACCAAAACTACATTCTTTGCTCGATAAGGTGTGAAATAGCATTCAAACAACCTCAAACCCTCAATTGATTTACAAGCGGGTACCAGTTGGGTGGGTGAGACAGAAGGCCCGGAGGGCCACATCTACTCCTCAAATATTTATTGTTGGGCCCTTAGATGATTGAGAGATGCTCTTATGGTCATTATTCTCGTTTGCCCGGATTTTGAAATTGATTGTGCATTTTTATTGCGATAAGAATCAGGACTTGGTGCAATTATTTCCTTGTTCTCTCTTTATATTCGAAAACAGTAGAGGTCTTGTCAACAGCCAATTTGTCTCCTGTTAGAGGAAGGATTATTCAAAATTGGTAGATTATAGGACTTAGAAATTGATACTTGATGCACAGCAGAGAATTAAAAAAGGGAAAAGCAAAAAGCAAATTAACGTCAAAAAAAAAAAAGAAGTCAAAAGATAGTCCCTCTGATTGGATGATGCCAACCTCGGATCGCCTCCTGGTTTAACGTGAATAACACGATTCGAGGTCCACATCCTCGGATCGTTTGGAACTTCATTTCTGATTCGAGAATTACATCCTCAGACTGCCTTATATTCTTTTGATATGTGGAATTCCAAGCAGTCCGGGGATTCCATCCTCGGATTGAGGGGCAATTTAAATAAAAAAATTGCTTGTTGACTGATCTTCTTTGTAATTTTGAGCAATAAACGAAGTATTTTGCATTTTCCCTATTTTTTTAGGGGCAATATTTTTATGTTTCCCCTACAACATAAAACTTATATACTTCCCCTTATCCAACCGTCCATTCTGAATGAAGGGCTAAGATTGCCTCAATCACAATGTCATGTCTCTACACTATTTTATTTTTAATTTTTTTTCTACAAACAATTTTAACACCAAATTTTGTATGTCCAATCCTCTATTAAACTCACACTAGCGAAAACATAAAACAAAAATATTTTCAATATTATAAAATGACCAAAATACTCCTGAAAGTTTCAAGGGGTATTTTGGTCATTATGTTTTATAGAAAAATTATTTTTAATATTTTTTATAGGTGCTCCATGTTTGAACGTATTTTTCAGCACCTTGGTCCCTTTGGAAATTCCCGACAGTCTCAGAATGACCTCAGAACTGGTCCGGATCTTCATCAGGACTTCAAAGGACCGCCTACCGAGTTTCATCGTAGTCAAACATGTCGAAGGCAGTGAATACAAAGAAACAATTTCAGCAAAATCGGTCTCTAGCACCTTCAAATTGACCTTGTAACTAGAGCTATATTTTTTGTGCGTCAAACAATTGTGGGACTACCGCCATTAGATCCGGCATGATTGAAAACCCCTATGGGTCAAGTTTTTGCTTAACCGGGAACTCTAAGACAAAGTTATGGGTAAAGGACTAAAAGGAAGTAGGCCGCACACTATTTCCCGGTGGCCTCACAACACCAAAACACCATTAAAGGAGGTTGTTTTTGCAGTCATGGGTAGTCACTTTCGAGACCTATATCTCACTCATTCCAAGTCGGATCGCTCCCAAATTTGGTGAGCGTGTTCGTCCCATCAAGACGAACAATTCTATATGTGGTACGCCTCGTCACGAAGCCTGACCATAGAGAAAAACTAAATAAAATTCGCTGATTCATGAAGGGAGTTGCAGAAATTCAGCAGCAACACGCCTTGTTCGAGTAGCCAGATCACAACGCTCGCATACTCGATTGGTACGAAATCAACTGTATTATGTACGTGAGGTCCGAAGCTATCTCTGCTCCGAGCCTCGCATATGATGAACGGTTGGATTATACACACGAACGCGTCAAAGCTGCTGTAAATTTCGACCGTCGAACTTCAAGATTCCGGCCAAAAACTTAAGACGACAAAATCTTCATCCGGATAAGAAATCAAGCTACGTTTGTTGCAACATAATCGTGATGGCATTCTCAGTGTGATTCAATGAAGAAATTACGAAGAAACA
>NW_006495273.1:12685820-12715643 GCF_000471905.2 Amborella trichopoda | reverse complement strand
TCTCATTTCTTAAAATTAGGCATCCGTGTCTAAAACAAAAAATCTTTTAAAGGCAATCTTGCTTTCAAAAAAAAAAATTATTTTTGAGGCATTTTTCATTTTTTGTAAAGAAAATTTTGCTTTGTAAAAAAAAAAAATTCACTTTTCCTACAAAAGTTTCTTTTTATAAGTCATTTGGTTTTCCCAAATAAATAAATAAATAAATAAAGAGAGAGTCTTCACTAAAACAAAAAAATTGTCAAAAAAAAATCTATTTCATTTCTTTGCTTCTAATTCAGCACTTGCTGCTTCTTTCTCTCGTCATTAAACAAAAAGGGGTTGAAAAAAAAAAATCCAGGGTCACCTGCACTCTCTCTCTAATTGTGCCTTGATCGAGTCACCCTCGACTCGGAGCGCGCTCAACTAGGCACAGGTTGTGCCGGGTTCCACTTTCATTTACTGTATACCTCCTTAGGAGTTGCTTACCCCGACATCTGAACTGTGCTTTTGGTCAGTCAAAAACCCAACCCGAAGCACACCTCACTTAGCACGATTTGCGCCAAGTGCTCACATTTTTCTTACATTGTGTGTTTTTCATGTTTGCTATTTTTTCTTTTCACTTGCATGCTTCTTTACACACTCCAGCACACACCGGACGGGGAGTGCCTGGGAAATCAGCAAACAAATATTTCGAAAACCCCCAAAAACCGAGTTAACGGCGTGAGGGGAACCTAGCTTTGAGAGTCGAGGCGGTTGGGATTCGCGTAACTTTAACTGTGAGCTCCCCTCCGTAATCCTTTGCCTCAAAGCAATTCCGCCTATAATAGGACCTGGTGAACATCCTATAATAAGAGGCCAGGACCTATGCGGGGACCTAGATCAGCCTAATGGCATTTCAATAGTTAAGAACCCACTCTCAAGCCAAGCCTACCTATAATCAATCTAGGTCAAACGTTTTCGTGTGTTTTCTTGCTTATTCCTAATTGGTTAATCTTAGATCTCAGTTCGGACTCTCTTTTGGTCTGAGTTGATCCCTTTAGGTCTAAGTACGGGCTTGTACCCAGCTTAGCCCAAGTCCGAACCCGATTCACACCCAGGTCTGAACCTAGGCCCCCTTTTGGTCCGAGCTAAACTCTCTGGATCTAAGTCCAGACTTGTACCCAGCCTAGCCCAGGTCTGAACCTAGTTCACACCCCAGGTTCGAACCTAGGCCCTCTTTTGGTTTGAGTCAAAGCCTCGTTCCTAGCTCATCTTTAATCCAGTCAGAGCCCACACCTAGTCAAATCACCAAAATTCTTTGGGTCAAACTTCAAGCTTATACCCAGTCTAGCCCAGGTCCGAACCAGGTTAACACCCAAGTTAGAACCCGGGCCCCCTTTTGGTCCAAGCTGAACCCTCTAGGTCCAAGTCCAGGCTTGCACCCAGCCTAGCCCAGGTCCGAACCAGGTTCACACCCAGGTCAGAACCTAGGCCCCCTTTTAGTCCGAGCCGAAGGCTCGTTCCTAGCTCATCTTTGATCCAGTACGGGTCCACACATAGTCTGATCCCCAAAATTATCTGAGTCTAAGTTCAGGCTTATACCCAGCCTAGCCCATGTCCGAACCAGGTTAACACCCAGGTCTGAACCCAAGTCCCCCTCTTGGTCCAAGCCGAACAGTCATGCCTAAACCAACCTTGATCCAATCCAGGTCTACACCTGGTCTGATCATCAAAACTCTCTGGGTCCAAGTACAGGTTTATCCCCAGCTCAGTCCAGGTCTGAACCAAGCTCACACCCAGGTCCGAACTTAGACCCACTCTTGGTCCGAGCCGAGACTCATACCCATCTAGTTTAAATCTTAGTGTAGGTCTTAGCATAGGTCTTAGCTTAGAATTGCTTCTAGAGCTAAACTAGGCTTACTTTAGTTCAGGGTCCAAACCGAAACCCATTGAGTTTAGCGAGATTCATCCAGTCTAGGTTCTAACCTAGGTCTTAGTTAGGGTTTTGCCTCTAGAGTCAGACTAGGTCTACTCTGAGGCGTTGAGTCTAGATCTCACCGAGTCTAGAAATCATGACCCAAGATCATAGCAGAGCAAGGTCCAACCATATGGCTCCAGCCCAATTTAGATCTAGAGAACCTAGTCAATCTGAGAGGCATCGTCATAATGCTCCTTCACAAATCCATAGCACTCATGTAAGTGAGCCGACTCCGGACCCGCATGGAACCACACCTAGTCGTCCAAGCCGCCTTCATGGCCACCATTTAGAAGTCACGAGCTAACAGGTTGATAAGGTTCATAACACCTTGAATAGTCAAGGGGTCAGGTCGGGGCAATCCTCCAAGATATAAGGGTTAACCTCAAATCCAGTCGGCGCAACAAGAACAAGGCCCCGGTCCAAATCTCTGAGTCAGCTGATCTCAACCGTGTCAACCCCGATGGTCAATTAGCAGCCTAACATTCTAATCTTGGCAATCAGCCAGTTAGTGGGCCAGTGGGTTCACATACAACTAGGGAAAGTCTACCCAAGCAACCCATCACCAATAAAGATCAAGGTTTTGACCTAACTCGATATAAAGACAATCCTAAGGTGCATGCTTACTTTCAAGACCTGCTCAATAGAGGATACACCATCCAACGCACTCAATCTTGGAAAGTCAATTCAGAAGCTTAAGCCATAAGCCAAGCCCAACATTTTGGCTCAAACCAGGATAATCCTAACGCTGTTAGCCTGCCAATCCAACCCACTATGGGCCAGGGGTCTAGTTCTAATCATCACTCGAGCCCAAGACTACCTAGAGGGCACATTCTGGCATTATTTCACTCTTTTAGTCTAATGCTGGGGCAAGAGAGTACCCTAACCCTAGGGATAAATCATCCAATCAAGGTCAGGGTAAGGTAGACTTAATAGCCCAAGGTCAGAGGTCTAGTCATCATAGCAACTTGAATCGTCTATCCCAGTTAAGTGGTGATCCTATCTTGTAGGCCTTCTTGCATGGCCAAGTTATGCAACCTCCGAGTAAGGGGTATACTCTGACCCAATTTAACTCAGGTGAGTCTACAAGCCGACAACCGACACATCAAGTTCAACACATTCTTCAGGCCCCGTCCTTGGGGCAACTCGCTACATGGGCCCAACAGCCAGTTCATACGAGTCACATACCACAAAATCAGATTCAACGAACCATACAAAGAAGTCAGCTAACAGCTACAACGACGGCTGAATTCGCTCGTATAAAACACCTCTAAGACTCTTTAGATAAAATAAGAATATGGGATTTCTCAACACCTAAAGGTTATGTACAAGAAGTTCTAGGACACCCAGAGATCTACCAGTGGAATGTCACAGTTCAGAAACAGATTTTCAGGGAAAGGGGATCCTGAGGCACACATCAACGCCTACTTATTGAAGGTCCACACACTGCGAGACCGACCAACCAACTTAAGGTTATGTTCTTGCATAGCTTATCAGAAGAACCCTTGATGTGGCACCGAAGATTCATGAAGGATAGCCCTTAAGGAACTCCTGAAGAAATGTTCAGGCAATTTCCTCCCGCTATAGGTGAGGAAGGCCAAGACCCGTCACCCTTGGTGAGTTAACTTCCATCAAACAGAAGTTGGGCAAGTCTTCTTCCTTGTTTATAACCAAATTCAAATAGGCCACTATGCGAGTCATTAAAACTGCACTTCCTGAAGCCGAGAAGGTAAGCATAGTATTAGAGAGCATGACTCTAGAATATGTAGTATGAGGGCAGTCCCTTACTCATTTGATGTTATGCCTGAAAGAATATCACGATATGGGTGAGCTAAGGAAGATAAAGCCGCAGACAAAAAACCCTCTCAAGAAGAAAAGGTGAACATGATCAAGAAAAGCAATCATTTTGCAAACCATTAACAAGAAAAGACCAAAATTCATTCTACCACATGGAGAATGCTGACTTCCACACCAAGGGAATTCACTCCCATTGATGAGCCTATGATTGATGTCATGAAGAAGTTGCTTAAGGCAAGGCTCATAGAATTACCGACAACAGCTAAGATTCCCCCTTTCCATGGAGGTGATGCATCTCGATGGTGCGATTGCCATGAAAACTATGCCCATAGCACTGAGGAATGTCGATCTTTCAAACATAGAGTTCAAGATCTCATCGACAACGAAATGATAAGTGTTCAAAATGAAGATGTTGACAGCAAAGAAGAATCAAAAACTCTAGATGTCTCAACAAAGAATGTTGGTGTCAACCTGATTAACTCAGCAGAATTACAAGGTTTGCCCAAATCCGAATAACATCCACAAAGGCCTTGGAGCACAAGAAGAAATTAGTTAGAAAGTCTAGTAGATGATGAACAAAATAAGCATAACCTCACCCATAAGTTAATGACTAAGGATACTCAAGATCAAAGCAGTGAGGATGATCTTAGCTCCAAGCCCATAACCGAAGAAAGGGGAGAAGAAAGGGGTATCGCATATAGGATTTCACTCAAAGATACACTGCCAAAAGTGACACAAGAAATCATCATTGTCAAGAACCACACTAGGGCATATGAACCCTTCAACCCGTACTTCCAAGTTAACACAACAAATGGTTCATACATGTGTGGCAAGAATCAAACTCGCAAGAGCAATATGAAGTCAAGCATAAACTCAACCAAGGTTTTGAAGCTATGGATTTCCAAGCCCATGACGGCAGAAAAACCTTAATTCTTGGACAACAACTCATAAGGGGGCAAATGAGCAACTGCTAAAAGGAAGTCGTTCACCTCAAAACCTTGACGACCCACCTAAGAGGGATCAATATGATGAGGACAACATGTTATAAATTGATGTGATCCAGATCAACGAGCAAGGATCATCTTCCAAACAAGGGGTTAACACCCCAAAGTCTCCCATTACATTTCAAAATAAGGGGCCAACACCTCAAATATCAAAAGAAGATACACCTTTAAAAATTCTAAGGGCCCACCTGGGCCACCTTCATCAGACTTCTTGCCTAGCCCACCTATATGGAATGACGAGTCAAGCTCAGAAGATTCAACCGAGTCACCTCTCAAGGTGAATCAGTTATAGATGATGGAAAAGCAAAGAACCCAAATTTGACTATTCCTAAAGATTTGGCATCTTTATTAGAGTTGATAGAGCTCGAACCTTTGGAACTTCTGAGGGGCCCACCTAAGCCACTTTTACAAGATTTCTTTAATGATCCACCAATCTGGCATCAGGAATTGGATATTGAAAATCTGACTATGTTACCTCCTCAAGAGGCAAGCTCTCAAAAAGTCATCAACGACATGAGCACGACTTTGATAACCAGAGCACCACCATGTTAAGAGAATGCATCATGTGAATAACAAGTTCCCAACGGAACAGAAAGCTCTGTAGGGGCAACCCCTTCATAATATTCAATAGGTGCAAACTCCTCTCATGAAGAGGATACAATAGGGACAATTAAAGAGATTGAACCCTTGTTTATTGATTCTCAACATGTCATAAGGCCGTTTAATACAACGGGGGCAACTAATGAGATTTACCCTTCTTTGTTGACTCTCAACATGTCGTAAGGCCATCTAGTACCAATTCAACCACTCCTCTTATGTGAGAGTCTCACCTAAGCTCAAGCACTGCGAATGAGCCTATCATGGAGTTAACCTCTGAAAAACAATTCGAAATTTGCAATGAAAAAGATTATCGAAAAGGAGTCGGGTGATCAGTCATCCCTTGCAAATAACTAAATGAGGCATTCATGCCTCACACTTCAAAATGCATTAACGCGCTATGTGTAACATCAAGTACTCTATTAATGGGAAAACCCTGATGAGCCTATCCGTCCATACATAAGACTGAGGGATTAAGAAACTGAGAGTGATTTTTAATCTCAAAATCAAGGTTCAAGTGGAGCAGTTTAAAGGAAAAGTTCAACATAAATTCAACAACCATTGTCAAAGAGATTTTGGATGCCAACCTGGGTCAAGGGAAATCAGAGGAAGATCGATATTAGAACCTTACTGCCACTTGGAGGAGGGAAAGATGATCGAATTCTTACATGGTCTTAAAGCGAATTGCTAAAAAAAAAGAGGGGTACCTTTGACTCTTCTTACTCATCCTCCTCTTCCTTTGTCATTGTTCTCCTCAAAAAAAAATAAAAAAATCCGCTGGGCTGAAAATCCAAATGGAACCCCAAGCGCTGAAAAAAAGGCTATCGGATTGAACAACCAAAAGGGACCCCGAAGCGAGAAAAAACAAAATCCGCTAGGATGAAAATCCGAAAGGAACCCCAAGCGTTGAAAAAAAGGCTACCAGACTGAACACCCGAAAGGGACTCGAGGGCAATGAAAAAGAAGAAGTTCTCTCCTTCTCTACTCTCCAAAGTCTCTTTTCTCTAAACATCTTCTCTTCCTCCCCCTGAGTCAAAGTGGTGTTAAAAGAAAATCAATAAGCATTAGCCAAACGGAACATTGTTAAGGACCTAGATCATCTGGAACTTCAAAAGGTGAGTGGTGGAGAAATGAAATCGAAAATCCAAAGAGATTTTGAACACCCAAGGACAATATCCTATATTTTCAAGACACTGTTTCGCTCAAAACTCAAGAGAACTCTCCTTGAATTACAACACAAGAACTGAGGTTGGAAGATAAAGAAATACTTGATGATTCCTCGTCCCGAAGATTCAAGCAAGGACCCGATACGCTCACATAGGGTCCACCAAAGGGATCACAAGTGGTTAAACTGTAAGACTTACATTAAAAGAAAATCAACTCGCAACAGGGGCAGCAAGAAAAAAAATTATATATATATATATATAATAATAATAACTCCACAGTCGTATGAGTATAACTGCCGACTACACCGTCCATCGCTACATGACGTTAAACTGCTTAGAGGGTTCTATGGTTGCAGAAGTTTAAACTGCTAACCAACCTTGTTTTTCAAAATATCTTCCCCTTTTCAAAATTTTCACTATATGTCTTATGTTTTCAAAAACTTTACTTTCTTTATTAACATCGTAACCTGTCCCTGCTCCGGGTTCTATTTCAAATCTCCCCCTATCTTCAAAATTTCTAAAACGTCTTTTAAAATGAAGGAGCTTGGACACCCGTACATGATGAGTACTGCGTTTGCCGCGTTGCTGCCTCGTCTCTCACTTCAGATTCTGTCAGACAAGCCTCTTCCTATAGAAAGTTTTTCTTATAAACAGCCTTAGGAAACCCTAAAGAGATCAAAGAAGATGCTAAGGTGAAAAAAAATTTAACAGCAAAACCCTTGAAATTAAGTGGCGTGGCCAGAAAATCCAACTCGAGTTTCAAGCTTGTGTAACTCATCGACATATCACGTAGAAAACCCTAGGAGGAAAAATGCCCTAGGTCGGTGAGCTCGATGAGCGTAATGACTTGGAGGGATAGTTGGTGTGCCCTTTGACCACGTGACCTCAGGAAGAAATCTTTGACGTTTACCTGCCCCTCGAAGGAAGGGAATGCCAGAGTGCCTACTTCTTTGCCACTCACCTGTCCCTCGAAGGACAAGGAGTGTTAAAGAGGGGCAACTGTAGACACCCCATTTTAAATCTGGCAAACTTCGTGGTTTTCTGAACCCTTAGGATCACACGTAACCTAGTAAACCCATTTTATTGGATAAGTACGTGTTGGTTATGTGAGTATATCCTCCCCAGCTGATTCTAACTCCTATAAACCCTCTTTTCATAGTCATTTTGACGGTGGGATAGAGAAACAAAATCCTAGGAGAGAACAGATAGAGATCAGAGAGAAAAACCAGAGGGAGAGTGACACGAGAGAAGAGAAAACCCTAGAAACGGCTTCAGGAATTCGAGCCTCCTGAGAGAAAACCTAAGTCTGGGAAAACCTAGACCTAGGGTATAACCACCCTTCTTCAAGCAAAGACTTGCTGGTGAATATTGGACTCAGAGAGACAAAAGAGGACCGGTTCTGATACAAGTGAGCCCCAGAAGGCTCGAGAGTCCCGGGCCATCCAGCCCGGTTCGATATCATTTCTTTGTTTTTTTTATTTCTTCTTTTATTATTTTAATTTCATTTTGATCTGATTATTTACTTTAAGATTGTATTTTCGTGGCATGGATCATGCTGGCACTACCACAGATCTGAGAGTATGTATGAACTATGGATTTGGGTTTACTAGGTTAAGTGTGGTCCTAAGGGTTTCAGAAAACCATAGAATTTGCCAGATTTAAATGTGAGTATATCCTTCCCAACAGATTTTGACCCCTATAAACCCTCTTTTCATGGTCATTTTGAAGGGGGATAGAGAGAGAAAACCCTAGGAGAGAATAGATAGAGATCAGAGAGAAAAAACTAGAGAGAGAGTGACTTTAGAAAAAAGAAAATGCTAGAAATTGTTTCAGGAACCCGAGCCTCCTGAGATAAAACCTAAGTCTGAGAAAACCAGACCTAGGGCACAACCACCCTAGATCTACCATTAGGGCACAACCACCGTTCTTCAACCAGAGACTTGCTGGTGAAAATCTGACTCAGAGAGACAAAAGAGGACCGGTTCTGATATGGGCAAGCCTCAGAAGGCTCGGGAGTCCTGGGCCATCTGGCCTGGTTCGGTATCATTTCTTTATTTCTTTTATTCTTCTTTTATTATTTTGATTTCATTTTGATCTTCTTATTTGCTTTAAAATCGTATTTTCTCGTCTTGGATCATACTGGCTCTGCCACAGATCTGAGAGTTGATTTGCTTGTTTCCCGACAGATCTGGCCTCATATCTGAATTTGATTTGTCTCACTTTCTTTACCACTCTTTTATTGCATTTTTATTTATTTAAGGTGTCAAAAATCAGAGAGATCTTCACCTGAAGTTCGTCTGATTTTTTATCATAAACAGATAGTACCAGGACTTCAAAAATATGAGCTTCAAGGAAAAGATTCTGACTGCCTAAGTCTAGTTGCAAAAAGGACTCGAAAGACAGAAGACTCGCCAAGACGGTAAGACAGCTCTCATAAGAAAGAACATTATTCCCAAGAGGTCAATCTAGAAACAAATACTTCAAAGGACAGAAACTGACAAAGAGAGGGGAGAACCTGCCAGAGACGTCAACTCATCTAACCGGCACGACTAGACCTTTGGGATCATCTAATAGAACCTACCCCCGACTGGACTCAGTAGACGAGACCCATAGTAGTACTCTGAAAGTCAAAAGCAAATCTGGTCTAGCAGCAAACAGTGCCTACCAAAGCAAACCAACAAAACCAGACCAAATGGGAATGATGCCCTTCTATATGGCACTCAATTGCCTGATGGGCCTGATTCTGACTGACGAGGTTCGTATAAAATCCTCAGATTCAGAATCACAAACAGTCTGCACGAGGGTGAGGACTTCGACAATATCCCTCAAAAAATTCTCTTCTCAATCTAAAGTCTCCACGGATGGACCCGTGAATAATGCATCCCTACGTCTGAGCAGCATAGTCACACCATCACATAAATCTCCTCGGCATTCACGTGGTCATATAGCTAAGAAGAAAAAAAATAAAAGCCGAAGGAAATTTCTCAAATGATTGTCCTTCTCGCTTCTCTTGAAGCACAACATTCGGTGGGGCAAGTTGTTTGAACGTATTTTTCAGCACCTTGGTCCCTGGTAGAAAATAGGTCAATAAAGCCTACAAAATAGTGGAAATTCTCGACAGTCTCAAAAAGGCCCCGGAACCGGTCCGAATCTTCATCAGCACTTCAAATGATCACCTGCCGAGTTTCATCGTAATTAGCTATGTATAAGGTAGTGAACCCAAAGAAACAATTTCAACAAAATCAGTATCTAGCACTTTGAAATGGACTTCGTAACTAGAGTTATACTTTTGGTGCGTCAAACAACTATGGGACCACCACTATTAGATCCGACACGGTCGAAAACCGCTATCGGTCAAGTTTTGGCTTAATCGGGCACTCCAAGACAAAGTTATGGGTAAAAAACTAAAACGGGGTAAGCCGCACACTATTCCCATCTGGCCTCACTGCACCAAAACACCATTAGTTGCTTTTACAGTCATGTGAAGTCACTTTTGGGGCCTATATATCACTCGTTCTAAGTCGGATCGCTCCCAAATTTGGTGAGTGTGTTCGTCTCATCAAGACGAACAATTCGATATGTGGTACGCATCGTGACGATGACCAAGCAGAGAGAAAAACTAAATGAAAGTCATTGATCCATGAAGGGGGTTGCAGAAAATTTAGCAGCAGCACACCTCTTTCGAGCAGCCAGATCACAACACTCGCACACCCAATCAGCACGAAACTAATTGCATTATGTGCGTGAAGTCCGAGGCTATCTCTGATCTAAACCTCGCGTACGATGAACGGTTGGATTTCACACATGAAGGTGTCAAAGCTGCTGAAAATTTTCACCGCCGGACTTCAAGATTCCAACCAAAAACTCAAGACGACAAAATATTCATCCAAACACGAAATCAAGCTACGTTCATTGCAACATGATCAGGACGGCATGCTCAGTGTGATTCAATGAAGAAATCACGACGAAACATCAAAGAACAAGCACACAATCGATCTAAAGTTTTCATGAATCATCCAAGATTCAAGTCTCATGATCATGCCTCAAAAACATGATTCATGGCTCGAAGTTGGTATCAAAATGATCGTCATGCCAAGCCCTACAAGAAAGTAATAATCTTTTGATCAAACGAGCATCAGAACTACCTCGGATCAGCCACGAAAGATCACACAAGTTCTCGGGCAGCAGCAAGGAATGTTCTAGAATTTCGCACATTGTTAGGCAGGGGCAAAACAATCCTTTTGCACCCATTTTTAGAATTTCTTTAAATTCAATTAAATTGTAATTATCGTCAATTCTAACTAGTTTTTGGGCGTACACCCATGTTTTAGCCCAATTCTATATAAACATACAAAGCTAAATTGTAAGGACCTTCGGTTCATTCTTGGATTGATTTAATAAAATTTCCATTCCTGCTTGATTTTGTGAGTACGTCTTGAAGAGGGAGAGAGGAAAGAGAAAAAAATGGTTGGCACCCTTCTAATAAGTAACTTTCTCTCTCCTCCTCTTTTCTTTTTCCTTCCCTCTTTCTCTCTCCTCCCCTCTTTCTCTCTCCTCTCTTATTATCTCTATCTCTTTCTCTCTCCTCCTCCCCTCTCACCTCTATCTCATCTCATCTCTATCTCTTTCTCTCTCCTCCTCCCTTCTCATCTCTATCTCTTCTCATCTGTATCCCTTTCTCTCTCCTAATGCAAACGTCGAGGCCTAGTGCCGGTTGGTTTTCTCCTGTCACAACTGACGAGGATTAGCGTCGGTTGGTTTTCTCCGTCTTCTGTCAGTCGGTGAAACTTAGCGCCGATTGATCTTCTCTCTCCTCTCCTATCAGTCGACAAGACCTAGCGCTGACTAGTTTTCTCTCTCTTCTTCTGTCAATCAGCAAGACCTAACGTTGATTGGTTTTCTCTCTTCCTCTATCAATTGACAAGACCTAGTGCCGACTGGTTTTCTCTCTCTTCTTTTGTCAGTCAATGAAACCTAGCGTCGACTGGTCTTCTCTCTCCTCTCCTATCAGTCGGCGAGACTTAGCACCGACTGGTTTTCTCTCTCTTCTTTTGTTAATGAGCGAGACCTAGCGTCGATTGGTTTTCTCTCTCTTCTTTTGTTAATGAGCGAGACCTAGCATCGATTGGTTTTCGCTCTCTTCTTCTATCAATCGATGAGGCCTAACGCCGACTGGTTTTCTCTCTCTTCCTCTGTCAGTCGGTGGGACCTAGTGCCAACTGGTTCTCTCTCTTCCTCTGTCAATCAGTGAGACCTAGCACCGACTGTTTTCTCTCTCTTCTCCTGTCAGGTGATAAAGCCTAACGTTGATTGGTTTTCTCTCTCTTCCTTCTAAACACAGTCGGCAATGCTTAACCTCGACTGCACCTCCCTTCCCTCTCTCTCCTTCCTTCTCATCTTTCATACTCTTTTCTTCCTTCCTTCTCCCTCCTTCTTTCTTTCCCTTCTTCTCTTCTTATTCTCTCCTCATAGCCTTAATTCTGCTACTCTTTCATTCGACTAAGAGGGATTGAGATTAGCCTCTCATGGTAGTCCTGTCGTCTAGCCGTAATGTTGTTGTGTCAGGGTTACTTAGCCCGCATTATTACCACCACAGACTGACCATCGTACTTAGCTAGTCAGTATTGGTAACAAAGTCTAGTAGTAATCCTGTGAGCCAATCTTAGTTACCGAGCCCGTTTTACTACCACGTCAGGCCAATTATCCAACAGCCTAGTCACCGCTTTGATCCTTTCGCTTAGTCGAATTCTTCTCTCATCCGTCTTTCTTCCCATCTTCTTTTTGAATGCGCATGCTTGTGTACATTCATCAAAGAGGAAAAGGGTGAGGTCTGACCCACCTGTTTTATAATCTTTGCCATATATGTGTGTGATTGCAGAAAAGCAGAAAACAAGAAGAATACAAGCCATGGGAGGCGATTCTGAACCAATTTTATTACTGGGGGGCTTTCTTCGTGATCTAAGAGGGCGCCCACGCGAATCAGCCTGAGTAAGTCTCGAACCCATCTTTAAATTCCCCTCTCACCGGTTGGTAACACCTGCCCCCATCTTCGAACGGGGTTCTCGAGAGAACAATCTAAAAAACGTCTTGGGTCTTCCCTCGAAACCCGAGACGCTTGCCACCCGATCCCAAAAGGATACTGAGGGCGAGATCGAGGCACCTAACCACTACCCAATGAGAATATGGCATGTACCAAATTTCATATTCATAAAATTTGTATAAAAAACTAAAAATAAAATAATTTGAGATGTCGATTCTAAGATCAAACGGTGAGTAGCTCTCTTGATCAAAATTGGACGGCTGGATGGTAGGGAAAGCATAGATCTTCTATATTGTAAGGGAAGTATAGAAACCTTTCCCAGTTTTAAGAGCCCTACTAAATTGCTCTATTTTTTAGATATAAGTCTCTTTTTCCACCAGATCTTTTCCCAAAAAATTACCCCACCGGTGCTCGTTCTCAACCTAAATTTTTCTTCGAATTAAAAAAAAAAGGATCCAACACAAAGTGTCTAACTCAATATTTTGAGGGAAAAGATGCATTTAGCACTTGAAATGTTGAATCCATCTATTCACTAAAAAAATCCTTGTCATGCAGGTTCATCACTTTGAAGTACCGAATGCATATGACTTATGCTTTTTACTTTTTTGTGTGAGAGTTGTGTTTAGCATTTGAAGTGCTAAATGCCAACTAAAACTCACTTAAGAATTTAAGTCTCATGGGCTGTGCTCTATTGTACTACCTTTAATCATGACTCTATAATCCATAAATTTTTTGAGACTTCAAGGTTTTGTATTTTTTTTTTTTTTTTTTTGGGATAATTCAATAGGAAAGACAGACTTGTATCCATTTTTGTAAACTCGTTTTTTTAAAAAAAATAATTTAGGAGTTAGTTTTTTTAAGGTTTGGCACTTGAAGTGCCCAAAACAACACTCTAAGAACTGTTAAGCGCCCAAGTGATATGGAATACTTGTTTAAAAATGGGTTCAGCAAAGTTCTAACTTCTATCCCCACAAAAAAGCAAGTTTAGCACTTTTTAAGTGTTGGACCTATTTTTTTACTTACAGGAAAAACATAAGTCTAGCAATCCAAATGCCAAATTGACGCAAGTTGGGGAAAGTTTTGACAAGAAAAACAAGACTTTAGCGTAATATAAAAAATAGAAACTAAATTACCCATGAAAGATAGATAATTTAACACTTTACTATATCTTTAAATTTAATTTCAAAATACCCCTAGAAAATACATGGCCTTGAGCTGGAATAGTTGCAAATGGGTAAAAATGCTAAGCACTTTATCTCTACTAGGTACTTTCATAAATTTCCCCATAAATAATTGCTATGGTATTTTTTAAAGAAATGTATTTAAAAAGACCATCTACTTTTAGTACAAGGAGGTTATTATGACTCTTGTCCTTCATATTTCAAATAAGATGACGGTGAGCATGTTGGCTAGACATAAAGTTTCAAACAGTGTTTCTTGAACTTTTCGACGCACTTTAAGCCATCCAATTTAACATCTATATGTAAAAATAATTATGACCTCTTTGTATGAAAGGTAAATAATCTCATAGTATGGAATTCTATTTTTCAATTCCAAATAGGATCATATCAAAGGAAAAGAACAATCGGTGACGTACACAAAAGAAGAATGGAAAGGTTGACAAACACATAGAAGTTTGCCCAAGTTTGACATGCAAGAGATGTGTACCTTAACATTCCCTCTTTTCTCTTGATTCGTACTTTTAGATTATAGTGTTGTTTGAGCGTCTAATCCTCTATTAAACTTGCACTAAAATTCTCAATAAAATAAAATGGCCAAAATACTTTTAAGGGGTATTTTGGTCATTATATATTATCGAAAAATTATTTTTAATATTTTTTGTAGGTGCGACCCAATGAGAATATGGCACATACCAAATTTCATATTCATATAATTTAGATAAAAAATTAAAAATAAAATACCCTGAGGCATCAAATCTAAGATCAAATGGTGAGTGGCTCACTTGATCAAAATTGGATGGTGGGTTGGTAGGGGAAGCATAGATCTTCTATGTTGTAGGGGAAGCATAGAAATCTTTCCTTTGAGAATTTATTTTCATCTCTAATTATAAAATCTAAAGCTTCAAAAATAGTGTAGATAGAGCCAATCTATCAACAATTGAAAATCTTGAAAATTGGAAGTCCTAAAATGCATTACACGATGCACTATTTTCAATATTTGAAATCCATTTTTTCTCATGTTCATACATCTTGAGGTCGAGATGATCAATTTGAAGATTTTTTGGCATCAAAACAACATCTTCAAGTGATTTTTGAGGTAGGTCTTAATTTACTAGTTTAGGGTCTTACCCAAAATAAAAACTTTTTCCTTTGGATTAGGGAACTTTTCCCCCAATGAAATTTTATTAATACAACATGCATAGATAATTTTCCACCATAAACATTTAAGAGTGAGGGGATTCCATGGCTTGACAGCAAAACGATGCGAGCCAAGGCATTTATAGGTTTGATGGAAATTTTTCACCTAATACGCTTAATCTAAATGGACATTTCATTCAGGGGTGAAAACCTAAATAAATAAATAAAACCCTCCTCTCCAACTCAATATGAAAATTGAAATCATTTTGAGATCGAGAAAAGCCAAGTCCATTTTGGTCATCGTGATCTAAAATGGAGAGGTAGAAAATCACTCCAACATGACATGGGTGCACTCTTGCCCCATTACCGTCCACTAGTTTATTAGAGTGGTGATTGTAGAGGGCAAAAAGTAGGGTTTGGAAAATATAAAAAGGAAAGAAAATATTAGAAAAAATTAGAAAGGCAAAACACAGATAAATGTAGTCGGCACCTGCATCTAAGAGATAACAAACATCTTTTCCACTAATTAAAAAAACACCATTCAAATATGGAGAATGTAAGGTTTTATAAGCTCTCTCACAAGTCCTAAAACAAGATTTTTTCTTTTAAATATCCACTCAAGAACAACAAAATTTGCCCTTCTCTCTACATTTCTTACCCAATTTCTCTCTCTACAAAGTATCTTTATAAAAAGAAAAATCAAAAGTAACATCCACATAAAGTCTCTCTCTCTCCCTACTTTTTAGGTGCTAGAAGACTTATCCATTCTTTAGTTCTACATGAGCATTCCTTTTCCAAATCTAAGAACCACATAACCAACAAAACTAGAACGTAGTAGATGAGTAATAATCTATAAAATTTAATTCCCTAAAACATAGAAAACTTGGATCACATCCAATGTAACGTTCTCCTTTTGGAAGATAAGTTTTCATTATCACTAGTTTGATCCCGAAAATTGTTGGCCACTAGTTTAATCATCAAGTAACCGCAACCACAAAGAAGTCCTGCACCAAGTGAACTTATCATTTCCAATGGGCTTAGTCAACATATAGATTGTTGAAAGTTAAATTTTTTAAAATGAACTTCTTTTATCTTCTACCCCGTCATGAAGAAAGTTATATTGAACATCAATATGCCTTGTCCCATCATGAAAGGTTGGATTCCTTATTTAAAACAAGGCACTTTGATTACCCTCTGAAGTAGTATACTTTCTTGCATAACTCAGAACTCACCAAGTAACCTATTTAGTCAAGTTGCTTCTTTAGATCCATAAGTAAGTGACATATACTCAACCTCTATAGAAGATAAAGCCACTATAGGCTGCAACCTCAATAACCAAGTGCACTACCTCCAAAAGAAAAAAATATCCCTGGTAAGAGTCCATCTTTTATCCAAGTCTCCTGCAAAATTTTATCAACATACCGACAACTTTCACATCCATTACGTTGTAATAAATACCAACATTACAAGTTCGCTTCAAATACCGAAGGATCCACTGCACAACATCCACTAATCATGGCCAGAATTTTCCATGTATCTGCTCACAACTCCCACTGCTTGTACTATATCATGTTAGGTGCTAACCATAGCAATCATGATGCTCTCTACTGTAGATGAGTATGGTACTCGAGATATCTATATCGTCTCTATTTTGATGTTAGGATATTATTTCAAAAATAACTTCATATGCACAGGAAACGGGGTACTAATTGATTTACATTTAGCATATTGAAGTATGTCGTAGAACCCTCTATATAGAACTCTTTTGAGTCAACCAGATTTTCCTTTATTCCTAACTCAAAGTACACTCATCCCAAGAATTTGATCAATGGCTCCCAAATCTTCCATCTTAAATTTCATAACTAATTGAGCTTTAAGTATCGCAATATTCTCTTTATTTGATCTCACAATATCATTTCATCGACATCTACAATAACAATATAATAAATCTTCCATCAACATAACCTTATAAATAGGCAGGTTCCCTTCATATCTACAAAAATTCAAGCTCAATAAGAATCAAATTGTTTATAACAACACCTTTAGGATTGTTTCAATTTATAAAATGATTTAATGAGCGTACAAACCAAATTATCTTTTCCTTCCTCAATGAAACCTTCAGGTTGGGTCATAAAAATTTCTTCCTTTAAATGACTATGTAAGAAAATAATTTTCACATCTAAGTATTCCAACTCTAAATCAAGAATAGTAGTATAAGTCAAAACAACTCTAATGGTGGCCATGTGCATAACAAGAGAAACAGTTTCATCAAAATCAATACCTGCCTTTTGAGCATAACCTTTCTCAACAAATCGAGTTTTATACTTTCAACAACATCATCAGGACCTTCACTCTTCTTGAAAACTCATATGTGCCTTTCACCCCTCTCATAATTCAATGGTATCCTGTATTTTATTTTTTCACAAGGCCTCCATGTCCTCTACCATGGATGTTCTCCATTCACTAACTTTATCAGCCTCACATGCCTTACATAGGACAAGACATAGTAGTTAAGCCTTACAGGAGCCTTTTTAGGTTATTTAGATCTTCTTAATCCAGCCCTACATAAATATTATTCAATCTCTTGGTCTTGACCACTATCTCGTTAGTTCTCATAGTTGCATGTTACCTCAACAGATCTTGCATTTGGCTAATCTTTCTTTTTGGTATTTTATTTTCATTGAAAATTAACATCTTGGCTAATAATAATCTTACGGTTATTAGGATCCCACAATATATACCCCCTTTGTTCTATCAACATAACCAATACAAATATATGTTTTGGATTTTGCATCTTAGTTATCTTCTCCTTTGAAATCAAAGAATAAACACCACATTTAAAAACATGGAGGAATGAATAGTCAATCGGTTTACCTATCCAACCCTCTTCTAATGTCTTATAGTCGATAGCAACATTGGAGGCTTATTAAATAGAAAACAAGTTGTATAGACTGCTTCTACCCAGAAACACTACTCTACTTGTAAAGCAGTCAACATACACTTGGCATGCTTCATAATAGCACGATTCACCCTCTCAGTAATACCATTTTTCTGAAGTGTTCCAAAAGTGTCAATTGCCTAATAATATCATGTGCATTATAAAAATTATTAAATTCACCAGAACAAAATCCTTCCCCATTATAAGTTCTTAGACATATGATGCTCTTGCATGTCAGTCCCTTGAACATCTAGGATTGTGCATGTTAGTCCATTGAACATCTTGATTCTCATCTCCAACTCCCATTATTTTTGTAATGAGTCATAATTTCTATGTAAACAGCACTTCTAAGTAAAAATGTGAAAATATACACCTGAATCAAGTAACCATTACTGCAAAAAAAATTTCCTATCCACATACAAAACTTATCTATCTTTAGAAAACTCAATTTCTTCTACTTGATTTTCGAGACTCACATAAATTAAGCTTCTCAGTCGAACCAAATGTAACGGCTTCCTGGTTTCTTTTTATGTGCCTTACCATATTATGGCCTAATTTTCATAACCCCAACACTTAACTTCTTTGTGCCCTCTTGACTTAGATCACGACAAACCCCTTCCTATAATTCTGTCCATGGATCTACCCCTAGTAGAAGTATATTCATAAAGGATTCCTGACCCGAATTTTGCTTAGACTCCTCTGTAAGAAGGGCTAAAACAACACAATCAAATTCAAGAGATTTTGTACTAATCCGACAGTTCATCCCATGATTCTGGTATAGAACAGAGTAATATGGTTGCCTTATCTTCTTTACCGATTTTCTCATCTAGTGTCATTAACTTGTTAATCAAGACATTAAACTCATTTAAGTGCCCTTGCAAAGAAGCATCATTCTCATCTTGAGATTATAAAGTTGCCAATGGAGAAAAGTTTTATTAGGAAGAGACTTACCTTAATAGGTATATTTCAGTATGTCCTTTAAGTCTTTTGTCCTATTATCTTCTAAGGACACTAAATAAAATGGGCTCATCCAAAGCTAAAAGAATATCTGCCAAGGCCAATTCATATTCTCATCAAATTCCTCTATGTCCATCTTTATTGGTTTCTTTTCTTTACCATTTCAACCACGACACAACCATATTTCACCAACATCACATGCATCTTCAATTTCTAGCTTGAGAAATTTAAACAGTCAAAGTTTAGAAATTTATATTTGGTTGAACCTCCTCCAGCCATTTTTTAATATTAGTGATTTACAATAAACCTCGCACCCATAAAGGATCTTTAAATAAAGGAGAAAACCAATATCTGTGAAAAATAAAAAGGAAAAAAAAATAGTACAAAATTTTAATAAAGTAAAACACAAAGATTAACCTGGTTCGGCAAATGATCTACATCCATAGGGAAGTAAACTTCTCTTCCACCAATCAAAAAGATATCATGCATGCATGGAACTCACAAGCCTTAAAAAAATATTTTTCTTTGTCTAGAATACCCACCCCAAGAATACAAGAAAACTCACCCTTCTATATTTATTTTGTAGACCTAATTTCTCTCTCTACAAAGTATCTTTATAAAGAGAAAATTCCAAAATAACACCCATGTGAGACCTCCCTCTCCCTACCTTTCAGGAGTTAGAAGACATATCTATCCCTTAGTTCTATGTGAGCATTATTCTCCCAATCTAAAAGGATCACACAACCCATAAAATTAGGACCTAGTAGATTAAGTAATGATCTATAATGTTGAGTTCCCTAAAACATAAGAAACTCGGATTCACATCCAAGGTAACAGTGATGACCCAATGAACTATAGCTATAGATTTACTATAGTTCATTAGATTGTCGAACACCTTCCAAAGGAAAACATGGGAAACAACACGTGCAATAACAATTAGCCTAGCCAAAACAAAATGAAGGGCGACATGTTTTATGTACTGAACACTGCTTTCCGATAATGGGCTCATGGCTAGCTGGTACTGATAGCAAGGCGTCACAATGTAATATCTTACATTCCATTTCTATCATAGGTAGAGGACCCCTTTTGTACTGAACTACTTAGAAAAGAAAAAAACATTAGGAATCAAACTTAAGCTTAAGTTGGTAGCAGGTTAAGATAAGCATCACTGCATCTCAAATTTGATTCCTACTGCTAAACTACCCACAAAATTTCCCCCTTCCTTTTCAAAGTGCATAGTTCAATCCCAGAAAAGACAACGTTAGTAAAGTCTTAAGTACATTTCCTTTTATAATGCTAAGAAAATAATGAGAACTTAAGTAAATGCTAAAAAAATAATTTAGAACTTGGGTAGAAATACATGCAAGGGTGTGGTTTGTGTAAGACATCTATCTTAAAACAATGAAAGTAAGGCACACAACTAAATCCTCCCGGAAGCCCTTACAATGACACGAAAGTTTTTTTTCACTACTGAATATGAAATTTAAAACTTCAAAAATGATGCAGATCGAGTATATCTACAAGTACTTCAAATTTTTCAAAATAAACAATCCATATATGTATAACAAGATGGACGTTTTTTAAGACTTGGAACCATTTTTCTTCATGTCTATATATTTCAAAATCAAGAAAATCAAATGGAGGGTTTTTCAATGTCAGAACAACCTTTTGTTCTCGACGGGTCTTAAATGTGCTTGACAGTTAGTAAAAACTTTTTCCTCGATGAAGAACAATGGCTTTTCAATGTGCTTGATACTTGTATTTCTTCCTAAATGAAAAATTAAGAGTTTTCAACAGGCTCGACGCTTTTATAAATATTTTCCTAGATGAAATGCTCATCGAAGGTGTTATAAATCTTTGGGAGTTAACTATGGATTCTTTTTTATAAATAGAAAGTTCAATAACCTGAAACTTTTTCAATTTTACACGGAGGTCCCTGTTTTTATCAATTCTTTTTTTATTTTCAAAAAATAACCCTCAGTTCAACTCTTTAAGGATCAAAATTGCACTAAAATTTGTCAGTTCGACCCTTAACAAGTGCTAACAATTGGCTTCTGGCTTTTGTTAATGGTCGAATTGGCTTCTGGCTTATTAACAAGAGCCAGTTCAACCCTTATATAGTTCAAGTTCTTCTTAATAACTTAAAAAAAGCATGAGGAAATTTAGGTCGACTCTTTAAGGATCAAATCGGGGTTATTTCTAGAAAAAGAAAATCATAAAAAAGGACCTCAGTGTAGAATTGAAATACTTTTTGACATTTTTATTTCCAAAAAAAAGGATCCATATGTTAATTTCCCTTATTGTTTGTATATAATTACAAGGAATAAGTTGTGTAAAAATTTTACATAAGGCGTCAATTTTTATTTTTTTTGGACATGTTAACCGTGGGAGGGTGGGGTGTTATTAGGAGCAACCACCTCACTAGCCACTATGCCCCAAACCCATTTCAAGATATATAATATCAACGTTATACCGTAGAAGTAAAGTGCACCTCAAAATCCACCTAAAAATGTTATTATGACGTGAGAAGCTCTAGAATTGATCATTTTGATCTCAAGAAGTATGGATATAAAAAAAAAATTTTGATTTTAGTTCCTTAAAAAAAAAGCACCTTGTAACACTTTATCTAGACTGTCGGTTTTCAAAAAAATTTATTATTTATAGATTTGCTTGATCGATAGCAATTTTGGATCTTTAAATTTCATAATTAGGTTTAAAATAGATTTTTAGGGCATAATAGGTATTTACGGCACCTAAATTGTATCTTTTAGCAAGATTTATAGTTGCAAACTTAGTTTGATTCTTTAAGTTGACACCCTAGACAAAACCACACCTATAAGTTGATAATGCTCGACAAGGGGTTATAATCACCGTCCTATTAATAGAAGATGTGAAGCTGGATCATGTTTTGATGGGTTCTACTCTCTCTTCATCGCCGTCCATCCATAGATTGGACAATGATGACAGGTAAGACCACAAGTTATCCGTAGTCCAGGAGATTCCTTTGGGGATATACAAATGCGGGGAACGAATTGAAAGGTAGAAGAGGTAAGGAATCACAATAATGAAGAAACTTCCAAAGAAGAAGTTAATTAAGAAACCAAGGAAGACATAGAAAGGAAGCAAAAATTATGGTCTGATTCGAAATAGTATTATTTATTTGAAAGCTGAGGAGGACCCCACAAAAATCATCAACTGACCTGCACATAAGGTCTAGTCTCACATGGGTGGGTGGCCTTTAACCTCGTGCCTCCGCTGTAATGATATATGTGCAAAAGGTAATACTTCACCCTCTCCAATGCAAGAAAAAAGAAACATCACACAAAAAGAAAAGCCTCTTGATGTGTTATACTCCCCGTAATTATAGTGCTGGCAATGGTAGCCTGAGGGTTGGGCAAGAACCAATGCCGGCCCGGCCTGGTACTCCTTTTTCTTATTTCGTTTCGTTTTTTCTCTATTTTTTTTGGCCGGCCCAGCTCTAATAGGGAGCGGGCTAGGATTGGGCTAGCCCTATAAGGATAAGGGTCGGGATTGTGCTAAGGCTCTCCTGTTCCATTACCACCCTCATGATAAAGACTTTTAAAAGTATTTTAACTAAGAAAAAAGTTTATACAAGGTTGACACTTTAAAATGTAAAATTAAGGTGCATCTCTAAAATTCTTAAAAAATGGTTGTTTTGATGTTGAAAAAAATCTAATTGATCATCTCAATATTGAGATGTATAAATATAGAGGAAAAAAGAGATTTCAAGTCTTAAAAATAGTACATCTTGCAACAACAAAATATGGACCTTGCAACAACAAAATATGGACCATCCATTTTTAAGATTTTCATGTGTTTATAAATCACTTTCTTCATCTTCCCAAAACCGCCACTTTTGCACCAATACTATGCCACCACCACCACCATTACTATAACACTAACACCTTTGCCTACCTGCCACCACCACCGCTACCACCACACCACACCATGACCAGCACTACTCTACTTGTTCCACCACAACCACCATTATCGCATTGCCGCCACCACTCTAACTACTCCACCACCACTTCTTTCCTACTACCATACAATAACTATTATAATTTAAAGTATAACAATCAGATGCGTATAATGAGCAAATGACAGTCGACCAAATTGCCATTTGGTCAAATGTAAATTAAAAAACATCATTTAACAAAATTTTGCAATTAAAGGATCCTGATAGTTAGTCGATGATTACTTTCAAAAAAAAGAAATCAGTAGAGTTTTTCAACACTTAGATATTGCCTTCCAAAAATTGCACGGTCTATGTTCAATCTTTGGGACATCATCTCTTACACATACATCGAGTATGCGATTTGATTATTTTATTTGATTATTTTATGTTTTTTTCTTTTTGAGGTTGGTCTCTAAGCTCAGGAGGTTACATCCACAAATTTGGGAGTCCTAAAAATAATCCTAACTTGAATATTACCTGAAGGAGTAATGATGCTCTTGCGGTAACATGAAACCATTTCACATGGTAGTATGGATAGCACACTCCACCCACTATATTGGTTAATATGACTGGCAATGCGGTCGACCTACCGACCCAACCAAATGGGTTGACCTGACATGGTTCCATCTCGCCCCAAATACTGGCCCCAGTGAGTTAGGTACAGTTTCTATAAGATCTAGACTTGAATTAGGTCGGGTCTAAGTCTGGGTCTTATTAGCTCAGGTCAGGTCCAAATCAAGGTTAACCCAATCCAACCTATATTTATAAATAATATATATGAATGGAAAATGTTTATATAAGATGGCAACCTTATAATTCTGCAGTAAGGTGCACATCAAAAATCCTTTAGAAGAGAGTGTTCCGTTGTTAGAAGACCCTTCAATTTGATTATCTTGGTCTCAAGATATATGGATATGGAAAAAAAAAATCAAATCTTAAAAAGTAGTATATCTTGTAAACAAATTATCTGAACCTCATCTTGTAAACAACTTATCTGAACCTTCTATTTTCAGTGTTGATAGATATATTTGGTATGTAACACTCAATATTAGAACTACATATCCAGATAAAGTTTGGAGGTTCGCCTTACTTCTAAAGTTTATTGAAACCGCTCACATAAAGTTTGGAGGTGCGCCTTACTTCTACAGTTTATTGAAACCGCTCACGCTATGTGAATCTATACAAAATTATTCACAAAATTTATTTGTTTTTTATCCAGACCAGGGTCTATCCCACCTGAGATGTTGGGAGTGAGTCCAATAACCTGACCCGAAATGGGTCTGTATCGGGTCTAAGTCCCCTCGTATCTCAACCTAGACCCTGCCCAACCCATCAACACCCTTTTCCGGTCGATTGCTAGTAAACATGGTTTGATTACTAGTAAACTAGCTCATTTTTGACGTGTGGTCATAAAAGCCACCAAGTGCAAGAAACAACCCACGCCCTCTTGAATATGTGGGCCCTTTTCGCCTGAACAAATAACAACCCTAACCCTAAAACCTGCCAATTGAATGAGCCACCGCCACTCTCACAATGTGTGTTCACATTCATTCAAACAAGCTCTTTATTGCATTAAGGTAAAGTGTGACGTGCTAAAACAAGGAATTCATAGTTCCATATGCAGCTTGTGTATTGTATAGAATAGATTTTCCACCTCAAAGTATGGATGGCACGCTACATCTCTACCATCGATCATTGAGACTGATGGTTCAAGTTCATTTTAGCTTATAACAATACCATGTAGAGACATAATAATTTCAAATCAAGTGGCTTAGCAGGGGAGGATTGGATTCTTTGGCTTGGTAGTTTACCACATAGGTTATAGAGAAACTAGCATCAAGGTTAGGATCCAGCTATAACACAAACCCATAAATGATAGGGTATTTATCAAAACCATTCCCTCTTTCTCAAAATTTGAGAAGTACCTAAATCTTTAGAAACTTGCATCTATGCCCATTTTCTGAGGTTGGTCTTATTTTAACCTAAAATGCCTTTTGCAAACTGCAGGGCTTTTTTTTTTTTCAATTTTTTTTTTTTTGCAGACCTGGTAGGGCAATAATGCTTTTTTCTTTTTAATTTTCTTTTTTTTTTTCAAACCTGATAAAGCCATAGTGCTTCATCACGGCTCTATCGGGATAGTGATATAGCCTGGGACACTGTTGGTGCTATGCACTTGGAAATATCACGACACTGTCAATATCATGATGAATGCATCACGAACTTTAACAGAACCATGACCCTCAAAGCAGCACCAAGCGGGTGCTTGGAAATCCAAGTAGCACTGCACTGCACTCGCACTTGGAAACATCACGACTAGTGCCTTGGTGAGGCATAACAAGTGTCATGATGCTATCCCGAGCCTAATAGAGCCCTGATATAGCATCATGCCACTATCTAACGCATTTCAGTCAAAAATAAGAAGAGCTTAAGAAAGTAGGCAGAGACATCAATTTCAAAGTAGCAATTTTAAAATTTGAGAAAAGGAGAAGATTTAGAAGGGACAGTACACTATGAGGGATTTTCGTGTGGCCGACCAAGTCTTCAAGGTTCTCAACCCGTGATCGCACACAAACATAATATTACAATTCGTACCACGAATTAGGTGCTCTTCTTTGGAAGAGAATTTCACAGAGAGACAGAGAGAGAGGGGAAGGTGCTCGTCTTTGGAAGAGAATTTCAGAGAGAGAGAGAGAAAGAGAGAGGGGAAGGTGCTCTTCTTAGGAAGAGAATTTCAGAGAGAGAGAGGGGAAGATTGATTGCAGCTGTTAAAACAAAAAAAAAAGGGGGTTTAGCATTTGCTTTTTTCTCATCTATCTTCCTCCCAATTGGTAAAAAAGTGGCATTTGCTTTGTTCTCATTTCTCTTTCCTTCCAATTGGTCAAAAATAGAAAAAAAGCCTTTCGTCTTTGTGGGCCCAACAAAGAAGCACACACTGAAAGATGCCACCAATCTGACACGCAGTAAAACTCCAAATACCAACAAAAAAAAACCAAAAAAAAAAGAAAAAGAAAAAGTCACACACTGTCTTGAAACAAACAGCAGGTCCTTGTGTGCTGTGTGCCTCTTCTTCCTCCTTTCTCCTCACGCTAGTAGTCGTAGTTAGCAGTAACTTAACAATAAAATCAACAAACAGTTCTATAATTTATGGTCAGCACAGCTAGCCAGTATTTGCAATACTCTCCAAGAGTAAGCAAAGCAAGAGGTGTATGTGTGTGTGAGAGTGAACAGTTCCCTTCACCTCACCACCATTCCCCTCAGGCATGGAAGGTACACTCAAAAAAACAAACCCCCATCCACCCTGAACTTCTTCAGAGTATAAAAATTCACCAAATCTCATCCCCTCAAGAGTGAGAAAGATGAATGATTATGCTCTATTTACAGCAAGACCAAGCCTAAAATCAGCTCCAAAATCCTTCAAACTCCTCCCTACCTATTGTGTCAGTAAATCAAATTAAGAAAGAAAAGAAGAGAAAACTAGTGATATAAACAGCTTGCTTCTTCTCAAGGTCAGACCTCCACCCTCCATATGATGTTGTCAACATTGCTTTCATGCCTTTTCTCTAAGGCGGCAACCTTTGATCTGTGAGCAGCTGCGGCAGCTGCCATTGATTTGCCTCTCTCTCCATGAGGAAGCTCACAAGCTTCACTAATGGACCCACATCTTATATCAGCCGGTGGTATGAAACAGTCAATTGATAGTCCAGGCACATTGAAAGCGACCTCTTCTATAGTCCAGACCTCTTCCATTCTAGTCTTTGTGTGGCTCATTGCCATTTCACCAAACCTAAAGAGCGTGACTATGGACCGGCCGGAGTGTGCGATCATGATCCCCTCAACTGGTCTATAGTCACTGAGAAATGAGTTTATGGTGGTCTCCCAGTATACGGCATCACCTGCACCATTAGATTGGATCCGGGTGAGATGGGAGTCCTCCATGTGAACAAGGAGCCCTGTCCTTTGGCTGAAGTAGCCAAAAAGTACATGCCTAATGATCTCTGCAGGTCCCTCGCTACGAGCTTTGAGTGTTTGTGGGTCCGCACAGAGCTTGAGGATGAAGCAATCTTCACCGTCGACTTGTTTCTCTCCAATGCATCGAGCATCAGCAAACATGCTCGCCGTGGTCCTTGGATCCAAGCCCTATAAAGAGAAAGATCTCTTTTTAGTCAGGACTCATATGGTGCGATGACCCATACCAAGGGAAGACAAGAGAAGGAAAGCCATCATTGAAAATTTTGAAAAGCAAAGGGTCTGATGGACACATGGGCAATGATAATTCCTTTTTTACTTATATGGCAAATATGGGTTTTTATCTTTTTCAAAATTATGGATGGACAAATCATGATCATGCAATTTTTTTTTGCTTTTTCTTTTCTGTGGCTGTTAACAATTGTATTGAAGGAAGCACATGCAGTTTTTTTAATTTCTTAGAAATATGTGTCACAGCAATTCTATTATTTAAGATCGTGAATACAGATGGCGAATATTAGCATTGCAAAGACTCAATATGTAGTTCATTCCATATTGTTCAGATTACATAGTGAATATCAATCTCAAGGGAAGGCAAAAGAAAAGAAATGACAACAGAATTTATAAAAGGGGCTAGATAAACTTACACCATGAATGCTTAGGTGAAATTAAAGTTTCCAATAGACATTATACAATTTACAAAGCAGTCCAAGTACTTACAGTAAAAATTATCCTTAAATTGGAATTAAAAAGTAGTGATCATCATCCACAAGCGATCATATATAAAAGGCTCACAGAAGGGCAGAAATTAAAATAAAGACTCTTTTTTTTCAAGGTTGAAACTAAAAATAAACTAAGAGGGGCTGGATGACCTATGAGCTATTATGATCATTTCTTTTATGGATGAGAATTACAGCATTTTTCTCTGATAAATTATGGGAATGTCGATTATAGTCGTAGTCCTTTTGGATAAATATAAGCAGGTTGCAAGCATACAAATAGCTGATTCCATGGATGCTTAAGGGGAACTGAAGCATTCCAGAGGAATACATGACACACAATTCATCTCATATGACTGATTTATCAGTCCCAAGTCCTAATAGCCAAAAATCATCCTGCCAAAGGTTAGAACAATCCTTTTCTAAATGACAAGATTAAGAGAGAGGCTGACCTGAAGAGCCCGACGTAAGGGTCTAACAGGACCTTTAGCTGCATGGGCACCAAGCCATGGAGTGTGTCTCCAAACGAGCTTTCCGTTGCAGCCAGCATGAACCTTGCTTCCACCCACTGCTAGCTCAACATACCACATATCAGGCATCATTTGCCACAACACAAAGCCACCGGACTCTGCTGCTTTTCCGGCATTGCGATTCTTCATGACTTTGGTTGCGGTCTCAAATTCAGAAGCTATCATTTTCACCTTTCCCATTGCATAAGCATTTCTAACCGAGCCCTGCAACCTTGAGCCCCCGGATGCAGCCGTGTATTGTTGCAGTATATACTGAGCAGAAGATGTTTCCTAGCAAAAGGTAATACATTAAGAGTTACGAAAATCATTACTAAAACACAACAAAGGAGTGTATTTGACCGATAGTTTGAAGTTTGAACCAGTAAACCAGAGCAAACATTAAAAACTAATAATAATAATTAGAAAACTGAAATATTAAAACTCTATGAAAAGAATGTTAAAGTGACTATCATGGCTGATGAAATTGTTCATATTCTCAAATTTCAAACAAGAACACAGCAAACCAACAACTTAATCAGATGCAACATAAGAAAATTTAATTGTATAATGAAAACCCAATTGGAAAATCGAAAAAAGCCATTATAAGATTATCCCATCAAGCGTTTTATCACTCATATGTTATTCTGAACTGCGGTAAAAATTAAAAGGAAGAGAGATGATGCCCAAGAAAAAGAAAAACGAGTGCTTTGAGAGGTTGCTTTATCTGTAGTGCAAAAACAAAAAGATGGACTGCAACAAACAAGATACCTAGAAATGGCAAGGGGGAGAGAAAGTGAGAGAGAGAAGGTTGCATAGGAAGAACAGAAATTTCAAGAAGATAAAAACAGAGTCTTTAATCAAGTCAAACAGTTTCAAAAAAAACAAAAAAACAGAGACTTTAATCATGAAGATAAAAGAAACAGAAAAAACACTAACGATAGCAAATGCCAAAGGAAAAAGAAAAAAAAATATAAATCAGAACATAAAATGATGACAAGAGCTTCACATAAAAAATAAAAAATAAAAAAAAATGAATAAGGGAGGGCCGAGGGTTTTCGAGTAGTTTGAGGTCAAGGGTTCAAGCTTTACAGTAGACATGAAAAGAGAAAATCAGAGAAAAACACACACACAGATGAAAAGCAAGTAATAGAAGAAAAGATCCATCCATTCCAAAACAGGGGTGACAAGAAGTAGAAGGGATTGCATACATAATAACCAAAGATAGAGCGAAAGAGAGAAATAAAACAAGAGAGAGAAAGCCAAGAACTTACAATGGGGGTATCCTTGATACTGAGATGAGGGAGCGGATCCATAGTACTAACATGAACAGGAGCGAGCGGCGCCCCCATCACCCCCAAAAGTAGTCGCAGATCCGATCTCTTATTGTAAGTGGAAGACACAGAAGGTGTCCTCGAAAGCTGACCCTTCATCCAATGCCCCCATCCTTCCTTCCTCCCCTCTCCTTCGCAGCCTTCGGCATCAGGCCCTTCCATCAGCGGGGTTAGCGTCTCCCCAACCGGCCTCATGCTCCCCGACCGCGCCATCAGGACTGAGTCAACAGCCGCCTGGTTGTGCTGGACACCGCCGCTGCTGCTGCTGCTGGACTTCTTGTGGCGGCGGAGGAGGCCAGACATCGGAGAGGTGCTGCGGGCAGGACTCTTTGCCCGGATTCTGCCAGGGGAGAGGCCTCTCACCACTTCTTCTTTGAGAGCGGAGAAGAACCCCTGTTTCCTCTCCATTTTTTCTTTTCCCCACTCCCTCTCTCACTGCTACTACAATGGAGGTGACCGCCTACCTGCCCTAGAGAAAGAAAAACCCTGAAAATGACTTCTTTTGCTCTGGCCTTTTTCTCTGGCTTCTATCTCTATCTATCTAAATGGCTCTCTCTCTCTCTCTCTCTCTC
>NW_006495273.1:12654630-12678343 GCF_000471905.2 Amborella trichopoda | reverse complement strand
GTCAAAAGATCACTTACAGGTGGTCTTATTACAATAACATATACTTCAAAATAAAATCAACATGACAATAAAACAAAGATCTTAAAACTTAAAGCCATTGAAATAACTATGCATTATGCTTGAGAAGAAAAAATAAGATTGCAAGAAATAAAAGAGAAGAGTACCGGAGATTACCTTAACCGGGCTTATTACATCCCACATTGAGTCACCACCATCCGACGGCGTGGGATCTACAATCTTGCTTCAATCTCAAACTAGGAAAGCAAGTTTAGGCCAAGCCACATCGATGGAACATGAATCCCTTTGATCACAAACTCAAACCCTAGGTGAATTCCCTTAGCAATCTACTTTGAGAGAGATGAATACTCTTTTTGTTAAAACCCTTAGCCATAAATCTATAGTTGAGAGATGGGAAAGAGAAGAACTCCATAACCTAAACCCTTAGGTTCTTTCACAATGTGTGTGTGTGAGAGAGAGATAGAAAGATAAGGTGTAGAGATTTTGGGTAGAGACAATCTCTTTTTTCTAGGCTTGAACAAGATTAGGGTTTCTTAAGGTTTTCTTTGGTTTGCCTCCTCTTGTGAGATTGAACATGGACCGTCGATCAAGGGTGACTTGTGAGGTGAGAGATTTGAGTCATCCATTCCATAGATGGACCATCAATATTATGGAAGGTGCATGAACCCTTATCCCCATTTCTTAAACCATTTTTTTATCAATAGAAAATAAAGTTAAATTAATTTTAATTAAATATTGTGCATTCTATAAAATAGCACATCTCTACACATATTTTCAATAAAATCTATCAAAGATATATCAAGTCAATATCTACTTCCATATTAAGTCAATTTATGGTCAATACATACTCTCTATAATTTGACCACATGTCACAATTTAAAGTTACCAAAACATAAAATAAAAAGTAGTAAGAGGTGGGGCGTGCCACCCATGGGAGGCACATGTGGGCCCCACCTTCTAGAAACATGGCTGGCCCATGTGCACAATGGGCCCCCATGATTATTATTTTTATGCATTTAAAACTAACAAAATAATTTCTAGTGAATATTAAAACATTGTAAAATTAATATATTTAATTTTATAAATCTAAAAATTATAAATAAAATATCCAAAGGTTCATAAAAATTCAAATAATAATTCTAAAATAATTATTATCATAAAAAAAACATAATTAAATTAATTTGATGGGAAATGGATCCATGTGGTTTTAGAATTGAATTAACAATCATGGGGTGCTCCACCTTCCACTGTGGATTATGGACCACACTTGCTTTACCATACCGACCCAATTTTTCCCATAACCTACAGTCCAAGCAAGGGTTCATTAGTGGGTCACCAAAGTCTGGCTGATGAGCCAATGGGTCGCAATCTCAGCCTGTGGGTAACATGTCCTCTCTTAGAGACGAGTCTAGGTCACCAAGACCTGATGCGACCATAGCTCTATGGCGCATAGAGGGATTTCTCGCACATGCATACGCTTCACCTTAAAAGATGGATTTTTTGTTTTCCTGAATGATCTATCGATATGCATGTCATGTGATGGCACATGAATGAGGTTTTGGCCCCAGTCTCTGTAGGCCACTATCACACACAAAGATCACACAGTCATTCGACTCACTCATCCGGGCATGTTCTCCGACCTCATCAAGGGCTAACCTATGAACCCTCATCGGTTTGTTCTTCATGCCCAAGTAACATAGGATTTTTCCAACCTATTGGCCTAGATCGTCAAGCACAGTCTGATATCCGCAAACATCATTTGTATGGTATAGTCCAGGAGGGACCACACTCCCATTATGCTCATGTTCCACTATATCATTTTATTTTACAAGCACTCATAAAGCCCTTAAAAGCCACATAAACTTAACACCTCCCACTTTGCTTTTGAAGGCCTTACATTCTCTCTTCCTCACTTTCTCTCATCCCCATCTCTCTCTCCCAATTACAATCTCTCTCTCAAGCATTTTTCACTTATTCTCTCTCAATATATTAAACATCATTTTCTCCATCAATCCTTTCACAAAAGGATTTATAGAGGCAATGCCTTTTTCCTTTTGCTACTCGGATCATATCCCTAAAGTGGTTGTAGTCATTCTTTCACAGTACATCGTGAATCATGAACCTGTTGTCACAGAAGACCATCACGTACCCTCATCGCATGGGATCGTATGTTCATGGGTTCAAAAGAGTTCTTCAAATAAGCTGCTCCTTTTTGTAGCCATACAACCAACACCACACATCTGGGTTCCATGGGTGAACAATATTATAGTCTATTGTTTTATCTAGCCTGTCAAATACTAGCAGGTGCTCCCACTAAAATATTTAGTTTATCTGGATCTCGATCTTTTTCAATCTCACCTCATTCCTCAGGTGATAAAAACATAGTTTCATATGCTTGGAGTTCTTATGGAATCGTGGCTCCTTTGGCATGCATATTGCCGCCGTGTTGTCACAAAAAATCCTTACCGCCTCACAACGCATGGGGTCAAAGTCAAGTCGATTAAGAAATTTCTTAATCCATACAACCTCCTTGGCCGCCAAACAACACGCCACATACTCTGCCTCCATAGTGGATAATTCCACCACATCCTATTTCTTTGATTTCCAAGAATCTGTACCCCTTTCAAGCATGAACACATATCCAGATGTAGACTGGATATGTCACAAAAACAAATTATAAATACCATATTATAATTTTATCCAAAATAAAGCATGGCTAAATAATGGTTATTAAAGCCTTGACTAATACTTATTTTTTAGCAAATATGGAGATTTTACATCATATTATAGACATTATTGGGAGGACGATCACTAAGATCGAGTTCCATTAAAACACTCCCTTTGTGCTTACATATTTGAATAAGCCATACCCATCTCTTGTGTTTCATACTTAGGCTTAAAGCCCTCGATCAAACTGCATCTCCATGTGTATCATTACCTTAAGTAGTTTGTACTCAAGCATAAGGATGTACAAAAAAAAAAGGGTCTTCAATACTGACTCTTTCAAATTTGTTAGCACGTATCACTTAATGTCCACACACTCCATACATATTCATAAAACAATTAGCCAAAATATAACCAAAACATATAAAATAAAAAGATATTGAATCATTGTATGACCTTACCGTGTAATGTGGAATATATTTCATACCTCAAAACCATGTAGTGTGGTACTTGGGCCTTCTTGATTCATTGATTTTATTTGTTTGACAAGCCTTTGTGATCTTAGAAGAGCACGCAACTGATGCAGAATATATTGGTCATCTGTTTCACATGTCATGAAGTGTTCATCTTTTTTATACTTGGATTCTCCTTGTCTCACACCGTAAAGAAATAATCTTCTTCATCCTATGATTTCAAATATCACAATTTCGATTCTCCCACTAATCTTTAGCATTTCAATGCTACCACTAAGTCTCTCTAGATATGTCCCTTCATTTCGAAGAAACCAAGATGTTTTTATAGGTATTGTATTTTCTCTTCTTTCTATTATTCCCAAATCGAACTGTCACGACCTCACCCTTGACCCCTATTCCGTACTCGACAGAGGATGACTGACTTCAGGTTCGTGATCCCAAGGTAGCGTATGTTACCTAGGTCGGAGTAAATTAAACGCTTTAATATCGGTTCTAAGTACAAATGAATATCTAAAACTTAGAGAATCCGTACACCCTTAACATTGTACTATATGAAAAATTTTCCAAAAGTATTACACTTGAGTCTGGGCATCTGGGCCCAATATTATATTTTTCCAAGATAAACAAAACTCAGGGCTGAACTGCCCAACTACATACAAGATCTTGCTTTCTTTAAAAAGGGCAAAATGGCTTCGACTCCCAGTTGCAAAACACGTGCTCCTGGCCCTTGACTTGTCATTATCAATCTACAAGGAGGGGAGATATAGTGGGAAGAGCTATATTGCCCAGTAAGTAGATCTAAATGTTATGCATCATTATTGAGTCTATCCATGCGTCATAAACAATTATTTCACTTATAAGTAATCACAGTGCAAATGTCATATAAAGCAGAAATCACATCAATACATCTATCACAGGTGTCATATCTAAACATCATAATTATTATTCAGCCAATACAATCATTATCATTCACATGAACAATTCCAACATTATCCACTCACTACTTAGTTCACCTACTCCCAAAGTAGAAGCTCTATTTATCAGGCCAAGCCAATCTCATTATTTAGGACTTCTACTATCCCTCAAGAGGGAGGACAATGATAAGTGGGTCCCCTACTATGTAATGTCCTCGTACTCACACACACGATCCCCAGCGTGCTTTGGGGCTTCGATAGGCATTTACCTTGCAAGGCATCACTCACTAGTTTCATCATATGAATCTCGGGGGGGGGGGTGCAACCCCCCCATTTCTCTTCCACCTAACTCGCTCCTATCATTCAGTGAGTTAGGGAACATTATCAGCATCAATTTTCTCAGAATAACAGTACCCATTATGCAAATTCTGAGTCTTGTTTAGAAATATACAGCTATCATGTACACTATACCACTTAGCATGAAACATCCATCATAAGAGGGCTATCACATGGCACTTGTACGTATCGGTTATCACTCATCGCATAGTAACATAATGTTGTTCACATAACACCATGGCACTTAACATGTAGCATTCATTACTTGAAAATTATCACATGACACTTACACTTATCAATTATCACTTATAGTATTTTATCACTTAAGTTGATCAGTAAATAGTTCATTAAAAAGGTGCAAAATATCACTACATTCATAAATGTGGCATCCTCATAGAAAAAGGGGCGCCATTCTTAGATCGAGGAGAGTTTTGGTATGGTCCCAAAATTAATTTCAACATAGACTCACCCATGGTTCATATAAAAGTGATTTGAACACATTTGGCCTAGTTTTGAGCATAAAACAATCTGTTTCCAAGACGAGCACAACACTGAAATTCTTGATGATGAGTAACAGTGACGTACCTCTCTTATCGGATGCTTAACTCCCAATCTAGGGAGAATTTCAAATAATTTAAACATGTAGCTGTAAGCTTATCTTTAAAACGATAGTGGTTTGAAGGTATTTGGGCGGTATTTGATAGGTCAAAAGCTCAGCACAAAGTGAGTGACAGTTGTTGGAATTTCCCGCAACTATAAACAATGATATACCCTCACATTTTGCGGCATAACTCTCAATCTATGGGGAATTTCAAGATGAGTTCAACATGCAACTTTGAGCTCATTTATAGATATTTCAAATGGTGGTAGTTTGAAGGCGTTTAGGCATCGTTTGATAGGTCAAAAGCTTGGTGCAAAATAGGTAACAATTGTTGGAAATCCTAGCAACTGTGGACAGTGACATACCCTTAAATTTTGGGCATATTTTTTAACCCATACGAAATTTTAACATGGTATAAGAGTAAAATTGAAATAGACGAGCATATCTTTCATTCGAAACTGCTTTAGTCCCATTTAAACACTATTTGATTACTGGAAAATTTAATGCAAGAACAGTCACAGTTTTGGAAATTCTCATTATCAAGTTTAACATGCTTTGAAGGACACTTAACATTTCACAAACCAAGGAAACTCTTGATGCAAAACCTTGTCCATATTAAACTATTCTCACAAGTGAACTATTTCACAAATTTTCGTGACTAAAAATATCATTTACCTGGCTCAATCAATCATGGTATTTAGAGGCACGATATGAAATTTCACTCTCATTTTAACCCATTCACACTCATATTTTTCATCCTATCATCTTACCCACTTTCAATACTTCAAAATTAATTTCTACAATATTTGTTGACGCATAAACGCTAACCCTACTTACTTCATGCTCAACGGTGCTTCCAAAAGTCCCACTCGCCTGCCACTTCAAGCTCCTAGCACAGGCTCTCTCTAAGCTGCAATTGGTTCTAACTTTGGTTCTTGAGAGAAAGAGAAAATATGAAAGTAAGAGTGGGAAACGGTAGTGAAAAAGAAGGGAAGGCAAGTACCCAAGGTAGGTGGGTGTAGGGTTCTCAAGAACCTAGCTTGCGGAACTTGGAATCCCAAATACCGGGATCCCACCCAAGATCATATACTCAATTGGCCAAATGTGAAGTAGATGAATACAACTATAAATCGAGTGCGAGAAATAAAGCAAACATAAAAAGTGCACCACAACAACACACGATTTACGCGGTTCACCCCATTGAGCTACATCAACGATCTCGACAACTAGAAATCCACTATCACAATGAAGATTACAGTTTTGAGTTACAAGAGATAATACATATCTCTAAACATCAGTAAAAAACCATCACTGATATTCCCTTTTACCTGCTCTCCCCGACCGAACAACATCGTTGATCAACGTCTTTCCCACTGCAATGCCGCTACCGGAAAGATAACCTCAAGAGCAATATAGAGATTTTCTCTTTCTAGAAGTGGAAGTTAACAAACTTAAAACTCATGAGAATACTGCCTCTCTTTTGAAGGCCATATCTCTTGCTCTTGGAGACCCATCTCTATATTGGAGAACCATTCCTAAAGGGGTGACCCTCAAAAGATGGGTATTATATCTTCATTCACTCTCTTATATAGATCTCACTTTCTTGCTTCCTAAGAAAGTCTATTTTCTATTTACCATAATATCCTTAATTTTCTAAAAGAAAATATGGGTATGGTGATAGTTATCATCAAACTCAACAATCTCCACCTTAATAGCAAAATCACCATAATTGTCTTGGCAACCTCCATTGAATAGATTTCTTGATTTCTTCATGCTTGCCTCTATTGTGGAATTTTCACAAACACTTTTCCTTCATATTTCTCCACCTCAAACCATGTATCCATAAAACTTTTTCATTCATGTTTTTCAAAATATAAACCTTAGCCCTGTATACACCTTGTGCTTTGATATCAATTGTAGGGTTCTCAAGAACCCCTTAGCTTGCGGAACCAGGAATCCCAAATACTGGGATCCCACCCAAGATCATGTACTCAATTGGCCAAATGCGAAGTAGATGAATACAACTATAAATCGAGTGTGAGAAATAAAGTAAACATAAAAAATACACCACAACAATACACGATTTACGTGGTTAACCTTGTTGGGCTGCATCCACAGCCTCGACAACTAGAAATCCACTATCACAATGAAGATTACAGTTTTGAGTTACAAGAGATAATACATATCTCTAAACATCGGTAAAAAAATTATCACCGATCTTCCCTTCTAAACCCGCTCTCCCGACTGAGCAACACCGTCGATCAACATCTTTCCCACCACAATGCCGCTACTGGAAAGATAACCTCGAGAGCAATATAGAGATTTTCTCTCTCTAGAAGTAGAAGTTAACAAACTTAAAACTCATGGGAATATCACCTCTCTCTCGGAGGCCATATCTCTCTCTCTTAGAGACATATCTCCATATTAGAGATCCATTCCCATAACCCCCAAAGGGGTGACCCTCAAAATATGAATATTATGTCTTCATTCACTATCTTATATAAATCTCACTTTCTTGCTCCCACGAAAGTCTATTTTCTATTTACCATAATACCCTTAATTTTCTATAAGAAAATATGAGTATGGTGATTTAGCTATCACCAAACTCAACAGTGGGATCCACTGTGGCTGACCGAGTAGGTGGAGGTCACTGTAGCTGACATGCATGACACTGACAAGTACGACGCTGACACGTACGACAGCAATCACATCTTCTCTTTACACCTTCAGCATTGACATGTGCGGTGCTACCCATTCTTCACCTTCACGTGCAACGTTACTCTATTTCACGCACGACGTTCTTCCATTTCAAGTGCGATGTTCCTCTATTTCACATGCGGCTTTACTTCATTTCACGCGTGGCGTTCCTCCATTGTAAGCGCGACATTCCTCTATTTTACGCGTGACGTTCCTCCATTTCACGCGTGGCGTTACTCCACTTGGTTGACTTCCCTTTCGTTCACACACGACGTTGCTCCTCCTTCTTTTGATTCTATTGCCGTGTGCGTCTCATGTCCGGGAAAATTTGAGGTCCTTACACGAACATTTTCTATATAGAATGTCTTATCTTGCCAACTCTGTATTACATCTCTCTGAAGTTGTACTATAATAAACCATACTTTTAGCACACTATAAAACGTTTTAAAATGAGCTTTAAAAAAGTTATACATAATTAGGAATCCAAAGATGTGCTTTAACATGCCACATCTTTTAATTTACTTCAGTATAGAACATGAGCATCTCACAATAAAAATATGATATCTCTCAACTTATAAAGAGTTTCTCTCCGAATCCTTTTAAGTAATGAAATAGATTCAAAAAATATAAAATAGTGGTTAGTTTCATCATTAAATCACACCATTTAGTGAGTCTACCTTTTAGTGACTTTTACATCATAAAGAAAATTTTTTCAATAGAAAATCATGTTGAATATCTCTTAATAAAAAAATTGTTTCTCTCAAGCCTTAGAGAATTTCTTCCTGAAATCTCTTGTATTGAAAACTAAACTCAAAACCAATCATAACATCATGGTGTGAATCTCAAATAATACCTTTCTTCAAAGAAATAAATAAGGTGACATACACATTACAAAATAAATCTTACTACAAAATTCCATGATGAACACTGTCTAATAAAATTGTATTTTCTCTTTACCCTCATGGACTTTTCCTTTAAAACAATTTTTTTTAAAAAGTACACACATAATCGTAGCACATGCATTTCCACAAGCTTCATATCACTATGTTAAGTAGGCTTGATAAATATAGATATTCATGTCTCAATGAAGATAAATAGGCTTCATTCCAAAATTTTTATTCCTCTGTTCATGTAGATATTTCTCTTTTAAATAAATTTTATTAGAAAATAAACTCAGAATGGAAGTCTAAAAATTTAGTGCGGACCATAACACATTATGTTAAGTATAGAAATAAAATCATGACTTTCAAGTAGTCATGGAAATAGTTTTCGTTGCAAACAATAGCACTTGCGTATCCTTCAATAAATTGATCATATATTTCAAACCACAAGGACTTTCTTGATGAAACCTTTTTTGTTCGAAAGTTCATAGAACTGAATGAACAGTTCCTGAATTTTGTAGGGTCAGAACTAACACCCTTCATTGTTGAGTTTATAACTCTCAATTCTCATAGGATCTCCCACTGAAAGTTTGCAGGTAGATCCTACTCTTAAAGACACAAAATATCACTGAAGTATATAATAGAAAAATACCTCATTATCTTCTTTATATCACTACTCCAAAATAGCCCAGAATACTCATTATGCAGAGTGCTTTTTCGGTGTTAGAATATTTCAATAATTCTTAACTGTGGGTGTATTTCATGACCACAAAGGTCATTAGCTTTCTTATATCTCATTCTGAAGCTTGATATAAACTCAATAACGAGAAAAGATAACTAATGACATCAACTATCAATATCTTTGATACCAATGAAAGAAAAACCTATGTGATTTTCTACCGGAGAATATTTTTTTTTCATTTTTTTTTTATATCAGCCCTTTTGTTTTGGGAAAAGATCACTTACATGTGGTCTTATTACAACAACATATATTTCAACATAAAATCAACATGGCAATAAAACCAAGATCTTAAAAACTTGATGTCATTGAAATAACTATGCACTATACTTGAGAATAAAAAATAAGATTGCAAGAAATAAAAGAGAAGAGTATCGGAGATTACCTCAACCAAGCTTATTATACCCCACACCGAGTCACCACCATCCGATGGCATGAGATCGACGATCTTGCTTCAATATCAAACTGAAAAAACAAGTTTAGGCCAAGCCACACCAATGGAACATGAACCCTTTTGATCACAAACTCAAGCCCTAGGTGAATTCCCTTAGCAACCTAGTTTGAGAGAGATGGATACTCTTTTTGCTAAAACCCTAAAACCCTTAACCATAAATTCTATTGAGAGATGGGAGAGAGAAGAACTCCATGACCTAAACCTTTAGGTTCTTTCACAATGTGGGAGAGAGAGAGATCAAACATGAGAGAGAGATAGAAAGATAAGGTGTAGAGATTTTGAGTAGAGACAATCCATTTTTTTTAAGCTTGAACAAGATTATGGTTTCTTAGAGTTTTCCTTGGCTAACTTCTTCTTGTGAGATTGAACATGGATCATCGATCAAGGGTGACTTGTGATGTGAGAGATCTGAGTCATCCATTCCATAGATGTGCCATCAACATTATGGAAAGTGCATGAATTATTATCCCCCTTTCCTAAACCATTTTCCCATCAATAGAAAATAAATTAAATTAATTTTAATTAAATATTGTGCATTGTATAAAATAGCATATCTCTACATATATTTTCCATAAAATCTATCAAAGATATATCAAGTCAATATCTACTTCCATATGAAGTCAATATATGATCAATACATACTCAATCTATAATTTGACCACATGTCACAATTTAAAGTTACCAAAACATAAGATCACATGGACCACAAAACAAAACTTTTCATAAAATAGAAAGTAGTAAGAGGTGGGGTGTGCCACCTATGGGAGGCACATGTGAGCCCCATCTTCTAGAAATATGGTGGGCCCATGTGCACAATAGGCCCCCATGATTATATTTTTTTATGCATTTAAAACTAACAAAATAATTTCTAGTGAATAATAAAACATCATAAAATCAATATCTTTAATTTTATAAATTCAAAAATTATAAATAAAATATCCAAAGGTTCATAAAAATTCAAATAATAATTCTAAAATAATCATTATCATAAAACAAACATAATTAAATTAATTTCATGGAAAATGAATCCATATGGTTTAAGAATTGAATTAATAATCATAGGGCACTCTATCTTCAACTGTGGACTATGGACCACACTTGCTTTATCAGGCCGGCCCAGTATTTTTCATGATCCATAGTCCAAATAGTGGCTCATTAGTGGGTCACAAAAGTCTAGCCGATAAATCAAGGGCGCGTAATCTCAGTCTGTGGATTACATGTCCTCCTCTAGAGAGGAGTCTAGGTCACTAAGACTTGATGCGACTACAACTCTGTGGCGCATAAGGGGATATCTCACGCATACATACACTTCACCCTAAAAGGTAGATTTCTGGCTTTTGTCGAACGATCTATCGATATGTTTGCCGTGTGATGATACATAGATGAGATTTTGGCCCCCGTCACTATAAGCCATCATTATACACAAGGGTCACTCAGCTCACTTATCCGGTCATGTTCTCCGACCTCATCAAGGGCTAACCCATGAACCCTCCTCGGTTTGTTCTACATTTCCAGGTAACATGGGTTTTTTCCAACCGACTGGCCTAGATCTTCAAGCACACTCTGGTATCTGCAAACATCGTTTGCATGGTATGGTGCATGAGGGACCACACTCCCACTGAGTTCATGTTTTACTATATCATTTCATTTTACAAGCACTGATAAGGCTTTTAAATGCCACATAAACCCAACAAAAACCACATCAACCTTGGACAACCCTTCCCCTTCTTTAGTAATAGAAAACTAACTCTATACCATTTGGAATATCTTATCTTTAATAGTAGAAACACTAGCGGCATCTGCCTCAAACATTTGTATTTCTTTCCACCTATACTTTCTGCAATATTACTTCTCAAAAAATGCTTTATAAGCTCCTCCCTATGCTCAATTGTTGTAAACATCCCACTAACTCCTTGGTAAAACCAAGGAAACCCCCACCAACTTTAATGTCAAGATCTATAATCTATGAGTGAAAGTGCAATACCACATTCTTTATTCTCCTTATGAAGAAAAACACTCATAAGAATCATACCCCTCATCCTCAAATTATCAACCGTCAAGGTTTTGTCTTATGAAATGATCCAAATGAGAGCCTCTACCTTATGGAGAATGGGCCATTTTTTATGCTTTATTCAATGAAGGCTAACTCCACCTCAACCTATCATGAAATAACAATGAATTCACAAAAATTAACCAAAAAACACTATCAGTTTCCACTTCCCAAATATGTTCATTAGAAACAATATCATAGATACACATATTCCATATCCGTCATCAGCCCATGAGTTGTGAGATAACCACATTCAACACTCTAAATACACAATTTAAATTTCAAATAATTGTGCTTCCTTGTCTTTCATACATTTCATTAATCTCCAGGCGACTGTTCACCATCTTGCGAAAGAGATTAGGACAAATAAACCTTAGAGGTCTATAATGAATCCATTTCCCATCACCCATCTCATTGTCAATAATCAGCTTGCAACTCAAAATACCTTTTTACAATTGAGATGAGTGACTACGCCTAATGCCTGAGATCCCCAACTAATTTTACAGGCTAACCCCCATACTTTGCCTCCAAAACTTTCTTCCATTGTTGTTCATTATAACTAGAAAACCCCCACCATCATTTCGCAAGTAAAGCGTAATTTACAAACTTGAGGTTTCTTATACCCTAGCCTCCTTTTTTTTGGTATGCACATCTTATCTCAACAAACCAAATAGTATCTTCAACCTTCTCAGAAGAACCTCATAAGAAATCTGTCATCATTCGCTCAAGTATCTGGGTAATAGCTAAGGGCATGACAAAAAGAGACATTTGATTGATGGGTAGGTTTGCAAGAGCAGCTTTGATGAGGGTTATACGCCTTCTTAAAGAGACAAATTTCAACTTTCAAAGATTTAATTTCATTTGAGCCCTCTAAATAACTAGATCCCATACATCTCTAGCTAATCTTAAATATAAATTAGTATTCCTAAATATTTGATTGGGAAATGATTCACTGTACACCCCATCAGCGAGGCTGAATGAGCAATTATCCCTTCATCACAAGCTAAACCAATCATGGATGTTTTATGAAAATTGACTTTCAACCCCAAAGCCAATTCAATACAACTTAGAAATCTCCTCACATTGACAACCTGATCTACACTGGCATCACAGATAATTAATGTGTCATCCACATACTGTAAGTGAGTAATATAAGACCTATTATCTAATACATAAAATTCCAAAAATCAATGATTGTAAACAACAATTTGAAGCATTAAACTTAAACCATTAGCCAAAATAATGAAAAGAAAGGCAAAAGTGTGTCCTCTTGTCTAATACCTTCGAGGCTTTAAAAGATACGCTTAGGACTATCATTCACCATAACATAAAAAAAGAGCTTTAGGTAAACAACCTTCAATCCACTTCCTCCAAACCTCTCTAAACCCCAGGCATCTCAAAATCTCCAAAAAGAACCCGCAATTCACCCAATCACATGAATTCTCCATATCCAATTTAACCAAAGCACCTGGAGCTTTACTCGACACCCTCGACTGCATACATTCTTGAGATATCAAGATACCATTGGTGATCAATCTATTATACATAGAGGTTGTCTGAGAATCAGTTATAAGTGAGGGCAATACTTCCTTCCATCTCTCTAGTAGAATTTTAGCAACTATCTTATTCGAACTTGTGAGAAGACTAATTGGTCGAATATCATTGATCCTGCCAATGCCTCTTCTTTTAGGAATTAAAGTAATGTATGTCGAATTGATACCCTTAATTACAAATCCACTCTCCCAAAATTCAGCCATGATCATTAACAACTCATCTTTAACGATGTTTTGGAAGAAGAGCAAAGGGAAACCATCAAGTCCCGGTGACTTATCACTGAGCAAGGAGAAAACTGCCTTCTTCAATTCCTCCTATGTGATCATTGCTTCCAGCTCCCTTGCTTCATCCTCAGACAACTTCTTAAAAGGAATACCATCAATTTTTACACCCCATGCAACTTCACTTGTAAAGGCCTGCTAACACATGATTCACAAATTCCTTCGCTCAAGTTTCTTAATCTCTTTCATCAACCCCTTCAAAACCTATACCAAAAATGTCATTTTGCATCTTTCTTGCATTTGCTAGAGCAGGATAATATTTTGTGCTATTATCCCCTTCTTTTAGTCATTTAACCCTTCACCTATGCAACAATGTGCATAGTTGTGTGTAGGACTATTGACGGGCTAGGGATGCCCACGGGCTTTCTAGTGGGGCTTTATTTTAGGTTGGGGTCCAGGCCTCATGCTAAGGCCTGCGGGCCATGCCCAAGCGAGCATGATAGGCCTTAAAATAAAATTTGGAGGGTCTAGCGTTGGCCTGACCTAAAAAATTCTAAAGTATATATATGTTGTAATTATTTCATGTTTTTATTATTTATATATGGTCAGGCCTAGCCTTGCCCTCTGGCTTGGGCCTTATTACCATGACCTAAAATTAGCTTTTAAAACCTAAATCAGTCAGGTGAATTGCCCATCTGAAAATCCAGTTCAGATCAGTGATTTGTTGAGAGAATCGGTCATCAAAGAAATATAATGATTTAGATTAAAAACTTTTGAAAATCTATTGATCGATTTCTTGGCAGAACTTGGCTAGTTTTATTAGAATTGGTCGGTTTATCAGAGAACAATCATGGAGAGAGAGAAAGATTGATTTAATCTAGGGTTGGCAATGGGCTAGGTGGCCCCCACCTAGCCTAGCCAAGCCCTAAGAAACTAGGGCTTGGGCCCTAAAACCCTAGGGCCTGGGCCCTATATAGCCCAATTTTTTCTCTAGTTTTTTTCTTAGATTTTCTTTGAGTGTATTAGGCTCAGCCCGCCCATTCCCAAATAGAGCCATGGCCTCTTTGGCCCGATAGGGCTGGGCTGGGCTTGGCTGGGCTAGGGCCCAGGCTGGTTGTTGCCAACCCTAGTTTAAAGCTTGACGCCTTGAATGGCATTTCAAACTTCATAATTGGCTACTTTAATTAAAGGGTGCAGTTTGTATAGAGCCTAGGCTTTAAACAATCAAATTAGAGCCTACCTTCAAATAGTATCGAGAAATGTGGTTTTAATATTGGAAATCTTTGTGATAGCCTTAAAATACATTTTCATATTTATTTATAAAGTTTAAAGCTTCAAAAATAATGTAGATCGACATATTTATGAAAACTTAAAAATCTTGAAAATTGATGGTCCAAAAATTCGTTACAAAATACACTATTTCCAAAACATGCAATCCATTTTTTTTCTCATGTCCATGCATCTTGATATCGAGATGATCAATTGGAAGATATTTGGGCATCAAAACAACATCTTCTAGTGAAATTTTTGAGGAAGGCTCAAATTTGATTGTTTAGAGCCTCGGCTCCATGTAAACTTTTCCCTTTATTAAATATCTTTAGGTTGACTACCTTCACATTGTTTGGCTTGCGCTACTTTTTCTTGAAATGGATCGTTCAAGCCAACTATAGAGAATAATGGGACCTTTTCCTTTTTAAATTTCAGTTTTTAATCATGCGTGGGGTGAAACTGAAAATATAAAAGTCGTATGTGGGGCAGATATTTATTATCTTAAGAAGGTCATTCTCTATCAAAAATAAAAAAATAAAAACATAAAGAAGGCCATTAAACCAGGCAAAAAAGTTGAAATGTGAATTGAATGACCATAGGAATCTTCCTAAGTTTGACACACAGACATGAAGTGAAATGATGAATGATTATGTTCGCTACCTCCACCTATCCAAAGCTAATCAAAGCAATAATCATAATAATATTAGGGATATAAAGTTTAGTTGCCAAATTTTAAGAGTTTCCTCTATATTTCGTATTGAATGTTTAATTTTTAAGTTTTCCTATAAATTAGATTAAGCTCGAATTTTTGGTGTTCATATTTCTCATGATAATACGAGTATAAAAATAAAAAATTAATACATTTAAATAAATAAAATAATTAATTACCTAAAATTTAAAATTTGGCTAAATATATAGTAATTTACTTTTTCTTTAATTGTTTTTATATTTTTTACATATGAGTGATGGTGTGAGTATAAAATAAAAAAATTGAGTACAATCAAATATATAGAAAAAAGTATAAGATTAAAATACTAGATATGCTCTTAAAAAATAAACATACACATAAAATATAGAGTATATGATAATATTTTTTAAATTTAAAAGTATAAGAGTAATTTGCATAAATTTTCCTATAATGATTAGGGAAAACAACCCTTATTTACCTTTTATCGTAGGTGACGTTTACATAAGGTTGCAACTTTAAACAATCAAAGTTAGGTGCACCTGCAAGCTTTATTACTAGATGCAATTTTGGTGTAAAATTTTTTAAGGATGGCCTAATAATCTATTTTCATCTCTAATTATAGAATTTTAAACTCCAAAACTAGTTCAAATCAAGTAGATTTATAAACGCATAAAAATCTTGAAAATGGACGGTCTAGATAATATGTTGCAAGATTTACTATAATTTAAATTTGAAATCGTTTTTATTTTTCATATCTATATATCTCGAGGTCGAGATGATCAATTAAGTATTTTTCCAACATCAAAATAGTTTTCTGATAGATTTTTGAAGTGCACACCTTATTTCTATAATTTAAGGTGTCATCCTTATATAAAATTTTTCCTTTATCAAAACTTATGGCAAGTGCGATGGGTTGAAGGGTTCTTTGGAAATCTTAGAAACAAGGATGAAGGAACCATTCCAAGAAAATAAAAAACAAAAAATATTAAAAAAAAAAAAAATGGAATGCGTAACCACGGAGGGAATTTTGGAAAATGTCTTTGAGAATAATTATAAGAAAAGCATTTTATGAGTTAACAGGTGCAAGAGCTCGCCGACTCTTCAACGTCTATTTTTAAGATGGACGTTGTGTAAAGTGTACAGGTCAAATCATATATGAATGGTACCAAAAACATCTTAAAAAGAAAACACATTTGAAAGTTTTTTTTTTTTCATATTTATGATGACCTTGTCTTAGATAATGAATCCCTAGAATTATGGATAAAAAATCTATCTTTAAGGTGAATTTTAGAGGTGACCGCAATTGTACATATGGATCGGCTGACTCACAGAAACACCATCCATAATTATATAATGTGCGATAGATGCTACACTTATTAGAGAGAGAGAGGTGCATGCCATGCCATGCCATGCCTTGCCTTCCATCATTAGTGAGATGTGTTTCACTATCCCCGCGTTAGAAGAGAGAGAGAGAGAGCATCTCACCAGTACGTGATGAGAGAGAAAGAGGGAGATTTAGAGAGAGAGAGAGATTTATTTCGAAAAGTTTGAGAGAGAGAATGAAGGGAAGGGAGTAAAGCGCGGGGGAATGGGGTGGTTCACCCATGTGGGCCAGACAGTGTGGTTTGGTCCGCCCGTGTGCCACGCCAATCATTTTTCTCCTACTTTTCTTTTATCAGTTACTCTTATTAAGCTTATCATGCCCCAAATAATCCTGCACATGTTAAGACTGAATGGTTGTTATCGAATTTTTTAAAGTTAGAATCTAAGTTTTTAGGAGCTAAAATTTTATTTTGAAAATATTTATTTAAGGATGGAGTTTTCATATGGCCTAGGCTTTTTGAAAAATAATAATAAAGCTTCATCTCAAATCCTCATCTAAAAAGCACTATAGGCATAGGAAATTTTCATCATGGCTCTAAAATTAATTTCCAATACTGACAATAAAATTTGAAACTCATAAAATAGTATAGATCTTACGGATATGTGAACATTTATTTTTAGGGTGAAATGGATAGTCTAGATGATTTGTTGCAATATAGCGTATTTTTAGAATTTGAAATCCTAATTTTTTTTCACAACCATAATGTTCAAGCTGAGATGATGGATTAAAGATATTTTAACATTTGAATTGCAATTTTTAAGGAGCTATAAGGCGAGGTTGTACTTATGTTGATAGGGCTGCAGCCCTATGAAACTATTTTTCTTTATTTAATTGTTCTAGGGTCCTAAAATTTCAAATAAAAATTGGTGAAGCAGGTGTCTTGCGTAGGGGGTACTTCCTACCTGTTAGGGCCAGCAATCCCTTGGCTTGGTCAGTTGGCCTTCCTGGGCTACAAAATGTGGCCTGAGAACCATGCTGCGTCTAAGCCTATAATCGATGTGGCCTTGTGCATTCCTAATTATCTTTCATTTTTTTGTTTCTTTTACACTATTAAGCCTATCCTCGCTACTGGGCTTGGACCACAATACTTCCCCTAGTCCAAGTAGGCCCAAGCTTAGGCAAGCCTTATAAAGACTGAAACCAGGTTTGGGCTAGCCCGAGCTATTGCTAGCCATTCTCTAGCTAAGAGGTTACATGCTTCTCTCCCACGTCCTCATATTGGGCTAAGACAACAGATAGTAGCACGTTTTCATCACACACAAAAATTCATGAAAGTATGTCATTTTTTTTCTACTATCAAAGTAAGGCGGACATAAAAAAGACCCACCCGAAATATTGTTTTAATATTAGAAAACCTTGCAATTTATCATCTCGGTATTGAAATGTATAGATATGAAAATAATAAGATTTTAAATCCTAAAAAAATAGATCTTACAAACATTATAGACTTTATTTTGTTTAAGAATTTCTAACTATCTATAGATTAAATCGATCAACACTATTTTTGAAGCTTTAATTTTAATAATTAGATAAAGAAATAAATTTCCAAGCCCTTTGTAGGAGTTTTAGGCATAAAAACTGCATCTTTTTGTAAGGTTTGGAGTTGCGCCTTACTGTAATTGTTTAAGATCGTATATAAACCGCACCCATTTCCGGAAACACTTACGATGGTCTAAAACATCTATTTTTTCTCATGATTATGAAATTTAAAGCTAAAAAACAGCGTAGATCAAGCAGATATAAAAACTCTTAAAAATCATGAAAATGAATAATCTAGATAAGGGTTTACAAGATGCAATAATTTTATCAATTGGAAATCCTTTTGTTCTCATTTTTATGTATCTCATGGTTGAGATCATCGATTTGAGAGTTTCTAACTTTAAAACAACATCTTTCGGTGCATTTTTTAGATGCACCGTACTTTGACAATATAATGTTCACATCTTGTAAAACTTTTTCCTTTGTCTTTTCAGATTATGTTAGTGTACTCATATATGTGAGCATTTACTTAATGTACTCAATATTTTTGGACATTTAATACCCTTACTTCATAGTAGTTTTTTTATTTAGGGTTATTTTAAGTAATTATTTAAGGTCAAAGTAGATATTCATGATAGAAATAAGAGCACTATTAGTTATAGTGGAGAATGACGTAATTCACATGGGGTTTGACATCACCTACATGGAGCATTAAATGCTATTAGATTCATATAAAAATATCTATCCCACTCTTCTTAATGATGAAAAATACGATTATTCAAAAAAATGTATACTATTAAATAAGAATAATTAGTGTTTAAAAAGTAGTAATAATTAATGTTTATAAAACTGAGTACATTAAGTAAATACTCATATGTATATGTATGAGTATTCTGCCATGACCATTTTCTAAATACTCATCTAATGATTTAAAAAAGGATGCAAAGATCTAAACATTGAAAAATCATCTTAACTACATCTTTAACTCATTAAGGGGTCGTTTGGATACCTGAAAATATATTGTCTGTGAAATATATTACTGGCGTAATATATTAATGCATAATACATTACATACAAATGGATTGTTACTGTTTGGATAGTATTTAGATGCAACTTGGGAAATACATTGCTACTGTTTGGCTATGTTTGGAAGAAATATGGGAAATGCATTATGAACATTTTACCAGCACTTGCCTATAAACTATCATTTCTTTTTTGTTTGATCACAAACTTCCACTGAAATGCAGAATTAAAGTCATCATCACACCATTCCAAAAAGGTTTTCTAATAATAACATCATCACCATTCTTGAGGGAGAGATAAATGAAGGTATTAATAATCACCATTCCAAAGATAGAGAGAGTATAAACTATTGATCTTAATCATCACCATTTTAAAGGGAGAATGAGAACGTGAAATAAAATTGTCATTGTTCCAACAAAATTTACTAATGTTATCATCGATATAGAAACTAATAGGAAAGTTCATCATCATTCACTAAAAGAGAGAGAGATAATGTGTGTGTTAGAGAGTAAGTATATCAATTTGATAACAAAAATTCCCAAGTCCAAAAACTATCTCGGTCAAATAAAAAGAGAGAGGAACCCAAATAAAAAAAGTTTGGATTTCAATCTACTTTACATGTCACCACTTTCTTGAAAATACTTGGACACGGTAAAACCCTAATTTTTTAACAGAGAGAGAGAGAAACTGCTCTTACTTGGACACGGTAAGAGAGACAGATCCTGACTTCGAATAGGGTGTGAGAAGTTGCTCCAAGAGAGACAGAAAAACAACAGTTTTGGTCGAGGTTGCTCCAAGTTTGTTGCTTCAAGAGAGAGATGTAGCAAATTTGCATGCAGATGTTACCTGCACGGCTTGCTTGTAAAGAGAGCAGAGCGAAGGGATGATCAAAGAGGGATAGAGAAGAGATGCAGAGTTAGCAACGAAGGGATTTGGGGAAATGGTGTGTAAACAATTACCCCATCGGGCATCGTAGTTGATTTCTTAGCTTTCCCACGCGTAATAGTTTTCACGATATATGGGGAAATAACGCCTAATTTATTTTTATTTTCTTATTCTTATCCAAACACTGAAAATGATAGATTTTCTTGTAATCTGTTTCCTTGTAATAGATTTCTAGGTATCCAAACAACCCCTAAGTGTTATGCAAACCATGCTCCGGCAAGAGAACACGAACACAGTCCTCACTTTATTTCTCTTTGATAGTGTATGGAGAGGAGGAAGCAGACATATTGGTTTCATAACTCTCACCTAATCACATTTCACCTACGTAAAATTGTTATACCAAAACAATCCTTAAAAATATCTCAACAGAAGTACAGAAAGAAGGGATAATAAGGATTTCCTAGCCCTCGGCAAATGTAAACCCTCATTCATTGCCTTAATGGTTCAACAATAATTCATGTTTCCCGTGCAGGTTTGAAAGTCAAGCCCCACCCAATCTTTGATTAGTGTTTATGTAAGTAATTAATGGGTCGTTTGGATCCTAGGATATCTAAATCATGTTTTGTATACTAAGGATATCTTGCGTAAAAACATGTTTGGCAACTTATTTTGGATACATAATCATGTTTTTGATAAGGAATTGGGTACAAAAATAAAAAACAATTTGGGTTATCTAAATTATGACTTTGTATAAGCATGAAAGAAGAAATACAATATAATACAATTGATGATAATCCTATTTTCATATATCGAAGCTGCATACTTTATTAAATACAATTAATTTTTCCAAAACATCCCCACAAATTTGAGAGAGAAACTATTTCAAATTTTAAGTTTTAACGAGATTTAGATAGAGAAACTACTGAAAATTTTTAGAGAGAGAAATTATATCAAATTTCAAGTTTTATAGAGAGAAAGTATCTTAAAATTTTAAAGAGATATATTATACCATAATTTAGAGAGAGAAACTACATGAAATTTTTAGAGAGGAAAACTATCTCAAAATTTTTTGAAAGAAAAACTATCTCAAATTTCAAGTTTCAGAGAAAAAACGTATCTTCAAATTTTAGAGATAAACTATATCAAATTTTAGAGAGAAAATTTGACTGAAATTTTTTAGAGAGAGAAACTATATCAAATTTCAAGTTTTAGAGAGAAAGGAGTTTAAATTTTTTGTGAGATAAACAATATCAAATTTTAGAGAGAGAAATTACCTAAAATTTTGTAGAAAGAAAAATATTTCCAAACTTTTTAGAGATGGAAATTATATCAAATTTAAGTTTTTGATCGATGAAACATCTTAAAATTTTAGAACGAGAAATTCTATCAACTTTTAGAGAGAGAAACTACTTGAAATTTTTTAGAGAGAGAAACTATCTCAAGAATTTTAGTAAGATAAACTATCACCTTCGATGTTTTAAAGAGATATAGCATCTTAAAACTTTAGAGAGAAAAATTATATCAACAATTAGAGAGAAATTACCTAAAATTTTGACAGAAACTATCTCAAAATTTTTAGAAAGAGAAAGTATATCAAATTTTAAGTTTTAGATAGCGAGTATTACTTACCCAAAAAGAAAGATAGCAAGTATCTTAAACTTTTAGAGAGAGGAAACTATACCGTATTTTAATGTAAACATTTTAGAAACAAAAACTACTTGAATTTTTAGAGAGATAAACTATATCAAATCCTAGAAAAATTACCTAAAATGTTTTAGAGAGAAACTATATCAAATTTTTTAGAGAGATAAACTATATAAAATTTTAAGTTTTAGAGAGAGAAACAATATCAAAGTTTAGATGGAGACAACTTGAAACTTTTAGAGAGAAATATATCAATTTTTTTGGAGAGAGAAATTATATCAAACTTTAAGTTTTAGAGAGATAAGTATTTTACAATTTTAGAGAGTAAACTATATCAAATTTTAGAGTGAGAAAATACCTAAATTTTTTTAGAGAGAGAAGCTATCTCAAAATTTTTAGAGAAACTATCTCAAATTTTATATTTTAGAGAAGGAAAGTATTTTAAAATTTTAGTGAGAGAAACTATATCAAATTTTAGAGAGAAAAACTGCCTGAAAATTTTTAAAGACAGAAATTATCTCAAAATTTTTGGTGAGAGAAATTGTCAACTGTCTAAAATTTCAAATTTTTGAAGAGAGAATCTATCTCAAATTTTCTGAGAGAAAACCAATATCAAATTATTTTAATTTTTTAGAGAGAGAAACTATCTCAAAAGTCTTAAAGAGAGAAACTATCTAAAAATTCCAAGTTTAATATGTTCTCTCGTAGTGTGCAATAGCAAAGCAAGTTATATGAAAAAGATGATCCAAACATGATATTTTGCATATACCATTCAAACCCATCCAAACAAGTCCTACTCGAATAACAACGTTTTAACATAACTAAAAAGCAGGTTATATGAAAAGGATGATCCAAACATGATATTTGCATAACGTGGGTACCATTCAAAGCCATCCAAACAAGTCCTACTCGAATAACAACGTTTTAACATAACTAAAAATTGACATAGCAAGGTTTTAATTCAAAACTAAGGTTTGTTAACTCATTGAGACAAACGAGCCCAAACTCAAATCATCAAATCAAGGCGCACTTTCAACTCAGGTCAAAACTCAAAAGATTTGATTCTAGTGCCATAAAATCCCTATGATGGCCTAAAAATCTACTTTCCCTCTTAATTATCAAATTTAATGTTCCAAAGATAGTGATAATTAAGTATGTATATGAAAAATTGAAATCTTGAAAATGAATGATTTAATTAATATGTTACGATATGTATTATTTTTAGGACTTGAAAACCTCTTTTTTTTTTTCCATATATTTCAAGATGATCAATTGGAGGGTTTTGCAGTATCAAAACAATATTTTTCCTATGGATTTTGAGGTGCGACTTTTATAGTACCTTATATGAACCTTATGCATCTTTGATATGTCTACCATTAACATCATAACCTCGCAAGCAGCACATAAAAGCCTTTAAGACTTGGTCCACAGCTCCCAGTGTTCATTGGAACATAGATATCTTGTATATGGTGCATGACATAAGATGAAAATGAATCGTCATTGCATTAATAGATGTTCACATTAAAACCATTACTCGTCTCGACAGTCTAGTTTGTGTGTTGGATATCTTAGGGTGTCCATATTATAAAGTATTTTATAATAGTATTTAAAAATTTTTGGACACTTATATATCATTGTTTCGTACATGAAACATTGTTTTAGTAAGGGTATTTCTTATTATTAGGACGGGATTGACATCATCCACATGGAGCATTACCTGTAGGTGATTCACACCCTAT
>NW_006495273.1:12594483-12649759 GCF_000471905.2 Amborella trichopoda | reverse complement strand
AGCTTTCTATGCTTCCCCTACAACATGGAAGTTCTATCCTCCCCCTTATCCAACCGTTCATTTTGAATGGAGGGCTAAGATTGCCCCATCACAATGTCACGTCTCTACACTATTTATTTTTAATTTTTTTTTCGATAAACTATTTTGACATCAAATTTTGGATATCCATTCTTCTATTAAACGCGCACTAGCGAAAAATATAAAAAAATATTTTCAATAAAATAAAATGGCCAAAATACCCCTGAAATTTTCAAGGGGTATTTTGGTCATTATATTTTATAAAAAACTTAGGTGCACCCCAACGAGAAGATGTCACGTGCCAAATTTCATATTCATACAATTAGTATAAAAAAAACTAAAAATAAAATACTTTGAGATGTCGAATCTAAGATCAAACGGTGAGTGGCTCTCTTGATCAAAATTGGACGGCTGGATGGTAGGGAGAGGATAGAACTTTTATGCTGTGAAGGAAGCATAGAAACCTTTCACTATATATATAAGGTTATATTATGGTATTCATACATATGAGTATTTACTTAATGAACTCAATATTTTTTAACACTCAATACCCTTACTCCACCATGTTGTAACCTTTATGTTTCGGGTAAACTGGGAAAATTGAAATTCTTGATTGACAGAAGAGAATTTATTATTTATAATAGAGGTTAACATTATCGTGGCATCACCCACATGAAGCAATAATTGCTTCTAAGCCATTAATAAATATCACAACTTCTTATAAAAATATCTATTCTACCCCTCCTAATTATAAAAAATGCCCTTATTAAAAATATTTTTTATTACAAAACAAGGGTATATGAGTGTCCAAAAACGTTAAACACATTAAGAGAATATTCATATGTATGAGTACCGGAACATAATCCATCTCGCACAGACTCCCTAGAGAAGATCCACCTTGGCGTGCCTAAGGTTATTCATTGGTCCCATCGTGGTGCCAAGATTGGCTTGAAATGGCCAGGGAGTCGTAGTGTCGATAAAACCTACTTATTCATGCTCGGTGTTTTTGAAATAGCTCACTCTCACATTAACTTTAACCAAATTGAATCTCTCATGGTGTGTTTGAATCACTTAACCAACAATTTAATGCTTTCAACTGGTGAAGCTACCCCTACCTTGGAGAAGGTGACCCAAGTCTTGGGTCCAAATCCCTTTGAGAGTGCCTGGTTTGCCCTGGATTTTTGTGCCCCGTGCATGCAAGGGAAAACCCTCTTTTATTAAACCCACGGTGCCTCTTTGAATCTCAGGGAGAAACGGAGAAGGAAGAAGAGGCGTGTGTGTGACACGACCCCCCCCCCCCCCCCCACTCTTTTTCGGGTTCATGTGCATGTGAGCATAGAGGTTAACCTGGTGCCCACAAGGATAAGGGTCGAGCAGTGTAGTAGGTGCAGATCGAACCAACAAAAGAAATAAAAAGCGCAAAGTAAGGCCTACCTCGCCTTTTTGGTGTTGGGACACGTGTGGGCATTGAGCCCTCTTAGATCAATGTGAAAGCCCCCGGGCCTCTTTGGCTCTGTCTAGCTCCTACTCTGTTGCAACTTTGTAAACTTCACGTAACCACTTGATAAATGGCTTGAGATTTAGTCCCTTGGCTCGCCTTCTAATGATAAGATTTGAGGGGGTTTTAAGGAGGAGAGTTTAAGAAAATAAAGATGGAAGAAGGGGATGATTTAAGAAAGAACAGAGGGAAGATGCAAGAAGAGGGAAGTAAATAAGTGAAGAAAGTCAACCCAATTGGGTGGTCCTCCGGCTTCATCTCCCCCAGGAGGAATTACCAGAAGTAATCGAAAATGTACTGAGCACAAGAGTCAAATACCCCTGGAGATTCACAAGACATTGTACTGTTGGGTCAAGCTTGACCAGGATGTGTCTCGGAAGAGCCTCCTAAGAGTGACTAAAGTATAAAAGAGAATCAATGAGAGACGAAGAAAGAATAAGAAGAGAAGATGAGAAAGAAAACGCACTCCGGGGTGAATCAAAGGTGGTACCCTTACAAAGAAGGTTTAACTAAGAGCACAACCTCTCATAAGGAGAGAGAGAGAGGGAGAAGTAGGGGTAGCGGCTAGTCCACTAGCTCTGAGAGAGAGAGAGAGAGAGAGAGAGAGAGAGAGAGAGAGAGAGAGAGAGAGCAATTGCTAGGCCATTTGCCTAGAGAGAGAGAAGAAAGAGAATAAGTGAGGGGGAGGCTAGGGTAGTGGCTAGGCAGTTAGTTCTGAGAGAGTGAGAGAGAGAGAGGGAGCGAGCTGGGGTAGCGGCTAGGCCGTTATCCCTGCGAGAGAGAGAGAGAAAGAGAGAGAGAGAGATGGGAGAGGAAGAAGAAGAAAAGAGAAGAAGTGAGAAAGAAAGGGAGAGAAAGAAGAGAGAAAGAGAGAGGGAGAAGGTGTGAGAGTGAGAAGAGATAAAGAAGAAGAAAGGAGAAGAAGAAGAGAAAGAGAAAGGGAGAGAAAGAGAGAGGAAGAAAAGGAGATAAAGAAGAGAGAGAGAAGAAGATAAAGTAAGAGAAATAAGAGAGAGAGAGAGAAAGAGAGAAAGAGAGAAAGAGAGAAAGAGAATGAAGTTGAGTCTGGCTATGTGATGAGCTAAGGGCTCGAGCTCGGGAGGCTACGCTTGGTCCTGGTGCTCCTTAAGAGGTCCTTATAGGGGAAGAATTTCAAGGTAGGCTAGGGGATGTGGGTTAAAAGGGGTGCAGTTTATGGTAGGGCTAGGCTAGTGCGTATGGTTGATATGGGTTGGATGGGTGAAGGTGATCTAAAGGCTATGGCTTAAGATGGACTATGGTTAGGAGGGTATAAGTGGTATGGAGTATGGTTGGGAGTGTATGGTTAGTATAGACTATGGTTAGGAGGTATGGGTAGTATGGACTATGGTTAAGGGGTATAGGTAGTATGGAATATGTTTAAGGGGTATGAGTAGTATGGACTATGGTTGGTGTGGTCTAAGGTCTAGGGTTAGAGTGGTATGGGTAGTGTGCTCCAAGGTTTGGGTAGGGCTCCAAGGGTACTCTCTCACTAGCAAAATATTTATCTCATCTCTCTTGAAGTGAAGAATGGAGGCACAACACAAGAAAACTCAAGCAATTGCACCTTGTTTTCAACTTATCTTCAACTTTGGGTTACATCTTCAACTTAGGGTTACAAAATGACGAAAATAACTTATATAAGATCACCACAAAGCGAGGGTGGAAGATCAAAAGACAACAAAATTAATTAAAATTGCATTAAAAAGAACAAAATAATTAATCCAATTTTTGTGCAAAATGACCATTTTACCCCTTGCTAGAATCTTGGAAATGTCAAAACCATCCATCCAAAAGGGGCATCTTTCCATTACTATGCTTCGGGGACTTTTTTTTATGCTTTGCAACGACTTTTCGAGCAATCCAACACCATACAAGTGATGGTCATCTCGAGACCATTGATTTGATATCCATTATTATGAATCGGATATTTGAGGTTGATCCCAAAATCCGGCCAAACCCATGTTCTTGAAAACTTCGATCATTGATGTTGGTTGATTTGTTGCATTCTTGGTCGATTTCTTTATCACAAATCGGAGGGGAAGTTGTTGTGATCGTTTTGTAATGAAGACCCCCTGATTTGAGTGCCAATTGACCATTTTTCTAATTTGGACGGTCGTCAAAAAATGGGATTTTGGTGATGGAAAATCATGCCTTCGTGCGAATCTGAATCGGGTGCCTATTCAACATCAATCTTGTGTAATCCATACCTCAAATCGAAGCCCTTTGAGTCTGTAGACACCCCATTTTAAATTTGGCAAATTCTATGATTTCTTAGACTCTTAGGACCATATTGTCCTAGTAAACCCAAAATTCATAGTTCACACAACCTATCTTGTGACCTAGAATCAGTTTTCCTATCCGAAACCTTGCAGAGACCCTGTTTTGACCTAGATTTCTATAAATTCCATGTTTTACCAAAAAAATCATTAAAAATAGTAAAATCCATTTTGACCCAAATTTTTTCTAGTAGATTCACAAAACGCTAAGGAACACACGTACGTTGAAAATTTTAAGTTTGGACACTTTTTTTCTTGGGCGACACCACCGGTGTCGCCCATATCATTTTGTCCCAAATTGAAATTTTCGCCTTTTCGATGATTTTGCCCACTTCCTTAGGCAACACTAAGAGTGTCGCCTTGGCGACACTGCCAGTGTTGCCTAGATCTGTGCCTCCAAAAACACTTTTTTTTTTATAGGTATGTGTTGTTCACATAAGTATATCCTTCTCAGCGGATTTTGACCCCTATAAAGCCTCTTTTTCATGGTCATTTAGGAAGGATAGGGATTGAAACCTTAGAGCTTTAGGAGATTGAAAACCTAGAGACTTCTTCAGGAAACCCTAGCCTCCGGAGACCCTAACCCTTAAGCATGAGAAAACCTAGACCTAGGGCACAACAACCCTAGATCAGAACTAGACCTAGGGCACAACAACCTTAGATCTAACCCTTTACACCAGAGATTGGCTGGTCGACATCCGAATCAAAGAGGCAAAACAGGACCGGTTTTGATACGGGAGAGCCCTATAAGGCTCGAGAGTCTCGGGCCATCCGGCCCGGTTCGGTATTATTTCTTTCCATTTTATTTCTTCTGCTTTATTGTGGTAATTTTATTTTTGATCTGTTCAGTTTCTTAAAAATCGTATTTTGTAATGTCTTGGATCATGTTGGCCCTGCCACAGATCTGAGAGTAGATCTACTCGTTTCCAGGTAGATCTGGCCTCAGATCTGAATTCGATTTGTCTCGCTTTCTTTACCACTTTATTTCTTTCATTTTCATCATTTTAAGGTGCAAGATCTGAGAGATCTTCGTCGGAATATCTGTCAGATTTGCATCGTAAACAGTTTGGCGCCCACCGTGGGGCATTTCAATCTTGATCTAAGTGCCAAAATACATTTTTTATTCACTATTTTTCATTGTTTTCTGTCACAAAAAGTCCCAAAAGTGGGAAGTAACCAAGATCCAGGGTTTTGTTGCTGTGAAACCATGATGTTTTATAGCGAAAGTGCCACCCAGATCCAGGGTGACACTCCCCATGTCGCCCAAATTAAAAATTTTCAGAATCTTCTGAAAATTTGTAGATCTATTCTAGGGTCTCTTTTGTGACTGTTAACAAAATTTTAGATCAAAATAAAATTTTTAAAAGAAAAAAAAAAATATTTTCTTGATGCAGATTTGTTATGTCTATAATGTTCTACTTTACTCTGTTTTAATTTATTTCATCATAAATATTTTTTTTACTGCATATTCAAAGTTTAAAATAGTATTATTTCATCAATATTAACAAGAAAAAAATAAAACAAAAATAAAAAAATGTTTTTTTTGGGTGACACTAGCAGTGTTTCCCACACTGCAAGGGCGACACTACCCATGTCGCCCAACTACAAGTGTCTAAGAAAACTTCTGGGACCCCACTGACCTGCTTCAGAGTCTTTTGGCTTCCTTTTGACCAATTTTTTTATCAAAATAAAAATTTTAAAAATATAAAAAAAATATGTTTCTTCAGATAGGTCTGTGCTGTTTCTGGCTTTCTGATTTTATTCTAGTTTGTTAATTTTGACTGAAACCATGCTTTCCCTGCTTTCACCATGCTTAGTTTAAATTTGTTTCATCAAATTTAAAAAGATAAAAAATAAAAAAAATAAAAAAAAATATATTGAGTGTTGCTTACACCCTCCCTAAACCGTGTCCCGTTTGAGTCACCCTCGACTCGGACCGCGCTCGACTTAGAACGGACTGTACTTTCTTAGGGGTTGCCTACCCCTCCATCTATACTATGTTTTGAGCGAGCTTCACCTCGAAGAACGCATAGCGAGGCATGACTGGTGCCAAGTGCTCGCTTTATTTCTTCATTGCATTGCGTGCCTGCCTGCTTGCTACTTTATTTTTGATTGCGTGCTTCTTTACACACTCCAGCACACACTGGACCGGGAATGCCCTGGAAACCAGCAAAAAAATATTTCAAAACCCCCCAAAATCATCGTTAACGGTGTGAGGGGAACCTAGCGTTGAGAGTCGAGGCGGTTGGGATTTGCGTAACTTTAACTGTGAGCGCCCCTTCGTAATCCTTTGGCTCAAAGCAACTACATGTATAGTAGGGCCTAGTGAACTTCCTATAACAGGAGGCCAGGACCTATGTGGGGACCTATATCAGTCTAACCGTATTTCAATATTTAAGAACCCACTCTCTAGCCAAGCCTACTTATAATACTAGGTCAAAAGTTTTCATGTGCTTTGCTTGCTCATTTTTGTTGGGTAATCTTAGATCCCAGTCCGGATCCGCTTTTGGTCCGAGTTGAAGCCTCTGGGTCCAAGTCTAAGCTTGTACTCAGCTTAGCTTAGGTCCGAACTAGGTTTAGCCTTAGTCCCAACTTAGACCACCTCTTGGCTCGAGCCGAAGGATCATTCCTAGTTCATCCTTGATCCAGTCTAGGTCCATACCATGTTTGATCATCAAACCTCTCTGGGTCCAAGTTCAGGCTTACACCCAGCCTAGCCCAGATCTGAACCAGGTTCACACCTTGGTCCGAACCTAGGCCCCCTCTCGGTCCGAGTCGAAGGCTCGTTCCTAGCTCATCTTTGATCTAGTCCGAGTGCACACTCATCTGATCTTCAAAACCCTCTTGGTCCAAGCCTAGGCTTGCACCTAGCTCAATCCACGTCCGAACCAGGTTACTAGGTCCGAACCAGGTTCACAACCAGGTTCGAACCTAGATCCACTCTTGGTCCGAGCCGAGACTCGTACCCATCTAGTTTAGATCTTAGTCTAGGTCTTAGCATAGGTATAAGCTTAGAGTTGCCTTTAGAGCTAGACTAGGCTTGCCTTAGTTCAGGATCTAAATCAAAACCCATTGAGTCTAGCAAGTCTAGGTTCCAGTCTAGTCTTAGCCTAGGTCTTAGTTAAGGTTTTGCCGCTAGAGTCAGGCTAGATCTGCCCTAAGTCATTGAGTTTAGATCTTACCAAAGTCTAGATTCTAGAACCCGGCCAAAGAGAGTCACCATGTCGGTTACTCAAAGTGACCATGATGATTGCTCCACAGTTGACTCTAAGCCTAACCTACCCAAACCTAGGGATCGATATGCCGCGATCTCTTGGGATTGTCGACAGACCTCAGGTCAATCCATTATCTAATGCCCAGGTCTTCAATTAGAGGTAGAGTCCAAAGGGTCCACTCATAATCCTGAAATCTGTGTGGCTTGAAAAGTCGGTTCCGCCCGAAAGACTCTGAATAGTTAGGGAATCCGATCAGGAATCGTCTTACACGGAATTTTAGGTAACCAAAGTAGAAGTAGAGTGAGGGAAGAAATTCATGCAGCATCTAATGTCAATTCCCACAACTCGAACCAAGATAACCCCCAGGTGCAGCGATCTCAGAACCAAGACCCACCTAGGTCGAGGGAATCCAACCCACCCTCAAGCCACCATAGTACTGCTCATGATGTTCTTAACACTGTACGGAGCAGAGGTGTCAATCTAGACCAACCCTTAGGCGAGATGGGCGTCCAAGCTGCCCTTAAAATTCTGGTTGACCTAGGGTACACTGTTCATGCCCCAGGTCATGAGTCGATGCTAAACCAACTTGATGGTATAGGTCAACACCTAGCAGAACCGAGTTGGATTCTTCAATCGGTCCCCTTAGTTCACCCGATCCAACAAACCGTGCCATTTTCGCAACCGGTGGCGGCACCTATGGGTCAGTATGCCCCTCAGGCACAAATGTATCAAACCCTCTCGGTGACTGTGGCCCATTAACCTCAAGCCCATGTAGGCCAACATGTACCCCAAATCTCAACTTACCAATCTATGCTTGGGAACCCACCGACCGGTGGGCCTACTGTCACGCCAAATACTCAACAAGAAGGAACCTTAAAAGTGATGCAGGATATGCTCGTAAGAATGGACATACATGAAATTCTACTATCAAATGCCTATGTTCAACAGACCCTTGGAGGCATGGAGGACCTTCCCTTGGGATTTGTTGTCTCAAAATTTAGAAACAAGTTTAATGGGAAGAGCGATCCGGATGCTTACATCAACACGTATCTCCTCTCCGTGAGAGATTTGCGAGACAGGCCTAACCAACTGAAGGCCATATTTTTGCAAACATTGACCAGTGAGGCCTTGAACTGGCATCGGAGAATAATGTCTGCTCAACCACACATCACTCCAGACAAAATGTTCAACCTATTCGACTCTCACTGCTGTGGGTCGATACCAAGATCTCTCTCCTTAGGTGAGCTCAATGCAATGAAGAAAAATCTAGGAGAATCCTTCGAGGATTTCATCCGTCGAGTCTACGAGGAGGCAATTCGTGTCATAGAATGCTCACTGACAGACCCAGCTAAAATCTCTTTGGCCTTGGAGAATGCCACTCCTGAATACGGGACCTTTTTTAGCCAAGGTCTTATCCCCCATTCCTTTGACTCCATGATTGACTTGGTGGCACGACACGAAAGGGCAAGAAGAACACCCCTCAGCACCAGGCCCGATAATAAATCAATAATGACTCCCCAAAATAAGAGCAAAAACAATAACAAGGGGAAAGCTTCAGGTGAGGTTAATGATATTGTCATTAATGGATAATTCCAAAAGGGTCAGCCTAGAGCTAACGCTTGAAATAATAACCAAAGGCGAGAGGATAATTTCACTCCTCTCAAAGACCCACTAGACAAATTGCTAGAATTACTTTTAGCTAGAAACATAGTTTACCTCCTGCCACCTTTCGAACCACTATTTCAAGTCACCGATTAGAGTAGGTGGTGTAAATGGCATAAAAATCATGCTCATGATACTAAACTGCATATATTTGAAACGAGTAATTCAAGGGTTAGTCAATAGGGGGGACATCACTGTCACACCTAGAAATCAGCCCGTCAAAGTGGCTAATCAAAAGATGCGTATCTTTGCAATTCCTCTCCTTAAAAATATGGTCACAATGACCGAAAAGCCGATAGCTCAAGACAACTCAAAAGAGAATGTTGTCATTCACATGGTTGAGAGTGGAGACGAAGAAGAAGAGGATCCTAGTCAATTCATATTGGCTTGTGACCATCACTTTCAAGATCCCGAAGAAGATCTCTTGAGCATTCTAAGAGGAAACCTTTCATCTCCAAACCTCGATAACCTTCCCAATGGGACTAATATGGCAAAGATGATACACAACAAATTGATATGGTCAGAACAAATGAAAAGGCATCATCTTTCAAACAAGGGGCCAACACTCCAAAGTCTCCCATTACTCTTGCTAAGGCTGACCCTATCAAACTTCAAGCGGGCGAGGTTGATTCACCCGAAGAGGCCGAGTGTTCAAACCCATCAATTGATGGCTAACATTCTCGACGAAAGAATGGGAAACACCTCAAAAGCCAAACAACCAGCAGGGGCTGCAGATCACGAGCCGAATAAAGAAATTCAAGGGTCTGCAACCACCTACAATCTACCGGCTCATCTCGGGAAGATCCAGGCCCAAATCTCCATCTTGGAGCTTCTTTCCAATTCATTAGCACACAGAGCTCAGATTGAAAAGGTCCTCGCCAAGACATACATCTCGAGCAACACACAACCAGAAGAGTTGTGTGGAATGATCAACCAACTGATGGCACCAACGCCAATCGTGTTCACGGAAGATGACATCCTAGTCAGCTTCAATCGCTTTCATGTCCAACCCCTGCACATCACTGTTTTCATGCAAGGATATGAGATACAGAGAGTGCTTGTTGATAATTTGGCATCCTTAAACAGATGCCCTATAAAAATAGTGAAGCAGATAGGCAAAAGCCCGAATGAGTTCGTGCCATGTTAATTAACTATTGCTGCATACGACGGGACCAAGAGACAAGCTGAAGGCATACTGCCTCTCAGACTCAAGATCGACCCTATCGTTCAAGTGATAAAGTTTTATGTCTTGGACATAAAACCTTCATTCAACATGTTGCTAGGAAGACCGTGGCTGCATGAAAACCTCGTGTTCGCCTCTACACTCCATCAATACCTCAAATTTCTGACTAAAAACGGCGTTGCGAAGGTATGTGGTGAACCCCTTACTTTTCTCAATTCTAGTATACATAACAGGAGCTAGACGTAGGGGTCGATCTTGGAGAAATCCCACTTGCTTCCTTCGAGCAAGCCGATTACGCCACCTTATGCCTAGAGGCCGGTGACCCTATTCCTCAAATTTTGCAAACTTCTACATCAATGGATGACATTATCCAATGTCAACATCGCTACGATTTTGGGTCCCTCGAGGCTTGGCACATGCTCTTCTCCCAAGGCTTCCAACCAGGCCAAGGATTGAGGAGTCAAAGGCAAGGCATAACGGAGGCAAAGAGGTCTCCGGTGTTCTCTTACCTTAATCCAAAGCCAGATGAAGAATTCCAACGCGAATGAAGCCTTCAAGCTATCCGGGCTTTGTATCTGGAGGCATTCAAAGCCTCGACCCTCTCGATGCTCATCATTCCAAACGACCAAAGGTGATCCTTGAATCCCCAACGGGGAATAATTCTTCTTCCACATCTCAACACACAGAAAAACTTGGGATTGAAGATCTTTTGCAGACCTGGATTTAAAGGTGTGCACAATCGACTCTAACACAACCAAACGTGCTCATCCACCAATACAAACCCAGGAACGGAATTGGTCGATCACTCCTCTATCTCGAGAATTGCTGGAAGCATACCAGCGGCACCTTCAAGTCCCGGTGCCAAAAAACGGATTGACGTAGGGTGGCCACCAAATCACCCTACGCGTTCAGTCCTCAACATTTCTCTCGTGAGTCTCATAAGGGACACCTTTTGTGTCATTTCAAAATCCATTGAAATTTAGTGATAAAACTGATAATAATGAAAAATAATTTAAAAAAACGATGAACACTCAAGATAGCCCGATAACGGTGCATAATACCCAAGACGACGAATTGTAAGACCAAGATGAAGATTAAGAGAGTCAAGAGTCTGAATAAATCTCTCAACTTGAGGAACTCACTTCCCATGTTGAAAAATTCAAGAAGAGGTTCGATGGTGACCCAACAACTATCATTGAAGAGATGATTGACATAAACTTAGGAACTGAGAAGGACCCAAGGTTAACCAAGATTGGAACCTCCCTATCTCCTGAGGAGTGGGAAAATATGATTTCCTTTCTCAAGGAATATTGTGATGTCTTCACCTGGTCATACGATGATATGCCATGGTTAGATCCCACATTGGTGCAACATCACCTAATATTCAATGAAGGAGAAAAACCTGTAAGGCAGAAACTTCGATGTCAAAAGACTCACCTTGAGTTCCAAATCAAAGAAGAAAATGATAAACTGCTCAAGGCGAAGTTCATTACCCCCATCGATTACTCATAATGGTTGGCCAATATAGTGGTTGTACCCAAGAAAGACAGGAGGATCCGAGCGTGTGTCGACTATCGAGACCTCAACAAGGCATGCCCAAATGATAATTTTCCATTACCAAACATAGATACCTTAGTCGACAACACTGCTGGGCACGAGATGTTGTCATCCATGGACGGCTTCTCAGGCTACAACCAAATCATCATGGCAGAAGAAGACCAAACCAAGACTTCATTCATAATGCAATGGGGAACTTACTGCTAAAAAGTCATGCCCTTTGAGCTAAAAAATGCAGGGGCAACTTTTCAGCGGGCAATGACTAGCATCTTCCACGACTTGATGCACATCATCATGGAATACTATGTTGATGATATTCTGGTCAAGTTGAAGACCAGGTCTGATCATCGCACCAACCTGAGAACCATTTTCGAAAGACTCCGAAAACATCAACTCAAACTCAATCCACATAAATGTACCTTTGGAGTTGAATCCAGCAAATTACTAGGCTTTATAGTAAGCTAAAGGGGCATTAAGGTGGACCTGTCCAAAATACGAGCCATCATTGAATTGCCCTGTCCTCAGAATAATAGAGAAATCCGTAGGCTTCAAGGTGGCATACAGGCCATAAGGCGTTTTAGTTCACAACTGACGAACAAGTGTGCACCATTCAATAGATTCCTTAAGAAGGATACCCTATTCATATGGGATAATGAATGTCAAGAAACGTTCGATCAAATCAAGGAGTACCTCACAAAACCTCCCATCCTTAGTCCTCCAAGTCTAGATAAACCCCTATTCCTACACATATATATGAAAGACAAGACCATGGGGCAATGTTAGGACAATACGATGACCATGGAAAAGAACAAACCATATACTACATCAGCAAAACCATGGTTGACTATGAGACAACATACACAGACGTGGAGAATCATTGCTTATCACTTGTGTGGTCTATGCAGAAGTTAAGACATTATGTCTTATCTCATTCAGTCAAGCTCATATAAAAAATAGACCCACTCAAGTACCTATTATAGAGACCAGTCCTTAATGGACGTTGGATGAATTGGAGATTGCTATTGAGCAAGTTTGAGATCAAATATGTCACTCAAAAATCGATCAAAGGACAAGCCATTGCTGATCACCTGGTTGAACACCCACTGCCAAATACCACTCTTGTCAACATGGATCTCCTTAATGAAAACAGTTTGAGTGTATTTTTCAACACCTTGGTCTCTGATGCAGAATAAAGAAGGAAGCAGGTCAATAAAGCTTATAAAATAAGTGAAAATTTCGACAGTCTTAGAATTTCCCCAGAATTGGTCAAGATCTTCATCATCACTCTAGAAGGCCACCTGCAAAGTTTCATCACGATTAAACATTTTTAAGGCAGTGAACACAAAGAAACAATTTCGGAAAAATCAGCCTCAAACACCTTGAAATGGACCCTGTAACTAGAACTATATTTTTGGTCTGTCAAACAGCTGTGAGACCACTGCCATTGAATCTGGCATGGTCGAAAACCCTTATGGGTCAAGTTTCAACTTAATCGAGCACTCCAGGACAAAGTTAGGGGTAAAATACCAAAAGGGATAGGCTGCACACTATTCCCGTGTGGCCACGCTACATCAAAACACCATCAAAAGTGGTTGTTTATATAGTCATGGGTAGTCACTTTCGGGGCCCATATTTCACTCGATCCGGATCAAATCGTGCTCAAATTTGGTGAGCGTGTTCATCTCATTAAGACGAGCGATTCGATATGCGGTACGCCCCAAGCCTGAGCAGGGAGAAAAACTAGAGAGAAGTTGCTGATCAGTGAAGAAAGTTGTAGAAAATTCAGTAGTAGCAAGCCCCTCTCCGGTCTCCAAATCACGAAGCTCGCATACCTGATCGGCACGAAACTAATTGCATTATGTGCGTAAGGTCCGTGGCCATCTCTGGTTCGACCCTCGCGTACGATGAATGATTGGATTTCACACACGAAGGCATCAAAGCTACAATAAATTTTGACCTCTGGATTTCAAGATTTTGGCAAAAAACTCAACACGAAATTGAGCTGCGTTTGTTGCAACGTGATCATGATAGCATGCTCAGTGTGATTCAGGGAAGCAATCACGAAGAAACATCAAGGAACAAACACACAATCGATCCAAAGTTTTCAAGATTCAAGCAAATTTCAAGTTTCATGATCATGGCTTAGAAACATGATTCATGGCTCGAAGTTGGTATCAAATCAATCGTCATGCTGAGCCCCATAAAAAATAATCATCTTTAAATCAAACGGGCATCAGAACAACCCCGGGTCAGTCATGGAAGATCACACAAATTCTCGAGCAGCAGTAGGGACTGTTCTGAAATTCCACACATTGTTAAGCAGGGCAAAACAATCCTTTTGCACCCATTTTAGAATTTTTTTAATTCAATTAAATTGTAATTATATTCAATTTTAGGTAGTTTTGGGCATACACCCATGTTTTAGCCCAATTCTATATCAGCATGCAAAGCCAAATTCTAAAGGATCTTCAGTTCATTTCACACAACGATCAATAAAATTTCAATTTCCTCTTGAATTTGTGGGTGAGTCTTAGAGAGAGAGAGAGGAGAGAGAAGAAAAGGGCAGATACTTTTCGATAAGGTAAGTTTCTCTCTCCTCCCCTCTCTCTCCTCCTCTCTTTCTCTCTCTATCTCACCTCCTCCCTTTCTCTCTCCTCATTCTATCTCTTCTTCTGTCTCTTCTTGTCATCCCTATCCCTCTATCTTCTCATCTCTATCTCTTTCTCTCTTCCTCTCGTGCCTATCTCTCTTTCTCTCTCTTCTTCTCATCCCCTCTTCTTCTCTCTCTTCTACTCATCTCTATCTCTCTTTCTGCTCTTCTTCTAACACAGTCGGTGAAGCCTAGCACCGACTACATCTTCTCTCTCTTCTTTCTAACACAGTCGACGAAGCTAAGCGTCGATTGCATCTTCTCTCTCTTCTTGTCTAACACAGTCAGTGAAGCCTAATGTCGACTGCATCTTCTCTCTCTTCTTATCTCGATGAAACCTGGCGTCGACTGCATCCTCTCTCTCTTCTCGTCTAATACAGTCGGTGAAGCTTAGCACAGACTGCATCTTCTCTCTCTTCATCCAACACAGCCAGTGAAGCTTAGCGCTGACTGTATCCTCTCTCTCTTCTCTGTCCAACACAGTCAGCGAAGCCTAGTGCCAACTGCATCCTCTCCCTCTTCTCTGTCCAACACAGCTAGCGAAGCCTAGCGCTAACTGCATCCTCTCTCTCTTCTCTATCTAACACAGTCGACGAAGCCTAGCGTCGACTGCATCCTCTCTCTCTTATCGTCTAACACAGTTGGTGAAGCCTTGTGCTGACTGCATCTTTCTCTCTTCTCTATCTAACACAATTGGCGACGTTTAACGCCGTCTGTGTTTTTTCTCTCTTCCCTCATATTCTTCTTTTTCTTTCTTTCTCTTCCCACTCCTTTCTTTTCTCTTCTTCTCTTATCTTACTCTTCTTATGTTTTTTCTTTATGATATCTGTTATTTCTGTTATTCTTTCATTTGATTAAAGAGGGGTTGAGATTAGCCTTTCATGGTAGTCCTGTCGTCTAGCTGTAATGTTGTTGTGTCAGAATTACTGTGCCCACTTTATTGCCACGACAGACTAACCATTGTGTCTAGCTAGTCAGTATCGGTGTTGACGTCTAGTAGTAATCCTGTAGAGCCGGTCTGAGTTATCGAGCCCGTTTTACTACCATGTCAGGCCAATTACTCATTAGCTTAGTCATTGTGTTGATCTCCCCGCCTGGTGAAATTATTCTCTCCCCCATCTTTCTTATCTCATTCTTCTCTTCTTCTTTTGAATGTGCATGCTTGTGTACGTTAACCAAAGAAACAAGGTGAGGTCTGTTCACCCACTTGTCTTATAATATTTTCCACAAAAAACAGGGGAATACAAGCTAAGGGAGGCGATTTCGAACCAGTTTTATTATTGGGAGCTTTCTCCGTGATCTAAGAGGACTCCCATGCGAGCCAGCCTGAGTAAGTCCGAAACCCACCTTAAATTCCTCTCTCATTGGTTAGTAATATCTGTCCTTGTTTTTGAACGAGGTTCTCGAGAGAGTGATCTCAAAAGTCCCGGCTGTCCCCGAAACCCAAGACGTGTGCCTGCCGATCATCCAGATCTTGAGGGCGAGATCGAGGCACTTAACTAGCTTGGTGACTCCACTGGGGACTTACTAGCCCTTAGTCGGATTGTACTTGTTTGGTTAAGTTTTTCCTTTTATTTTCTGTATTCGCACATCACTTATGGCTGCTAGGTTCTGTAACCCATTCATCCGGATTGGGGATTTTCTCATCCCTGCATTCGCTAGTTTCCTCAGGGAACAAGTACCTTTAACTTCGTTCGCAACCCTTCTTTTGAGCAAAGACCCCGGGTCTAGCTCCTAGGTCTTAACCTAGATTGGCATGAGGAGGGACTTAAAAATCCCTAAATCCCTATCTCCTTGCTCTGGTGGAACCTCCACCAAGGCACCCTGCGTAGGTGGCACAGACGCCACCGCTCACAGCATGGGACAAGTCTTTTTTCGGTCGTGTTGCCAAGGTACGTCGGAAGGCTGCTCAGTCTCTCTCTGCAAAAGGCAAGCAAGTTGTCATTGTGTCTGTGGGTCGTCGCAAGGCTGCCCCCCACATTCCTGCACCACAATGAGTCTCTATCCCTAGAGGCTCAACATATAGGGGCGGAGACCCTGCTACCTCCACCCCACACATATACCACAAGGCTCGTGGGTCACCTACTCGAGCCACACCTCGGGGTAACCCTTGTGCTACCTCAAGTCAGCATCCAGGATCAGACCTCTCAAGGTCAGGTCCAACACACGCTGCTCATATGCATCTCACTGCTTGGGGCAACACCGTTATTGCGCCAACTCGAGTACACAGGAGACGACCTCCTCATCCTCCTACTCAGCACATATAAGGGCACCTTGTAAGGGGCAGGCCTCTACCTGTTCCCTTTACATACACCTGCTCATAGTTCTCGGCCTTCTAAGGCCAGACCACTTGCTCGAGCCGGGCTGACCCCCAGGTCACCCAAGATCCTTCTTCAAGGGGCGCACACACATCACCATTTTAGACAAGCCCTTACCCTCGACTCAAGCGTCCTCAAGAGTCAACCATTCTTTTGCCTGCTCCTCCTTCTTCGAGCAAGCACCCTCAGCCTTGGTACTCAAAGACCTTCCCCAAGAGTACCATCCTGAACCAGCCTCGTCATTTCGCTCATGTCTCTAGAGCCCACAAGAGAGGTCGGGGCAAAGACCTGATGGAAGATCGAGTCCTTCATCCTCCCTAGCCCAAGTTGACTCCAGTCCTTAGTCTTCATCCTTTGCCGCACCTGATGGGGACAGCTCTTTCTTATGCAAGAAGAGCAGACCAGCCACAGTTCCGATCGCAGTTTTAGCGTGAGGTCCATCAAAACCTCGAGGCTAAACGTGATAGGGGTCTGCAAATTCTCACCAAACAAGTCAACGAGGCGATCAGGGAAACCCGCTCTGATGACCCTCTTTGCTTGAACCCCTTCTACCCTCTTCAGATGACAAAGCCTGAAGAAAAGCTCCATGAGCCCTGCACTGTGGTTAATGTTGTAGAAAGTGACTCAACCCCTCGTCAACCACGGTCCCAAGACTGTCGAGAACCGGTCCTCATGCGATCGGCATACAAAAGTAGAGTTCAGTCAGGGCACGCTGACCCCCTACTGACTGATCTGCCGCGTGTGACCCATCAAGATCGCAAGCCCTCAATAGTAGCTAGGGTTGACCCCCTGAAGAAACAGTCAGCGTGATGGTTATAGAAGAACCTGACTCGCAGGAAGACTGCATGAACAAGTTTGAGGATATGATGCGCGTGATGATGGAAAAGATCGATCGTATAGATGTCGCACATCAATCAGCTAACCATGAGGTCAACTCCCATCACTCTATTGGTGCACCTCCAAGGCAGCCCCTTCCCTCTGCCTCACAGGACAATTATGTCCCTCACTTCGTCTCACAGGGAGACATCGATGCTATGGTGACCCATAGCTTAATGAATAGCCAAATTTCGAGGATACATGGCACAATACCTTATCAATATATTGACTAGGTGCCGTTCCCTCAGATTACAAGAAAGGAAAGTTACCCCTATTCAAGGGGACCACGTTCTCGAATCAACATTTCTCCCAATTTCAAGTAGCATGTCGAGAAACAACGGCTGATGGGACACTCCTTCTCCGTTAGATTGGCTGCTCATATCAATATGAACAAATTTAGCTACTCACCATCCTAATCCTATGCCCGAGAAGGAAGCAGTCCAAACTTTTGTGGGGAACATGCGACCTGAGATCGCTCTACATGTCCAGGCCTCTAATCCGACCTCCATGTCAGAATTGATCTCTAAATCAATCCGCATAGAAAGTCTGTCATGTCACCACGGTGGGTCATGACAACCGTCTGCAAGCTCAGCGGACAACCGAGGCAATAGTAGCTCTCGGAACAATATACGGGGTAGCCAACAGAAAGGAGTAATCAGTGCAACCGTCATGGTCACTGATCTAAAGAAGACACCCTCCCAAACTTTGGACCTCTTCAAAGGGGTGGGCAAGACGAAGACAGCTCCCTAGGCAGGCAAGCAACGTTCCCTGAGCAAGATGGCCTTGACAATCAGGCGAATTATTGTGCTTACCATTGAAGGATCAATCTTCCCACAGATGACTGCTACACGCAGAAAGATATTATCGAGGCCCAGATTTAGAAGGGTCAGATAAAGCTTCAAGACTTAAAGAAGGCCTTTGAGACAGCTAAAGCCTCCCATACAGTAACCGTCCAAGAAGAAGACGAAGCCCCTGACATCCTTCATGCATTCTTTGTTCTAATGCTTCAGGAAGGCATAATCACACTGAAGTAGGCAAGGCAACCCCGATGCCTTACTAAGGGGACCGTGGACCGTTGGTGCCCGTATCACCAGATATGGGGTCACTACCTATGGGAATGCACCAGTTTCCATGATATATTCGCAAAGAAAATGCGAAAATGTCAGGAGTTTTACAACGTCCCAGTAAGTGACCCCCAAGCCACTGTTCCACCAATGTAAGAGGACCTCCCAACACAGGACCTTCCTAATAACGATTTAGAATTTTCTGAACCCTTGACTTCCCATCCATGGATAGTCCACCATGGGCGAAGAAGACTTAAGTCCTCAAGACGAGAAGTAGTTCGCCAAGCTAAGGTCGTTCACAAGCCTAGTGAGACGAATCAAACACCACCTCAGAAAACCAAAAGGAGACGGGCACCATGGGCTGCTTGCCAGAAAAACAAGATGGTTCAACTGCCACTTGAGCAAAAATTTCTCAGGCCCCTTCCCCCACTACCAACTTTACTGGATATCATCCTTGACACTATCCCACTTCCTTCTCATCAAGAGGACCTACCAGAGTCATCTTCCACTTAGAGTACATCCAATGAGGGTGACAACGTTAAAAGCACTCCCCAACGGTCTAAGCATGGGAAAGACCTAAAACCCTGTACAAATTCGACCCTGGTGATGACGTAAAAAGCCGTCCAAATTGTTCCGACACGGGGAATGACCTTAAAAGTCCCCAACTTTCTAACCCTTCTCCTTCTTCTTCTTCTACTTCTCATCTTTCTTCTCCTATGTATCATGCAGGGACAACCTTGAAATGCCTAGACTTTGAGGCTCTCGACAGAGAATTCGAAAAAGTCAACATAAGCAGAACGCAACATAAACGATTGAGAAAGACCTTGGCACAGGCAGCAGGATTCCTAACAGTTGCTGATGCCCTGACAGCTAAAGTCAAGGCAGAGCCACCTTCTTCAAAGAAGCACAAAAATTCGAAGCCAAAGAAACCCCAGTGGCCCCCTGAGCCCGACTTTGAGCAGAGACTGAGAGAGTCAAGAGGGCAAAATTTCTATTCTAAGGAAGCTTGCCACATGGTACAAGCCTATGGAGCATCAGCCAGCATGGGGCAAACATTGCAAGCACCCGTATAAATACCGTGTGATTCATACGAAGACGCTTCCTGCCCGACCACCGCTGAACCTCAATTTCCCTCTAACTTTCATGACAAGCTTCTGCAGCCTGATAGGCTTTCCACGATTGAGGTTGACCTTTCCGTCCCTTGGTTCAAGAAAGGTGCAGAAATCGTGACCTACTCTGGGCCCCTATTGGACGTAGAGATGTCAGGATCATGGGTCTCTGCACTTGAGGTTGATGAAAAGACCCTTGAAAACAATGAGGGGGAGTTGCAAGAAACCTTAGAAGAATGGGAAGAAGGCGGTCAAGCTACTGCTGACTAGATAAAAGAAATAAATCTAGGAGATGAGGCCGACCTTAGAACTACTTTTATCTCGGCAAATATGTCTTCAAAAGAGAAAGAAAATTTCACCACTTTCTTACGAGAAAATCGAGACGTCTTTGCTTGGCATTACAATGAGATGCCTGGTCTAGACCCTCAAATCGCCGTTCACTGTCTCGGCATTGACCCGACTGTCAAAGCTATCAAACAAAAATCAAGGAGGTTTAGGCCTGACCTCGAAATGCAGATAGATGGCGAAGTGACCAAACTCAGACAAGCAGGCTTCATTCGTGAAGTCAAGTACCCGAAATGGCTAGCAAATGTCATTCTAGTCAAGAAGAAGCACGATCAAATTAGGGTCTGCATTGACTTCTATGACCTCAATACCACCTTTCCTAAGGATGACTTCCCATTTCCATTCATCGAGATGTTCATCAACTCAACGACTCACTGTCAAATCTTTTCCTTCATGGATGGGTACTCCGGGTATAATCAGATACGGATGGCACCTGAAGATGAAGAAGCCACTGCATTCTTAACTCCAAAAGGGGTATTCTGTTACACGATGATGCCTTTTGGATTAAAGAACGCTGATGCCACATACCAGAGAGCAATGACTACCATCTTCAAAGACGTGAAGCATAAAGAGGTAGATTGTTATGTAGATGACTTGGTAGTAAATTTCGAGGAGAACGATTCTCACATGAAAGAACTTGAAAAGGTATTTGAGCGACTACGTCTTCATCGACTTAAAATTAACCCACTAAAATGCGCTTTCAGCATGCCAGGAAAGTTCTTGGGATTCATTGTCAGACATCGAGGGCTTGAGTTTGAGCTAGTCAAGATCAAGGCAATCCAAGAAATTTCGTCATCGACTACACTTCGAGAACTGCACTTCCTTCAAGGGCAGCTAGCGTACATTCGCCAGTTCATTTCAAATCTTTCTGGTCGCTGTAAACCCTTCACACACCTGTTAAAGAAGGATACCCCATTCATTTGGGATGAAGCATGTCAGGCAGCTCTTGACGTCATCAAACAACATTTACTCAACCCTTCAGTGCTCTCTACACTTGTGTTGGGAAAACCCCTTATCCTATACGTGACTGCTTTGTACGACACTTGCAGCATTGTTAGCACAAAACAATGACAAGGGAAAAGAATCAACATTGCATTATCTCAGACGCAGGATGCAAGTGGTTGAGAAGAATTATCCCCCTATTGAGAAGATGTGCTTGGCCCTGATCGTCGCAATACAAAAACTCTGCAACATGTGCTGATGAGCGCCATCCGAAGCCAGCGCCGGCTGTGACCTCCAAAGGCCAGCCCTGGCTGTGCTCCCAACTCCTAGCACCAGCTGCCTTTCTTGAGGATCAGTGTTGGCTGTGTCAGCACCGATTATACCTCTAACTATCAGCTCCGATTGTGCCTCTGTCAGCGCCGGCTCTGTCGTGACTGTTTGCCTCCCAAGACTCCTCATTTTCAAGGCTTAAGTTCCTGCGCTTTCCCAACGGTTGCACGATTTCCAAGCGCAATCGTCCACCTCTGGTGATGGTTCACCTCTTATGATCGTTCGTCTTCCCCTGACCTTTTGTTTTCCCTCTGGAACTCCTTTTCCACTGGCAGAAACCTGCGACGATCCATCTCCCGTGACCATTTGTTCCCTGACCCTTCGGTTTCTCGCCAGAACTTCTCCTACACGGCCGGAAACCCACTGTGAGACTTTCCCTGCCTATGCCTTGGCCTGAAAATCACCCAAAACAATGCCATGAATCCTCTGCAATGCTACCAAATCGTCGATAACACTCCCTAAAACAACCGGAAAACTCCCAAAGCACGAGAAAATGCCCACTGCTGCTCCAACCCGCAAAACCTCAGCCCAAAACTCCTTGTCCTCTCAAAAAATTCCCTGGAGAACTCTCCTTTCTCGCTGCCTTTTCCTGCAACTATCCTCGGCAAAAAATTCTCCTTGGCTTGCCGGAACACTTGATCTCTTGCCAGAAACTTGAATCCCACTGCTTGCCAGACCTTCTACCGAGCACTCTTTGCTAACCATTAAAAGTTTTAAATTTTTTTACCTTCGGTGAAAAAGTGAAGGAAAATGAAGTTTCACCCCCTTATATAGCGAACACTACCCTCAAACGCCCCTCACAAACTGGGAATTCCAGTCGTATCTTGGAAAGCCAAACGATGATGGCCCAGGTCGGGCTTTGACCCGAGGCCCAAGGCAACTCTCAGAGCCACCTGTAAAATTCCAACAAGTGGGTTGGACCGGGCCGGGCTCAGGTCGTGGCTCAAATATCGATACATACACAGCACCGGTTATGAGGTCGAAGTTACCTAGCATCGGCTGTGTTTCACCAACCACAGCTCCAGCTGCGTCCAAGCGATAACATAGTGCCGACTGTGTGTCTAGCAACTCAGCGCGGGCTGTGTTCAAGCCATAGCACTAGCCGTCCTCAGCGCCGGCTGTGTTTTTAACAATCCAGTGTCGGCTGACTGGTTAAGAAGTAGTGTTGGCCGTCTTCAACGCCAATTGCATTTTTGAAGACTTAGTGCCAGCTGAGTACTCAAGAAATAATGGTTGTTGCACCTGGCGTTGGCTGTATTTTAAACAGCCTATTGTCGCCTACTTCAGGCCGAAGCCATGTGTGTCTTATCATTTTTATCCCCAGTGAAGTTGCACCTAGAATCTGACCTATTATCCTCGGCAAAGTGGAACCCAGGTTGATTAAACACAAGACATGACTTCTCATTCCCAGTAAGAGAGCCATACACATACTATTATCCCCAGTGGAGTTAGGGTCGTTTTTACTATTGCAATCCCTAGTGGTCTGCTTTACACTTAGTTATTTTGTCCTCAAGGATACAAAAGACCCACATTTGTCACCTCTTCCCTAATAAGATCAACTTTCCTATCTGGACCCCTCATCGGTCCTACCTATCTTATCCTTAAGGAGTCAGACTACTGCCCACAGACCTATTTCCCATAAAGTCTCACCTACAAGGCGACCCAAGCACCGGTCCGTGCTGCATGACCCTAAACTAGACAACCCTGGTCTAGATGCAAGACCTTAAACTGCATGGTCCACACTATATGACCTCAAACTGTAGCAGAGGTTTAGTTGCACAACCTTAAACTGCACGGTTCTAGTTGCATGACTCTAAACTGCATGACCACGGTCCGTGCTGCATGACCCTAAACTACACAACCTTGATCTAAATGCACGACCTTAAACTACATGGTCCAAACTATATGACCTTAAACTGTAGCGGTGGTCTAGATGCATAACTTTAAATTGCATAACCATGGTCCGAACTATATGACCTTAAACTGTAGCGGAGTTCTAGTTACATGATCTTAAACTGCATGGTCCTAGTTGCATGCCTCTAACTGCATAACCACGGTCCAAACTATATGACCTTAAACTGTAGCAAAGGTCTAGTTGCACAACCTTAAACTGTACAGTACTAATTGCATGACTCTAAACTGCATAACCATGGTCAAAACTATATGACCTTAAACTGTAGCAAGGTCTAGTTGCACGACCCTAAACTACATGGTCCTAGTTGTATGACTCTAAACTGCATAACCATAGTCCAAACTATATGACCTTAAACTGTAGTGGAGGTCTAATTGCACAACCTTAAACTGCATTGTCTTATTTGCATGACTCTAAACTGCATAACCATGGTCCAAACTATGTGACCTTAAACTGTAGTGAAGGTCTAGTTGCACGACCTTAAACTGCATGGTCCTAGTTGCATGACTCTAAATTGCATAACCATGGTCCAGCTGTATGACCCTAAACCACAGTGCACATCCTGGCCATATGACGATAAATTGTTTTGCACAGGTTCTGGAGGTATGACCTTAAAACTCCCTACATATGCGCACACACCTTTTACGTGCATCTTTGAGCACGTCTTCCTTAACCGACCCGTTCGTGTGCGTGCACTACCTTCACTACCTCTCTAGTGAGTCCATTCATTTCATCATTCTACATCATTCCCCAGTGGGTCACTCGTGCTAAAAAAATGACAAACTATATTGCGACCTATACTCGTCGTAAGCTAGAGGGTCACTTCTTTCCACATTCCATCCATACGTCATCCATCTTTCATAGGTAGCCTTGTGCCATCTCTTCAAAAGTGAGCTAAAACCACTGCCATGCTCACTCCATGGCCTCTACAGACTGCCATCCATCTCTATTATGGTCCAGCTGTATAACTTTAAACCATAGTGCAAGTCTTCGCCGCATGGCGATAAACTGCTTTGCACAGGTCCTGAAGGCATGTCCCTAAACACGCCTTCACAAAAAAAAAGTTAAATAACGAGCATGAAGTATACCTTGATAAGGGAACACCATGAATAAAAATGAGGGACGAGCATGGTCACGAAACCATGAGTAAAAGAGTTTCGTGAATAAAAAAAGGGGCACGGTGAAAACCTGAAAGGGCATCGTGAGTAAAAATGGAAGAATTAGGGTGGACATGGCCTTAAGGTCATGGGTAAAAGAGCCTCAAATAAAAAGCAATTGGTGAAAACCGTCTCTACGGCGCTGCTTCCCAAGTTTGATGTAGCGCTCGCCTCAACAGGCGGCTTCAGCCCTCACTCGAAAAGAAAAATCCCTGGTGTTATAATACCAGGGACCAAAAATACGAGCTCTAAGGAAAATATTTTTACAGCCTGATCCTAGTTGCAAAAAGGACTTGAAAGACAGAATACTCGCCAAGACGGTAAGACAAGTCTCATGAAGAGGAGCATCATTCCCATGAGGTTACGAAACGCACTCCAAGATGCCCCGAGAAGGCCAAGTCAACCATGACTTTGAAGCGGCAGTCAGATGATTGTTGTAGCTGCAAAGTAGTGGGTAGGGGTGGATGTACCCAAAGTTGGTCATCTCGATAAACTGAGGTACCCTACTTGCCAAGGAATAAGTAGTCAGTCATGACTTTGTAGCGGCAATCAGATGATTGTCGTAGTTGCAAAGCAGTGGGTAGGGGTGGTTGTACCCAAAGCTAGTCACCTCGATAAACTGAGGTACCCTACTCGCCAAGGAATAATTGGTGCATAAAGCAGACGACGTCGATGTAAGGGCCTTTAGGATACGATTCACATAATCCTAGAAACGTGGCTCAACACCAGAGGGTACAAAGAAACCCAGACCAAATGGGAACAATGCCCTTCATCATGGCACTCAATTGCCAAACGGGCCTGATTCTGACTGACGAGGTCCGTACAAAATCCTTAGTTTCAGAATCACAAACAGTCCACACAAGGGTGAGGACTTTGATAAGATCCCTTAAAAAATTCTCTTCTCCCCCTAAAGTCTCCATGGACGGACCTGTGAATAATGCATCCCTACGTCTGAGCATCCTAGTTGCACCATTACGTGAATCTCTTTGGCGGTCACGTGGTCTTGTAGCAAGTAAGACAAAAGTAATAAAGGCAAAGGAAATTTTTCAAATGTTTTCCCCCTCACTTCTCTCAAAGAGAAACATTTGGCAAGACAAGTTGTTTGAACGCATTTTTCAGCACCTTGGTCCCTGATGCAGAATAAAGAGGGAAGTAGGTCAATAAAGCCTACAAAATAAGTGGAAATTTTGACAGTCTCAGAATTACCCCAGAATTGGTCAAGATCTTCATCATCACTCCAAAAGTCCACTTGCCAAGTTTCATCACGAACATACATGTCTAAAGTAGTGAACATAAGGAAACAATTTCGAAAAAATCAGCCTCTAGAACCTTGAAATGGACCATGTAACTAGAACTATATTTTTGGTGTGTCAAACAGCTGTGGGACAACCGCCATTAAATCTGACACGGTCGAAAACCCCTATGGGTCAAGTTTCGACTTAATCGAGCACTCTAAGACAAAGTTAAGAGTAAAATACTGAAAAGGCATAGGCCGCATACTATTCCCGTATGGACACCCTGTATCAAAACACCATTAAAAGTGGTTGTTTTTATGGTCACGGGCAGTCACTACTCAATCCGAATTGGATCGTGTTAAAATTTGGTGAGCGTGTTCGTCTCATCAAAATGAACGATTCGCGATATGATACACCTCGAGAAGATGCTCGAGAAGGGATAAAAACTAGATACAAGTTGCTGATCCGTGAAGAAAGTTGCAGAAATTTAGCAGTAGCATGCCCCACACTGGCGGCCAAATCATGATGCTCGCATACCCGATCGATACGAAACCAATTGCATTATGTGCGTAACGTTCGTGGCCATCTTTGGTCTGAACCTCGCGTACAATGAATGGTTGGATTTCACACATGGCATTAAAGCTGTTGTAAATTTCGGCCGCTGAATTTCAAGATTCCGGCCAAAAATTAACGACGACCAAATCTTCATCCGAACACGAAATCAAGCTGCGTTTGTTACTACATGATCGTGATGACATGCTTAGTGTGATTCAGCAAGAAATCATGAAGAAATATCAATGACCGAACACACAATCGATCCAAAGTTTTCAAGCTTCAAGCAAATTTCAAGTTTCATGATCATGGCTTAAAAACATGATTCATGTATCGAAATTGGTATCAAATTGATCGCCATGCCGAGCCCCACAAGAAAATAATTATCTTTCAACCAAACGAGCATCAGAACAACCCCGGATCAATCATGAAAGATCATGCAAGCTCTCGGGCAGCAGTAGGGACTGTTCTGGAATTCCACACAATGTTAGGCAGGGGCAAAACTGTCATTTTGCACCCATTATTAGAATTTATTTTAATTCAGTTAAATTGTAATTAACTTCAATTTTAAGTAGTTTTGAGTGTACACGCATGTTTTGGCCCAATTCTATATAATCATGCAAAGCCAAATTATAAAGGACCTTCGGCTAATTTCACACAACGATAAATAAAATTTAAATTTCCTCTTAAACTCGTGGGTGCGTCTAGGAGAGACAGAGAGGAGAGAGAAGAAAAAGGCCAATACCCTTCGATAAAGTAACTTTCTCTCCTCCCCTCTTTCTCTCTCCTCCTCTCTTTCTCTCTCGTCATCTTTATCTCTCCTCATCTCTATCTCTCCTTCTCTCTTTGCTTCTCATCCCTATCCCTCTCTCTCTTCTTCTCATCTTTATCTCTCTTTCTCTCTCTTCTTCTCATCCCTATTTTTCTTTTTCTCTCTTCTTCTTGTCACTACCTCTCTTTCTCTCTTCTTCTCATCTTTATCTCTCTTTCTCTTCATTCTTCTCATCTTTATGTCTCTCTCTTCTTCTCATCTCTATCTCTCTTTCTACTCTTCGTCTAAGACAGTCGGTGAAGCCTAGCGCCGACGACATCTTCTCTCTCTTCTCGTCTGACACAGTCGGTGAAGCCTAGCGCCGATTGGATCTTCTCTCTCTTCTCATCTAACACAGTTGGTGAAGCCTAGCATCGACTGCATCCTCTCTCTCTTCTCGTTTAACATAATCTGTGAAGCCTAACACCGACTGCATCCTCTCTCTCTTCTTGTCTAACACAGTCGGTGAAGGCTAGCTTCGAGTGCATCTTCTCTCTCTTCTCTAACCAACACAATTGATGAAACCTAGCACCGACTACATCCTTTCTCTCTTCTCTGTCTAACGCAATCGGTGAAGCCTAGTGCCGACTGCATCCTCTCTCTCTTCTCTGTCCAACACAGTCGGTGAAGCCTAAAGCCAACTGCATCCTTTCTCTCTTCTCTATCCAACACAGTCGATGAAGCCTAGTACCGAATGCATCCTCTCTCTTCTCTTCTAACACAGTCGGGGAAGCCTAGCGCCGACTACATCTTCTCTCTCTTCTCTGTCTAGCACAGTTGGTGATGCTCAGTGCCGTACATGTTTTTTCTCTCTTCCCTCATTCTTCTTTTTCTTTCTTTCTCTTCCCACTCCTTTCTTTTCTCTTCTTCTCTTATTTTACTCTTCTTATGCTTTTTCTTTATGATATCTGTTATTTTTGTTATTCTTAATTTGATTAAAGAGGGGTTGAGATTAGCCTATCATGGTAGTCCTGTCGTCTAACCGTAATGTTGTTGTGTCAGAATTACTGTGCCTGCTTTATTGCCACGATAGACGAACCATTCGTGTCTAGCTAGTCAGTATCGGTACTGACGTCTAGTAGTAATCCCGTTGAGCCGATCAGAGTTACCGAGCCCGTTTTAGTATCATGTCAGGCCAATTACTCATAAGCTTAGTCACTGTGTTGATCTCCCCGCTTGGTCAAATTCTTCTCTCCCCCATCTTTCTTCTCTCATTCTTCTCTTCTTCTTTTGAATGTGCCTACTTATGTACGTTAACCAAAGAGGCAAGGTGAGGTCTGTTGACCCACCTATCTTATAATATTTTCCATATGTGCGTGATTGCAGAAAACAGAAGAACACAAGCTAAGGGAGGCGATTCCGAACCAGGTTTATTACTAGGGGGCTTTCTTCATGATCTATGAGGGTGCCCATGTGAGCCAGTCCGAGTAAGTCCTGAGCCCACCTTAAATTCCTCTCTCATTAGTTGGTAATACCTGCCCTTGTGTTCAAACGAGGTTCTCAAGAGAGCGATCTCAAAAGTCCCAGGTCTCCTCAAAACCCGAGATGCGTGCCGCCCGACCATCTAGATTCATAGGGCAAGATCAAGCCATCTAACCAAAAACATCTTCACAATAGAAGAATCAATTTGGGAGCTGTCTTCATTGGTGCAAGGAACGAATACAGGTCAGGTATAGGAGTCATACTATGCTCTCCCGAGAGGATTTTAATGCCAACAACTATCAGATTGAATTTCCCACGTACCAATAACTTTGCTGAATGTGAAGCCTTGATAGCCAGGCTAGAGAATGCTATAGGAATGAAAATCCAGTAGATCCGAGTGATTGGTGACTCCTTACTCGTTATAAACCAAGTTCAAGGGATTTGGAAGGTGAAAGAAGAAAAGCTCAAACCCTACCAAGAAAATGTAGAAAAGATGATCCCATATTTCAAAAAAATCACCTGTCAACTCGTAACAAGGGAAAATAATCGGTTCGCCGACACCCTTGCAACCCTTGCTTCAATAGTCAACATTCCTCCAGAAATCACCACGCTGCCATTCTACATCAGGAACAAACATGACCCTTTCCCACCAAAGATTGTAGAAGAAATAGAACAAGAAAATTAGAACGATGGGGAAGTGTTTCTCGTGGCTTCAGATGCATTAGTTAAGGGAAAACCATGGTTCCATGATGTTTTGTCCCTGTTGAAAGAGGGGTTATATCCCGAAGGAGCTACAAAAGAGGATAAAGAGGCCATTCAAAGGTTTTCTATGGGATTCTTAGTAAGAGGTAATCTCATGTTCAAGAAATTCTTCGATGGCATCATTTTACAGTTTCTCGATCAACAAAAAATCGACCAAATTTTGATAGAGTTGCACAATGAACAAGGTCATTCTAGAGCAGCTGCCTTAGCTCAAAAAATCTGGCGCCACGGCTTGTACTGGACCACCATGGTTGAAGATTATTGGAAGTTCGTTAAGAGTTATTCAAATGTCAACTTTTTGAAGACCTCATCCATGCACCGCCCATACCACTCAACTCAACACCGCCTGTATGACCCTTTGCCATGTGAGGTCTTGATATCAATGGAATGATCTAACCAAAAGCCTCAAATGGCCACCGTTTTATATTAACGGCTACATAGTACTTCACCAAATGGGTAGAGGCCGCATCATTTGTCAAAATTGAGGGACAATATGCTATCCATTTCATAAAGAACAACATTGTATTCAGATTTGGCGCTCCTGAGTCAATCATTACTAACAATGGATCCAATCTCAAAAATGAAAAGGTCACTAAAGTGTACAAAAAGTTTGGGATAACCCATAAATTCTCCACACCTTACTACCCTCAAGGAAATGGACAAGCAGAGGCCACAAACAAAGGACTTCTCAGAATAATAGACATAATAATAGAAGGTGGCAAAGATTGGCATGAAAAGCTAAACGACGCGCTATGGGCCTACTAGATAACTGAGAAGACTCCTACTGACATGACCCCATACTCATTGGTGTATGGTATGGAAGCATTGCGACCCATTGAAGTTGAGATACCATCTCTTCAAGTGCTCATTCATAAAAATACAAATGAGGAACTAAAGATCGAAGCATGAATCGCTGCTCTTGTTAATTTGGATGAAAAACGATTACGAGTGACACAAAATATAGTTGCTTATCAGTGTAGGATCGAGAGTGCATACCAAAGAAAAGTTGTTCCTCGACAGTTAAAAGAAGGGGACATGGTACTCAAGAAAATCTTCCATACTCCTACAAATCCACACCCTTTAGGCAAGTTCAAACCTAATTAAGAGGGGCCATTCGTGGTTACCTGAGTGCACGCAGGCAATTCTTGCAAGATAAAAAATCAGGAGGGGTATGAACTCAACGATCCCATTAATATGATGTATCTCAGAAAATGTTACCCGTAACGGGCTCAAAAGCGTGGTGAAAACCTGAAAAGGAATCACAAAGAAAAAAAATGAAAGAACATGTATATAAAAAAAAAATAGACGTGGTGAAAACCTGAATTGGTATCACCGGTAAAAAGAAAAAAAAAAAGAAAATCTCCAAGAAGGAGCTTCCAATTCAAAACACTCAAGTACAAACAAGTACTTGCAAGTTCCAACAATGCTACACAAGCAGACCCTGAGGATGAAGACTCCTCCTAAACCTTGCCGGTACCCAACATAACCAACTTAGAAAGATGTGGAAGGGTGACATGAATGGAAAACTGAAGTGACTATGACAAACCCTGGGATAACATCAAGATCTCTCCAAGATGGAAGTCCGACAAGAATCCAGAGAACTCTTTATGGACCCGCGAAACACAAGATGAAAGCTCCAAAGGTAAAGGACAACTTCAAGACTTTTTAGGTCTCACGATCGCACGAGGAAATCCTTTCATCATCTTCGGGTAAAGTATAATAAAGAAAAAGACTTCCTTCATCACTACAAGAGGTTAAATTGTTAGTCAATCTGGCCTCGTTCTCGAAGCCAACTTCCTACGCTTGTTATGAAGGCTTGAAACTAGTCAAGCACTCCATGGTTGTATGAGTATAACTACTAACTACCGCATATCAGAGATGGGTGAATCTCTCCATTGACAAAATTGGCTAGTCTGGGAGCATCTTTCTCTCGGCTGGATCCCTTGAGGCAAAATGAGGCAAGCTCATCTCTGTGTGTACGTAAGATGACCCAATAGCTGAAAATTTGAGATAAAAACCCTACAACTAGGGTGCTGAGTTTGGTAAAATTCAGTTTGAAAAGTGTGAGAATGTACCCCACTACGCTTCGATGAATCAATTGCACACGTACAGGTCAAAAGACCCCCCAACAGGGGCAATAAAAAAAAAAAAGAGAAAATTCTAACTTTATTCATTTATTGAAAATGGACTTATTGCACACATTTACACAAATTAAACTTGGTCCGACCACCGAAATTTCTACTATCCTAACAGATTTCAACAAAAATAAAACTACTGAAAAATAATGTTGATCATGAGATCAACTTATTCATGCTAAGAAAAAAAATAAAGAAAAAAAATATTTTGGCTATTCAGTCTTCGGCTTCGGATCAACATCCTTCTCCCTGCGTTCCGCCACGAAGGCCACCCATCGAGCCAATACGACTTCAGCCTCTTCCAAACTGATGTTAGATGTGTCCTCATTGGATTTGATTTGTTTATTTGAACAAGAGGCGCCATCTTCTCGAGGAGCCACTAGATCTTGAGCAGGAGCAGAAGGTTCGCCATGAAGTCTCGAAGCTCTGGGGCATAGTGGAAGAGGATATGCACGTTCCCATCAAGAATCATAGTTCGAAGTGGTTGTGGGCTTGTCTTGCTTAGTTAACCCTCATTAGAAGAGGACTTCTTTCCCTTCCACGATAAACCAGCCTTGACCAGAAGTGTGGAAGAGTGTCGTCAAAGCAAAAAGATAGGCCGACGATTGATCGCCTCTCCTGGAGAAGTATAATTCTGAGTATGCCGAAACTGGCGAAGAACCCTCTGAGGGAAATACCCCTTTGTGAAGTGCTGCCCTACTAGAATAAGACATGAATGCCCCAGAGCAGGCAGCAATAGGGACACATTTTCAAGACCACCGATCACCCAATCAGAGGATGAGAACTTGTCAAGAATTCTAAGATAACGGTTGACATCACGAGGCTGGGTGGTATCATTGACAAATGTCAGTCCTAAAGCAGCAAATACAACCATCATTGATCAAGGAGGACGGACAATGAAGATACATTCATAGGCCCAAATCTACAGAAAACAGTACCCAAAATCACCCCAAAAATTCACAAGATAAAACCCAGGACCCCGGAACCATCTTGGACAGATTGGTTTGGGCAACCCTAGCAACACTGGCAGTGTCGCCCGGGTGACACTAGCCATGTCACCCAACTCAGGCCATCCAAGTTCAGTCCGAGCTTTTTCCAGTTAATTCCTATTGCAAAAATTTGGGTTACAAAGCCCAAAACTAGACAAAAAATTAAGTTCTAGAGACAAAATAAAATAAAATTGTGTTAAAAAATATACCTGCAAAATCAGGACACTACCCTCAATAAAAGTGACTCGATAGTGAAGACCCCGTTAAATGCCTGCCAATACAGTCGGATCAATGGTGTAACCCACTCATTCCTAGAAGGCATGGACTAAAGGAATAAGGGAACTACGAACTGTCTTACGAACACTCGAAAAAGGAATGGAGCCTAACAACACAAAAAGAAAAATACGAATCTGTTCAGCGGTTCGAGACCGCTCTCGATTCCCGACCAACAACTCCATATCGACCCACTAACCATGCGAAGAGTAGGCAGCCCCTAACAGTCGCGCACCCATGATGGAATGATCGTCGGTGGCAGTAGAGGGTTGATACACGATCCCAGCCAAGCTCAAGCCAGAAACCCTGACAACTTCTTCCAAAGTTGGTGTTGTCTCGCCTGTAGGAAGGAATGAGGTGTTTGTTTGATGGTTGAACCTCTCAGCAAGAGCTTCAAGGAGTGGAAAGTTCACATGGTAAGAGGCCATGTTCAAGATGCCTATCATCGAAATTGAAGCTAGAAGGGCCATGAGCTCGTGGCACTGCCGAGCAAAAAGAAACCAATCCCGGAACCAGGGTCTGATGATAGGAACATCGTTGACATGTCGAGGAACTTCACCCGATCTAAGGCCTTGAGATATATGGAAGGGAAAACCTTCTGGGAAGTGCCTAACCCTAGGGAAAAGGGGGGAATCCTCCTACTCTCTTCCATTGTCAACCCGCTCGTAAACCTTCCCCATGCCCTTGGAGATCGCATTGTCCTTCCTAGGAGCCATGAAAGCTAGAAGATGAGATCAAGAAAAACCTATAAAAATAGAGGGAAGATGATGAAGAAGGGAGAGGATAAAGATGAGAGAAAGAAAATTGAGTTTGAACGATGAGAGAAGAATGGGAAGGGGGATGATTTATAAAAAAAATAAATAAATCAAAAAACGCATCCTGTAGCTATCCACTTCAGCCAACAACAGGTTTAGATGACCCTAAAACCCAGAAAAATGATAAACACCAATTTTGAGGGTTGGAGGTCTAGGTGACCAGCCTGGTGTCGCCCATTTCCGTACTCAGACATGGGTGACACCGCTCGTGTCGTCCACAAAATTTTGAAAAAAACTACCCTTTTTAGTCCCATTTCCCAAAAAAATAAAATAAGTATGGGCGACACTCCTTGTGTCGCCCAGCCTGTGAGGGTGACACCACTGGTGTCGCCCAAATCTTTTTTTCCATAAAAGTATTTTTTTTACATACCCCATGTTTCCACTTAATAATAATAATAATAATAAAGTTTTGTTTTTTTTTTTGGGGGCGACACCAGCCGTGTCGCTCAGGCATGGGCGACACCACCAGTGCCGCCCCGGGTGAGACTCCTAGTGTCGCCCAAAATGTTTTTTTTCTAAAACTGCCCCAGCTCATTTTTGAGGCCGTCCGGGGATCGATCTTTGGCTTATCATGGTTTTTTATGATTATTTTCAAATGGTTTTATTAAGTTTCAAAATTTTTCAAACTCTCCTCGGTGGCAGGAGCCTAAACTGCCAACCATTTTTCCAAAAAAATAAAAAATTCAAAATATTCCATAAAAAAAGAATAATACGCTCCTCGGTGGCATGAGCCTTTCCAAAAAAATAAAAATTTCAATAAATTCAAAAAGAAAATCCTCCTCGGTGGCATGAGCCTAAACTGTCAGCCAATTTTCCAAAAATATTAATTTCAAAAAATAAAATCGAAAAGAAAATGCTCCTCGATGGCATGAGCCTAAACTGCCAACAAAAGTCCAATCCAAAAAACGTCAAACTCGTGAGATGTAAAAGAGCTGAGAAAGGAAAAACGTCAAACTCGTGAGACATACAAGAGCCGAGACAGGTACTCTCTAGCTCAGTATGACGCAAAAGGTCAAGTGTATCCAAGGCACGACCACCCTGTTCAATGAACGACGTCAAACTCGTACGACGTAAAAGAGCAGAGACAAGTACCATCTAGCCCCGTATGATGCAAAAGGTCAGGCGTAACCAGAGCACAATCACCCTATTCAATGGAAAAACGTCAAACTCGTGCAATGTAAAAGAGTAGAGGAAGGTAACAACTAGCCCCGTATAAAGCAAAAGGTCGAGTGTATCCAGGGCACAACCACCCTATTCGATGGAAAAACATCAAACTCGTGCAATGTAAAAGAGCCGAGGTAGATACCGTCTCTCCCCGTATGACGTAAAAGGGTCGGATGTATTTCGTCTATCCCTGTATGACATAAAATGGTCGGGTGAATTCCGTCTATTCTCGTATTGACGTAAAAGGTCGGGTGAGGGCTCCATGGTTGCAGGAGTTAAAACTGCAAACCAACCCTTTTTTTTGAAATATCTTTCGCTTTTCAAAATTTTCACTATATGTCTTGTGTTTTCAAAAACTTTAATTTCTTTGTTAAAATCATAGCCTGTCCTTGCTCTGGGTTTTATTTCAAACATCCCTCTATCTTCAAAATTTCAAAAAAGAATTTTAAAACGAAGGAGCTTGGACACCCGTATATGATGATTATTGCGTTGCCGTGATTGCTGGCTTGTCTTCACTTCGGATTTGACTAGACAAGTCTCTTCCCATAGAAAGCCTTTTCCTATAGACATCCTTAGGAAACCCTAAGGAGATAAAAAAAGATTCCATGGTTAAAAATTCAAACTGCAAAACCCCTAAAGTTAAGTGGCATGGCTAGAAAATCTAACTCGAGTTTCAAGCTTGTGTAACATACCGACATCCCACGTCGAAAACCCTAGGAGGAAAAATGCCCTAGGTGGGCGAGGTCCATGAGCGAAATGACTTGGAGGGATTAGTTGATGTGCCCTCTGACCACGTAATATCAGGATGAATTATCTTTGACGTTCACCTACCCCTCGAAGGACAGGGAATGCCAGATAGTCTACTTCTTTGCCACTCACCTACCCCTCGAAGGACAAGGAGTGGCAAAGAGGGGCTATTGTAGACACCCCATTTTAAATATGGTAAATTCTATAATTTATTGGACTCTTAGGACCACATTATCATAGTAAACCATAAATTCATAGTTCACACAACCTATCTTGTGACCCAGAACCAGTTTGCCGACCCGGAACCCTGCAGAAACCCTGTTTTGACCCAGATTTATGTAAATGCTCAGTTTTACCAAAAAAATCATTAAAAATAGTAAAAAAAATCCGTTTTGACCCAAAATTTTTCTGGTAGCTTCACAAAAGTCTAAGGAATACACCCAAGTTGAAAATTTTAAGTTTGTACACATTTTGTCTTGGGGGACACGAGTAGTGTTGCCCAACCTGGATTGGGCAACATGCCCAGTGTCGCCCAGATTACCCGTGTCGCCCAGATCATTTTGTCCCGAATTGAAATTTTCACATTTTAGACGATTTTGTCCACTTCCTTGGACGACATTAGGCGTGTCACCCATGCGCCCAGATCCGTATCTCCAAAAACATTTTTTTTGGATAGGTATGTGTTGGTTACATGAGTATAATCCTTCCCAGCGGCTTTTGACCCCTATCAAACATCTTTTTCGTGGTCATTTAGGGAGGATAGGGATTGAAACCTTAGAGCTTCAGAAGATTGAAACCCTAGAGACTGCTTCAGGAAACGCTAGCCTCCTAAGACCCTAACCCTTAAGCCTGAAAAAACCTAGACCTAGGGCACATCAACCCTAGATCAGAACTAGACCTAGGGCACAACAACCCTAGATCTAGCGCTTAACACCAGAGACTAACTGGTCGACATCCGAATCAGAGAGGCAAAAGAGGACCGGTTCTGATATGGGCGAGCCCTAGAAGGCTCGAGAGTCTCGGGCCATCCGGCCTGGTTTGGTATCATTTCTTTCCATTTTATTTCTTCTGCTTTATTGTGGTCATTTTATTTTGATCTATTCATTTTCTTAAAAATCATATTTTGTAATGTCTTGGATCATGTTGGCGCTGCCATAGATCTGAGAGTAGATTTGCTTGTTTCTCGACAGATCTGACCTCAGATCTGAATTCGATTTGTCTTGCTTTCTTTACCACATTATTTCTTTCATTTTCATCATTTTAAGGTGCAAGATCCGAGAGATCTTCGTCGGAAGATCTATCATATTTGCATCGTAAATAGAGTCGCAATCATAACAGACTCACTCTTGGGTCTATCCGATGTCAGGGCTTCGAGTAATGGCCATGGGTGCAAATTAATGTCTCTTTTTAATCATTCTGCAATTTTTGTATTTTGTCAAACTTCTCTCGAAGATTTCTTCTGCTTCGAGCATCGTCTCAAGTCGTGCCATACCTCAAACTGTGCGTCTTGACGAGGCGCACAACATACTGAAATTCGGGCTTAATTAGCCTCAAGAAGGAACAATATGACCTCCCAAAGAATTCCTGTTTTCCAAAAACACTGTTTCTATGCAAACTAGTTCACCGACAGGAATAGTGCAACACCTATATGTTTTAGCTACATTGGGCTTAGAAGTATCCAGAAAGGTCAAAAGGAGCTGAAAATTGATATTTTGAGATTTTTCTGCCTTCTGAATCTATTAGTAGTGGTCTGATGATTACTAGAAACCTTGGTAATATAGCTCTAGTTATGAAGAATTTTTTCAGCAAGTTAGAAAGCAGCATTGAAAATGAAATTTCATCCTGATTGGCCTTATCTTGGTTGGATTGAGACGAAACTTGACGGGCATGTTTGGTACATCAAATACTACCTTCTCATACTTTTTGAGGTTAGGATGACACATTTTTAGAATCTTCCAAAATTGGGCTTATTTGCTCAGGCTTCTATAGTCCTTAGGCATTTTTGGTACATACAGATCTAGGTTGTCATTGGCTTCTCCATTATTCATACGAGGGACTTAAGCATGTCAAAAAAAACCCTACAGTAGTGCCATCTCACTCTATTATGGAGACCAACGACCATAGCCTCTTGGGTAGGCACGTTTTAAGAGCGACTTATGTTCACAAAGGTGACTTGGTTGATATGGAGGAGCTTGTCCTAAACCAACATAAATATATGCTTGAAATTAGGATTTGGATCTTCATCTTTTACCTTGGGGTCTTAGTTTTGCTCCGCTCAAAGAGAGAGGTTAAAAGCTCTTTGATCCACTTGGTTTCAATTTTTGGCAAAGGTCCAGTGCTAATATCATTGTAGTGGTCCTTGCCTACATTTATTGTTTTCTCCATGACCAATGGTGTCTAGCTACTGATACATCAAGGGAGGCATGCTGATCTTACCATTATGATTTTTTTTTGCTCATCATACTATTTATGATTTGAAAAGTCAATCCATCGGGTTGTCTAATGTCTCAACGACATGCACTGTGATTCTAGAGTCAACAGGGCAATGACACAAGGCGCGACACTGATACCTTGCATCCCTCTTTCACTTTGTTTTCTGATTCATGTTGTTCTGTGACTTCTATTTTCTCTTATGGACTTCTGTTATGGCCTGTAGGTGTTGGCATGTGAAGACATTGTTGCTCTTATCCCTCCAAGTGGTCCAATTAGAACTCTAGATGCTTGGACCTTAGCCTATGTTAGTTATGTCTCTCACCCTATAGATGTCAATTATTACTGGAGACTATTAGATGAATTGGTCATGTTCGGTTCGGTAATTTGTGGCCTCGAGGATGCCTTCTGATTACGCTGGGTTTTGGTTAGTCTTTTTTTTTTATTAAGAACCAAATAATTCTGCTTACGATGCCAAATTATATATTGAAGTAGAAAATAAAACTTCAATACAACCTATGGATCTTGACCCTTACTACATTAAGGATAAAAAAACTTCATTCATGAACGGAATTCAATTGCAAGTAGAATTCTAAGTCAAATATGAAACCTAATTCAAATAAAAATTATAATACAAATAAAAATTAAGAATAATAAACTGAGAATTAAAACTAAAAATGAGCAAGAAAAGCGAGGAAGACTTATTAGAACTTTGCCCTTATCCTGTAGAGCAAATTTTCTAGGTCTCAGTGTACCCCCATCAATGGCTTATAAGGAGTTTCATCTTCTAAGTCTTCATAAATGGTGGGGACTAGTGTCTCTTCAAGTGTTCTTCTTGGTTTGTGGGGACACTGATCAATTCATTTGATAGTACTGCCTTGTAGGTTCCTCTCCATGTATGGAAATGTGTGTGCCCTCTTGGGCTGCCCCTATTGATGGAGGCATGCTCCTGTCTTTGTGAGTCCTTAAGAGTTTTTCATCCTTCTCAAGGGGGCTTTCTATTGAATAGACCCGAGAAGGTCAAGAGGTTCCCCTGGCTCTGGTTCTTCATCCCACTTTGGTGGGTTTGCTAAAAAATCTGGGGATGGTGCTCCAGATGGTCCCCTTAAGATTTTAAGAAGATCGACCTTTAGTTCTTAAGAGGATGGAGGAGTCAAGATAATCGTGAGACTTGGGTCTACTACATCTTCCTTTCCTTTGACGAAACTAGCCTGTGAAGGTGTTTTGGTTGAACCCTCCAGGCCTGAGTCTTTGTCTCACTTATGTGGGTTGGCTAGGAAGTTTGGTAATGGAGGTCCTAGTGATCCCCACAGAACTTCTAGGAAATCCGCTTCATCCTCTTGGATTATCCTCCACATTATTTCATTGACCTCCACATTATCCTTAGTTGAGCTCACCTTGGAGGGTGGTCTGATGAGTCCCTAGGCTTGGCTCCTCATCCACTCAAGTGGGTTGCTTAGAAAATCTAATGATGATGGCCCGGTGGACCCCTTAAGATTTCCATGAACTTCCCTCCTCAGCCTCTTGAGGGGAAGGGGAGTTTCTTTTTGGCAAGCCATATGGACTATGCGCTCTCTACCCCTGAATTTTGTGCCATCATGAAGGCATTACATTTTTTTTTTGGGTTCATCACTTCTGATACCATAGGAATTTCCCATGGCATGGCTGGTTCCTAGTTTCTTCTTGCATGACAGAATCAAGGCTAAAGTAATCCTTGACACAACACTCTTAAGGATCCCTAATTGCCAAGGTTTGGTCAAGTCGATGTTGAGTTCAGTCTTTGCTTGATGAAATCTTGGATCGGTCTCTTCTTGTGCATCAAGACTAAAGTCGATGATCCTCAGACCTAGGTTGAGTTTCCAACTTATTAGTCTCGACTTGGTTCACCTCCTTGTTAGCAGGGTCAATCTTCTCTATAGCTTTCAAAACACCTTCGTCAAGTAGGTCTTAGATATTGTGCCTAAGCGCAAGCATTCCTTTTTGTTGTGGGCATGATTTTTATGCCACTCATAGCGTTAGATTTCTCCCCATCAGGAAGTGGAGGACTCCAGGCCAAAAGGAGTTCAACGATGTTACACTGAGGAGTTTCTTAAGAACGTTACTCATGAACTCATCAATGGGTGTGAAATCCCGAGAAGTTCCACTTTGCTCCCGCCGTGTGTATTAGTGGATCTTAGTCAACTCATTGGTTCTGACTTGTTCAACTACCTCACTAGGTAAGGGTTCCTCATTGTCAATTTATCGTAGGCTAGTTTTGGATTTTCGGTTGGTTTAGTTGCACACCCCTTTGCCCGTTCCTATCATTTGACTTGTTCTACTCATTGTGTCGAAGGAAGAGCATATGTTCCTTTCGCTGAAGAGCGTTGTGTATTCCAATGTCATATTTTTAAAAGCGAGGTTAATCTTCAAGGGATCAGAGAGAGGGCCCTCAATAATTCAAGAAGCTCTCTATTTCAATCGATCGATGTACTTGGCAAAGAATTCATTGGTTTTTTGCCTTAAGGCTATTGATTTGCCGAGAGAAAGTGGCCTTGGTCTTGCCCCACAATAATGCTTGACAATTTTCTAAAACATCTCATCTAGGGTCAATTCCAGACGCTTCGTAATCCCTATATATGAGAGGGTCTACTAAAACATCGCTTTAAAGTGGTTAGGTTTGTATTGCAAAGTTAGCACTGAAGCAGGTAGGCTTAGAATTGTGTTTTGGGTCTGCCTTTTTGGAGAATTTATTCTAAAATCCGGCATTACGAAAACCAATGGTTAATCTTTGAGATTTCTTAAGGTTTCCTCTATGTTGTCCTTCGGGGTTTGAAAGTCTCAGATCCCAGTCTCTCCAATGCACCTTGAAGGGCTTTCATATTTTCATCCATCTTGGCTAATCAGGTTGTAATATTAAAGTGACTTGATTGATACAAAGGTTACGTAGAATACAATGGTATGCCTGAACTTGGGGCCTCTTTTGAAGTTCGATGGACTGGCTGGCTTGGTTGCCAAATGAGTTGGACATGGGGAACCGACTCAGCTGGTCACAATGGTTGTTTGCCAATGTGATTATCAGGTTGAATAACTGAGTGTTTGGTGTTTGGACAATATAACATTGACTTTCTAAGCTATCGAGAAAGACTTGCAAGACAAGGTGTTTGCTAGATGCTTAGGATTGGCTCCCATGAGTACTATGACGACTGGGAGTTCAACGAGATTGGCCCCCATCGTCTTTGTATCAATCACTGATTCGTTTTGAGGACCTAAACCTTTGAACTTAATCTTGGTTTGATCGGTCTAGCTTGCTTTGGTTTGAATCCGGTGACTTGAATTAGACGACTGATTGGGTGCTCCACTTCTAGTAGGTGACCTATGGTTCGAGTGGTTTGACTATGCTTGATAGCTGGAGTTAACTTTGTTAGGGCCAGCTGATTGGAGGTTGGTCGAGGGTCCAACCATGGCTCAACTAGAATGACCGTGCTGGGCTTCTGCTAACTCCTAAAAGTGTAATGTTGGTCTCATCCCTTGACTACTGAATGCAATGACCACCATGTTAACATGGTGAGCTGTAGTTCCGTGAGTGGTACCTGAGGAGTGTCCTAACTTAGAGAGCATGGTGTCTGTAACGCCATGTGAAAGGGGATTTGAATCCCCATTATGGTGTCATGCATCCGAGGGGCGTGGTGACCCCAGCACTAAAGGTTCGATGCCCTAGACCCAGGCGGAGACATAAACTCGGTGTACGAGCCAGACCACACCTCGGTCATGGGAGATGGGGTTTGGTCTAGTTGAACCTAGCATAGACTAGCTAAGTAGAGCATCGCAAGAAAATATTTGAACCAATTTGATCAATTTCTATAACTGGAGGATTCATCGGTTCAACTAAGACAAGACTTAAATGTGGTTGAGTTCATGACACACCCATGTAGGTCCGAGCTTACTGCTTGGGGGAAAACTTCGGTCCTACTCTTTTGGGGTGTTCTTAGGGCTAACAATTACAAAGGGGTGCTCAACTTTAGGCTGCCTCACTCCTATCTAGACTCCTAAGAGCTTGGTTCCCCTCATGACTTGAATGTCAATTTTGGGGGTTTTTTAAAAATTTGAAATGGTTTTCTAGATTTCCTAACCACAGTATGTACCGCTAAATGCTCAGTTCTAGTAGCACAATGTGCGCCACTAGAAGCATATATAGCTCAAACAGAGCTAGATTCTTTTGATTGGTTTTAGGGTTTCTAATGGTTCCAAAGTAGCTCTAGGTCAAAACCAAAGACTACTACATAATATTCAACTAAGGGAGGGTTCATGCTTGGAGACCCTGAAACAAAGATCGGCCATTCAAATATGTATTTATCCATAGAATTTGTTTTCATATAGATTAATACCATTAAAGAATAAAATGAGACATGTCTTTTGGGAATGCAATATTTGCGATATGAGGGGTGTAGAATTTGCAATAAATGAAATGGTGAAGATAGAGAAAGTACAACAAGACATATACGTAGTTCGGCAATGATGCCTACGTCCATGGAGAGTAAACCAATATCTTACTCATAGGGATTATTCTGATTTACTAGATATTTATAGAGTTACAATTTTTGCTTTTTAGGAAACAATCCCATTACAAATGTAATCCTACAAAATAGGAAACTCAATAAAGTCAATATACATCCTTAATATTTGATAACTGTCAATCAATATATATCCTTAATATTTGATAACTGTCAACACTCCCCTCAAGTTGGTGCATAGATATCAATGGAGACAAACTTGGACAGTATCTGATGGAATTTTGTCTTTGCAATTGTTTTGGTAAACATGTTTGCAAGTTGGTCTTCACTTCGAGCATAAGGAGTACTAATAATTTTTTACTGAACCTTTTTCTCGCACAAAGTGACAATCAACTTCTATGTGCTTGGTTCTTTCATGAAAAACTGGATTGGAGTCTATATGCATTGCTGCTTTATTATCACAGAACATCTCCATTGGATTGATCGTTAAGAACCTCATATATTAAAGTAGGTATTTTAACCACATCAATTCACTTGTAGTTGAAGCCATAACTCTATATACAGAAACTACAGTATGTTTCTTGCATTTCCATGTAACTAAGTTTCCTCCGACAAATATATACAATAGCTGGCAGTGGACCTCCTGCCAATTGGACTACCTATCCAGTCAACATCAGAATAATTAATAATATTATTGTGACCATTCAGTTTCAACTAAACACCTCTGTCGGGTGAAAACTTAAGATATTTGAGAATCCTATCGACAACCTCTATATGACATGATCTAAGAGTATGTATAAATTAGCTCACAAGACTAATCGTATATATTATATCTGGCCGTGTTATAGTCAAATAAATCAATCTGCCCATAAGTATCTAAAAGCGACGTACATCTTCGAGAGGTTTTCCATTTGAATTAAGTTTGCAACTAATATCAACAGGAGTGTCAATAGGTTTGACTATTAGTTTTCCAGTTTCTTTCAACAGATCTAATACATATTTCCATTGAAAAATGAAGAGTCATTTTTTTTAATGTGCAACTTCAATGCCAAAAAAATACTTTAATTGACTAAGATCGTTGATGTCAAATTTCTTGTGAAGATATTTTTTAAGTTTCATGATGCTTTCTTTATCATTACCTGTAATGATAATATCGTCAACATGTTGTACCTGAAGTTCCCCTTTTTATGAACATCGAAGAAAGCAGAACTTTTAAGAAACTCGACACTCGTCAAAGCTGTGCGAAGTTTGGCATACCATGTGCGAGGTGATTGTTTAAGTCCATACAAAGCCTTCTTTAATTTGCATAGAAGACATTTCTCTTTTTTTTTTAGAATGGCCTGAAGGAAGACTTATATAGACTTCTTCTTTAAGGTCACCATGTAAAAAGGCATTTTTAACATCCACCTGATGTAGAAACCACCCACAATTAACTGCAATAGACAATATAACATGAACAATATTCATCTTGATAACTGGTGCAAAAGTCTATTTGTAATCGATTCCATAAATTTGAGTAAATTCTTTGGCTACCAACCTAGCCTTATGTCTCTCAATAGACCCACCACTATTATATGTGATTTTATAAACCCATCTACAACCAACTGTTTTCTTCCCTTTAGGTAGCTTGACAATTTCCCAAGTATGATTTTTGTCAATTGCTAGAAGTTCCTCTTTCATGGCATTCCTCTACACAGGTGGATAAATAGCATTTTGAAAATTGGTTGGTTCAGAATTAGTAGAAGTAGTACTCAAAAAAAAAAAATAGTCATGAGAGATATTTTCATAAGAAATATGATTTTGAATAAAATAAAAAACTGCATGGTAAGTATACAAATCTTGAAGTTTAGAGGAAGGTTGACTTATACAAGAAGACCTGCGCAAGTGGAGATCAAGTAGGGCCATGGCCACAACGGAGTCTTATTCTTTCAAACCAGTTTGGTGATTTCAAATATATATTTAGCTTGGACCTGATCATCATGACTTATTTCGGGTGTGCTGAACACATCACTAGTACTGATATTAGGCAAGGGCAAACGACCTCTCTAAAACTCCCCTTGAGTCATATTTTCCAAATCACTCTCCAATGTATCATGCAATAAAAACTCGTATTTTTTATGTTTTTTATTTCAATAAATATACCCAAGTCGCACAGAATCAATCATCAATAAAAGTAACAAAACATTTAAAACTGACATAATAATCAAATAGAGTTGGCTCCCACACATTAGAATGTATCAAATAAAAGGGTTCATTTGAAACATGCATAGAAGACTGAAAATAAAGTCTTGTATGTTTTGAGAATTTACAGACTTCACAAGAATGAGAGTTTAAAGATAGAGGGCATTAAAAATTTCAAAACTTTATCTAAAGGATGTCCAAATCTGCAGTGCCACAATTTATTAATATCATAATTATCTTGACTGGCAATTAAAGCTTTTTCTCTCCTGATTAAATAAATATAGCTCATGAGAGAGTCTTTTTTCGCCAATCTTTCTCCCGGTGGCCTGGTATTGGAAAGTCACAAAGTTAGGAAAAAAAATAATGTTGTAATTCATGTTTTGATTAATTCTACAAACAGACATCAAGTTAGAGAAAAATGATGGCATAAACAAATGTCACAAGAATAAATGAACGCATAGAGGTTACCTATGTCCGAGAATGAAGAAAAAAGATCCTATGTGGAGGAAGAATCATGAAAGATAAACTTCAAGCTCGTACGTTTCCAGTTACCGACTCGTACGATTTCCGGTTACCTGATCATTCTCTACATGAGTAGTCAGTTCAAGGGGCGTTCCTGTCATTTCATCAAAAACATAAAAGATTTCACCATCTTTTTCATGGTACAAGGATCCACGTTCATGGTTTCGGGAAAAGATCAGACAATCTCATGATTTTTATTTTCTCTTTTTAAAAGAGAGGAGCAAAAAACTTTTAAAACTTATGAAGTGTAGGCTCTAAAATGACGCAACAAAGGTGTTGGCAACAACTTTAGGGTTCGATATGGGTCCCCAATGAAACCCACAAGTCGTAGCACCTGCCATTCCACCTGCCAAATCCGGTTTCCTTTTCCTTTTCTTCTTTTGTTTATGATCCTTTTCTTCACAAAGAAGCCCACTACATAAAGGAAGTAAAGTGTGCAGATTCCCCTCAACGATAAAGACTCATCCTCCTCGTCCTCCTTCCTTTTCCTTCTTTCGACCCTCTCCATGTATTGCCCCTGGGTCAATGATAGCAATAGGCTTGGGCTGGGCCAGCCTTAGCCCTGGCATGGTCTTTTTCTACAGGCCCACCTCTGACCTTCTTAGGGCCAAACCGGGCCAGAAACAAATGAAAAAAACTAAAGAGTGATTTACATACGGACCATAAAATGTTAGGTTAAATATGAAATGCTCTACTTGTATGCAAAATTTCAAAAAAGGGTTGATCAACTTGTAATTTTTTTTTTTTTCCAAAATTGCCACCAAGTCAACCCGATTTTTGACTTTTTTATAGTTTTTTTTAGTTTTTTCGATGGTAGGGTAGTGCCTTAAAGTTTGGGGCACTGTCCTACTAAAAAAAAATTAAACACTTACAGATCTTCTTTGTAATTTTTGCCTATAAACGAAGCATTTTATATTTTACCTAAAATTTTAAGATCCTTACGTAAATCACTAAAAAATAAAAGACAAATATATAAAAAAAGAACGGCAAGCTAGCAGTAGCCCAAGCCCAACCCTCGGGCCACAGTTTCCAGCCCAATCGCTACTTTTTGACGTCTAGGCTGACCATGCCATGCCGAGCCGCCCGGCTCATTGCCAGCCCCAACCCTAGTGTCACTTATCGATATCCCCTTTCGCTCTCTCCCACTCTCACTCTTACACTGATCGAGGCCATTCAAAATTTATATTATTTCTACTGAGTTTTCTTTTCTTTATCTCCCTACGCATGTATTGCAATCCAGCTGTGCTTCAAAATTGGAGGATCTTATTGGAAGAGGCGGAAGAGATTTGTTTAGGAATCTAGACTTATAAACCCTATTACTTTACCTGAATTAATAAAAAGCTAGTCTAATAAAAAATATACGAATGTCCAAGGCTAAAAACAAATGCTAACGAAATGTGAGATCTCATGTTGGGCTTGTGATCCTAACTACTTTGGGGTCCATTAATTAAACGCCAAAAGATATTCTACTCTTTTGGTAGTATATTGTTATTTACTCCCTCCGGAAAAACCCCCTAGGATCATTTTAGGACCCCAAATTTTGGGGAGATAACGTCTTTAACACATAGATTAACCTCAATAATTTTTTATTTTATTTTTGGTTTGTTTTTTTCTAATTGCATCTTCTAAGCAGTTAAAAAAATAATGTCTCAAGATTACAAAGCCGTCCAATTTTTAGACTCTGATCTTTAAATATTAGAAAACTCAAATTTCAATTTATTTATTTTATTTTCTTTGAGAATAATCATCTGGTTATTCCAAAGTGGTTACCAAAGTTTCGGATTTAAAAAATCCTCCTAAGTAGGTAATATGACCGAGGGAGGGAGTAGCAGTAAACGATGCTCCTCAGAGAGTACATTATAGGTGCCTTTAATTAAATTAAGACCCTTCTTCCCCTAGAAGTAGCGTTTTGTTGGTTTATTTTTTGGCAGTAATATCTAGTGCTAGATTTTATAATTTAATGCAATTTGGGACCACCTAGTGAGAGGTAGGACCTCTCTACCTGTGTATAATATAAAATGAAGAACAAAAATGACAGCTTTTGAGTGGACGATCTGTTAGCCTAAATCTCATCGGTCCATTCTAAGGAATCAAATCAAGCATCAAACCTTAGTGAAACGAAAAGCCTAACCGCCCATCCAAGAGTGGGACACAACCTCATCCTCATGTCGCCTGAATAGCATGCCATGACCGAAAGGCATGGATAGCATGTACCCTCTTTTGGCATCTCTAATTGAAAGAGTACTGAGCCTTGAATATGTTCCAAACGCGTCAGCAGAATGGCCTATCATTATGAAAAAAAGGGTAGGGGTCTGTCTTCTCTACTGGTATCCTTTAAAAAAAAAAAAAAAAAAGAAAAAAAAAAAAAAAAAAAAACGGTTGAAAAAATCAAGGGAATGTATGCCATAGTCCATAGGACCATAGAAAATCATTATGAAATTGTATTGGATTTGGATGGTTCCCGTTGTGGGTGGATGGACCTCTATAGACTTACGGTACTATAAATCTCCCTCTTTCTTAGCTCTTCTAGGAAAACTTAGTAAAAAAATCGGTGGATATCGAAGGAGGATCGAACTCTTGAACTGGAAAAGGTAGTAATATGTGCCTAAACAAGGGAGATCAGGCGGTATATAATCCCCCTCGGAATTTATATGTATACATTTTTGTTGTTGCTTTCACTACATTGGGACACCTATTGTGCCTGATAATTCCATTGGTTATGAGGTATCACATGCATTTGTAGGAGGGATTGGGGCCCACCAAAACATGGCATCAACCAAGTGGTAGGTCAGCATCTATCATCATCACCGCCCAACCATTTATTGGATGGTGATAGATCATAAGGGTGCATGAAGAATAGACCCTACTGACCATATAGTTCCTAGGGTCTTATGGGTGAGAGCATACTTCGTCACTTTTTATGCAAAATTTCCAAAGCTCCAGGCATAGCCCTCACAGTAAATAAATAAATAAATTACTTTTAAAATTCAAAGATGTTCGGTTGGGAGTATGATCACCATCAGATGACTTCTCAAGGAATTGCAGCCGTTAAGTGGGCCCGACCCGGACTTTATAATTGTAAAAAGCGCAGTAAAGAGAGGCCCATCCAGGCTCGATGCATACGGATGAGAAAGTTGAGTAAAGGGTATTAACGTGCCGATGATGCCGCACCACAAAACGGATTTCGGTCAACACGGTGGTCAAAGGGATCTCCTACTACGAAGTGGGAAAACAAATGACCACAAAGGGAACAATTATTCAATCTTTTGAAAAGTTTATATAAGGTTGCAATAAAGATGCACCTAAAAATCCATCGAAAAATATTGTTTTATTGCTGGAAAACCCTCTAATTGATCATCTCTACATCTAGATGTATGAATATGAAAAAAGCAAATTGAGTCTCAAGAATAGTGCATCTTACTACACATTATCTAGACCGTTCATTTTCAAGATTTTCATATGTTTATAGATCTACTTGATTTTAACCATTTTTGAAATTTAAAATTTTTATAATTAGATATGAAAATATATTGTTAAATAATCCCAAGATTTTTTTTTCCACCAAAATTACAACTTATGATAAAATTTGAAGATGCACCTTAATTGAATTTTTTAAAGTTGCAACCTTATAGAAACCATACCCTTCTTGTTTTGGTAGATTAGAGGGGATGGAATCATTTATAGGTGGTTGGAATGAAACTCAAGAAGTTATTTATAACGAACAATTAATGAAGCAGGCTTGGGTCATCAGCCTAGGCCTAAGCCCACTTAGGTTCCTATGGGCTTCTTGGGATGCATCGACGCCTAGCATACTCAAAGAAAATAATTGGTTAGGCCCCGACTCTAAAGAGCATAGGAAAAGTACTAAACCGGGGGCATGCCAGTCCTTTCATGCAAGAACGAGTTTTTGAGGGCACGTTAGCATGGTACATTGCCAACATTTCTATGATCGGTTTGTCTCTTTTTTGTTTTTTGGGTAATTCAGTTCAGTGGGGAAGACAACCCTGCCCGTTTTTTCAAATGGTTTAATATTTAGTTTTTTGAAAGTGTTAGTGATGTGGTGTTAGTAGGAATGAAAACCACAACAAGGTGACTGTGGTGTAAGGGTATCTCAGTGGGGATTTAGGACTCTACCCTTTAGTGAAAATGGAGTCAAAGGCTTCATCATGGGGTTCAGTATTGCTATCGCCAAGGCTCCAACCCATTCTCATGATCGGTTCAACAATGCTAACCTCCTTTCTCTAATAATTTTAGTTTTGTAATTCTAATTTCTTTTTTTTATCAACTCATTTGTCATTTTAAAACTTCAAATTCACATGTAAGACTGTTAACAAGAAAAAGCATTTATGATAACTATAGATTGAAAAATTGGTGATCTGGATTAGAATTGCCCTATCTAAATTAAGAACCGGTTGTAACTGATTTAGCTCCTGGTTGTAATTGGGAATTAGTTTGTTTCTCATAGAACCCTCGAGTTCCTTAACAGAACTACTTAGTATTGTCATAGAATCGGGCGATCTGGACTAGCTTGATTTCCCAATTCTGAAATTTTTATTTCTATTTTAGTTTTTCTATTTTTTTAGTAAGTGATTGTGACCTTGGAGAATTGATCAAATCCCCGATTCAAATAGACAATTCACTGATCTGGATGGCTTTCATCGGAATGATCCGGTTTCTAAAACATTTATGAGAACTTTTCTAATCTATCTCTTAAAATGCATATCCTAAACTATGACTAGACTTCACTTTTCACCTAATTTTATGACTTCATCCAAGTCTGTTGTATATTTTTGGTTTTGGTATTTATTCTTCCTCATTGCATACTTAATATAGACGAGAACGCTTCATCGTTTGCCCCAGTCTAAATCCCTCGTATATTCTTCTTTTTTTACGAAATTGGTCATCATGAATCATGGAGTTGTATCATCATATCCGTTTTCTTTTGGTTTGCGGCGACCTCGCATAAAACAAAAGGGGACTATTACTAAATAGCAACTTTGTGCAAATTGGATCTATCACTAATATATCCACAAAAAGGTTAGTGGTGGTTGAATTAATTGGCGTATCCTATGTTTCCAAAACTTGCCTCCCTGTTGTAACATATCTTGGGCTTTTGCAGTGCGTCTGACTCCATTCTCACCAATCTCACCAAAGGGTAGGAGTCTAAATCCCTACTGACTTAACATTTTATTTGTTTGTTTTTTTGTTTTTTTTGGTGTGTGTGTCTAGTGGGTCCGAGGCCTTGTCATCCGAGCGAGTAGGCATCAGTCTTTTCTAATGAAATTTACCTTCAACATTCAAAACAAGTGGGCGTCTAACTTTGAAAAGTTTATGATTTATGAAAAATTAGCCATTTTAGATTTGGATGAGATGGGTTATTGTGTGGATTAGGGAACTTCAGAATCACTTTAATTCTCATTATTGTTACTATTATATAGCCATTCAAGAAGCACATAAGTTGGACAAGGTGAATCGGAATAACACCACTACAGATGTTTAGAGTTCTGATTTTTAAAGCACTGGCAGAAAAAAAATGCCCTGCTAATGATATATGCATATTGAAAGTACTTCTGTTGACCACAAAAAATCAACATAGATTACTGTGCACATGATAATATTATGTAGAACACTGCACGGTGGCACATGTCATTTCAAATGTTGGGGTTGTCAGTCTGGCCGATTACGGGTCGACCAATACACAGGTCTAGACTCAATTTTAATATGGACTTGGTTGGTCCAAGTCTAACATGGGTAATTTCTGGTCAGGTCAATTCCATCTGACCCATAAACTCTACTGATCATGTGAGGATCCAATTGACATGGACCCAAACCAATAGGATCAGGATCTAACTTAGACCATGCCCAGTTTAGGTTCGGGTCGGGAGTGCCCCAATTTTGGTGTTGTTGGCAAAATGGGATAAACTCAAAACTCTACTTCATGTCGTGAGTACCCTACAATAATGAATCCAACACCAAAACAAATACTCAAGAACAATAATATGTGCAATATATTTGAGAAAAATATAGAAACAAGAGAAAACAAGTAAAATGAGAGATCACCAAACTACAACACAAGTAAAAGTAGAAGGCACACACAAATTTACGTGGTTCACCCAAAATAGGCGACATCCACAGGCAAAGGGCAAGTGGCAAGGATACATTCACTATCAAATGAAGAAATTTATAAGTATCGGGTTTTGTAGTGATAAAATGGCAAATAAAAATCAAATAGATATTTCTTATAACAATACCGTAATCAATTGAATCATCTCTTCGTCACTATCGACAAATACCGTCGCTGTGAAGAAAAGTCGATGAAAAATCCAGCACAATATGAGGGCACAATGGTGATAGGGTTTGTGTAAAAAACCTCAATTTCAATCCTCCAAACTTCTCTATACTTTTTTTTATATTTTCTCTTTCTACAAATGCACCTTTATGGGCCTCCCCAAAAGGCCTTTTTTTTTTTTTGATGAAAATACCTCTCAATAAAAGAGAAAATTTCAAATGGGGATGATTGCATCATTGTCCCAACAATCTCCACTTTAATGTAAAATCACGCCCTTGCTTTACGAAACCCTAATTTCTTTTATTTCTTGAAATTTAGAGAAGTTAGGCTTCATTCCAACTTCTCTACTTGAATGGGCTTCGTAAGCATATCCGCAAGGCTGTCTTCAGCCTTGATTTTGACAAATTAAGGTCTTCTTACTTGAATAACTTGCCAGATATAGTATATTGACTCTTATGGTGAACCGGGTTATTGGCCAAGTGAATAATACCTGTATTGTCACAAAATAGTTCAATAGGCTTACATACAATTTCTATCTTACTCAAAAATCCTTGCGGGCACACAATGTGTTTTGATGCCCTCCCTTACTGCCATATATTTGCCTTTGGTAGTTGATAATGCTACCGTGTTTTCGAGCCTTGACATCCAACTTACCGGCCATTTGCAAACCGAAAAACAAATGTGATAGACAAAATTTACATCCACAAAACCTTGCATTGGATTTGAGCCCTTGCCAAATGTGATTGCAAAACTAATAGTGCCTCTTAAATACTGAATCACCTGTTTTGTTGTTTCCTAATTAACATTTACGGGGTTCGCCATTAACTAGCTTAGAACACCAACTGCATGGGAAATATCTGCTCTAGTACATATCATGACAAACATTGAACTTCCAATCACATTTGCATAGGTTATCTTAGCCATGTTTTTTCTTTATCTTTCTGTCTTCAGATTTTTCCTTAAAGACAATTTGAAATGAGGCGCTAGGGATGTCTTCACCGACTTTGCATTTTTCATGTCAAATTTTTCAAGCACACTTTCTATGTAACCCATTTAAGATAGTGACAAAATTTCATTTTTCCTATCCCTTTCATTTTCAAATGGAGGGATATGCTTTGCCAGCTTGAGCTCCTTCATCTCAAATCTTTTGCTCAAATATATCTTGAGATCATCAATTATAGCCTTATCCTTACACGCAAAAAACATGTCATCTACATATCAAGCATGTACCAACATCAAAGAACTTTAAATAGATGCAATGGTCATACTTTCCTCTAATTTACCCAAGGCTCATCATCAACATATAAAATGTTTTATACCATTGTATTGATGCTTGCTTGACTCCCTACAAGGATTTCTTCAATTTGGACACAAATACTTCTTTGCCCTTCTCTATGGAGCCTTTCGATTGTTGTATATACATTTCCTCTTCAGGTTCCTCATGTAAAAATATCATCTTTACATCCATTTGCTCGAGTTTTAAATCATACATGGAAACTAACTGAAGTACCAAACGAATTGAATCCAACGTAATTACTGACATAAAAATTTCATCAAAGTCAATGCCTTGTGTTAAGTAAAAACCTTTTGGTCCGATACATTTCAAGATTTCCATTGGGCCATTTCTTTATCTTGAACACCCATTTATAACTAACAACCTTTCTACCTTTTGGTAACTCTACTAAATCCCAAGTCTTGTTTATTTGAAGGGCCAATATATGTTTTTCCATCACTTTTTTCCAATGCTTGGAACCTACTTTCAATCGCTTCACAAAATAATGTTGACTCTTCATTTTTTACTACAAAAGAATGCAAAGTATTTAGATCCACATAACTTTTGTGCCACTTGGGTACACGAGTTTCTCTAGTACATTGCCGAGGTGCCAATGACACAACTCGATCATGATGGCCATGTGGTTCATCTTGATTTATTGGTTCTTCATGCATGATCATGAGTATATTCTCATGAGGCATAGTTGCACTTAGTGAAAGTATTTCAGGGTTCCCATAGAACTTTTGTTTTTCTTCTTGCACTTCTTAATTGATGTCTTTGGATTAATCGAAACGCACATCCTGACTAGTGATTATGTTTGGGGTACTTGGATCCCATAACTGGTAGCCCTTCACACATTTGCTATAACCCAGAAAGATACATTTCTTTGACTTTGAATCCATCTTATTCTTTTTGCAACTTGGAATAAGTGCATAGACATCCCAACAAAAAAAATTTAAATCGGAGTAATCATTATGAGTTTCATACCATACCTCATTAGGAGTTTTACGCTCCCATGCTACTAAAGTTGACCAGTTGATGAGATAACAAGTCATTGATATGGGTTTCGCCCATAGTTCTGTTTCTAGACCGGCATTGCTTAACATGCACCTTGCTCGTTCCATCAAAATGCAATTCATCCTTTTGCCATACTATTTTGTTGAGAATTGTAGGTATTTGTACAATACCTAGTAATTTCCTCGGTCTTATAAAAACTTTCAAACTTCTTTGATACAAACTCTCTCCCATTATCCATCTAAAGAATTTGGTGTGATGCCCCCATAGATTTTTTAACTTCGTCTTTAAAATTATTGAATACACAAAATATATTACTTTTAGACTTGAGTATTTTGATCCATACCTTTCTTGAGAAGTCATCAATAAAAGAAACAAAATGCAATACACCTCTATGAGATGTAGTTGATGAAGGGCCACATGAATCCAAGTAGATATAATCAAATTTACACTTGCTGATATGTTTCTCGGCCTTGAAAGGTTGTCTATATTGTTTCCCATAGATAAATGCTAAAAAAAATTGAGAGCCATTAATTTTAAGTGTAGAAATAAGATTTATCTTCATCAAAACCTCCGTACCCTTATCGCTCATATGCCCTGATCTTCTATGCTATAAGAGAAATGAAATTTCCTCACCCTCAACCACCGAATTCACTGCATCATTTATTATTGTGCTTTCCAACAACTTGTATAAATTCTAACTCGAACTCCTTTCATCACTATTAGAGCTATTTTGATATTTTGATTACTCTATCTTTACCAGTGAACTTGTAACCTTCCAAATCTAGAAAAGAGAAATCAAACTCTTTTTTTAGTTCCGATAATATCCTTAATTGCTCGAATTGTTCCATCAAACATTAGTAGGCAGACCGAACCCATTCCAACCACTTTGTTAGTTGAGCTTTACCCATGGATTCTGATCCTCCTTCACAATGTGAGTCAAACTATGATCTATATGGGCACATGTAGTGGGTGGCGCTATTCTCAAGTATCCAATTTTGATAGAATATAGAATTGTATGCCACCATTAATACTTTTTCTAAATCCAGATTTTGACTCTCCAACTTTATTTGCCTAGATTCACTTTGCTTTTCAATTCCCGCATCAGGATCTGTGGAAGAATTCACCCCCCCTCTTTAACACATTTCTTCCATATATGACCATGCTTCATATATTACCAGCACACATTCTTGTAATTAGGCCCTATTGATTTTGATTGAGATTTTGAATTGCTTCTTGAATGATTCCTCCATGAAGCACGATGTTCATTCGATTTACCTCTTGCCATAAGAGCTTGTCTTTGATTCCACCGACCTTTCCAAAGATACATTCTTTCGAAGTTCATCGGCAAGGAGAGCACTACACACCGAGTCCAAATCAAGAGAACCTTCTTTACTACAACTCAATGTAGTAATAAGGGTATCATGTGATTCCAACAATGTAGAAAGTAAGGTGACCCGACTTATCTTCATCTTCTATTTTTATACCAATACTTTCAAGTCAATAAATGATATTATTAATTTCATTCAAGGGTTCTGACACTACTGCACCCTCTTTCATTCCTAAGGAATATAAATTTTTGTTTAAGAAAATTTGGTTTGTGAGAGATTTTGTTTGAAACAAACTTTTCAATTTTTCCCATAAATCTTTTGCTCTTTTTTCCCGACAATACTAAAGTTTTCCCGACAATACTAAAGTGCATCGTGATCCATGCCTTCATATCATGTTCCTCACAATCATCATCAGAAATATCTATTGGTTTCTTATCTTTTCCAAGCAATGCCTTGTGTTGCCCTCGTTGTACCAATGTTTACGATGAAAATCTGACAGATCTTCTGATGAATAGCTCTCGAATTTTAACACCTTAAACTAATTAAAAAGATGTAAATAAAGTGGTAGAGAAAGTGTGACAGATCGAATTCAGATTTGAGGCTAGATTTGCCCAGAAAAGAAGCAGATCTACTCTCAGATCTGTGGCAGACTCCAGCATGATCTAGACGCTATTAAAAGTACGTAATTTTAGACTAAGTTAACAGTAA
>NW_006495273.1:12564200-12575065 GCF_000471905.2 Amborella trichopoda | reverse complement strand
AGTAAAACAAAACTTAAAATTAAACTAAACTAACTAACTTAGTACGATACCGTCGTAGTACGTTAGTAGTACGTCGTAGTATACTATTATAGACGTTCGTCGTATATATATATATATATATATATATATATATATATATACAGAAAAAGCTGGGGTTAGCCCACTAGCTCATATGAACATATAAGCTCTAATGTCAAGACCCCACCCCCCTTGACTCCTTCCGGAGGGCAACAAAGTGCGAGATTGCGACCAGAGGTCACAAACATCGCTCAGGTAGGAGTGGCTGACCGCATGGAAACGCGGAATCAAGAGCTAACCATGAAAGAAAGCTAGAATAAAACCATTCATCAAACAAAGAACAATTCAAAAATATAGCCATCTCATTCATCTGATGTTAAAAAAATTCTTTACAATTCCTTCAAGGCACTACTGACCAAAAATACACAACATTAGGTACACCACACATTACTGAGACATCCAAAACATAAAATGAAAGTCTTCAAAGGATGGCTTTTTAACCTCTCTACTTCTAGCTTCAAATCCCCAATGATCACCCACCTTCAGCACAGGTGTCAACACTCTTCACTCTACAGTTATAAAATAAGATGGAATGAGCTAAAAGCCCAGTAAGCAGATCTACACCATTGCATTCCAACTAGCATGATAGTGGTAACAAAATACCCCACTCACACATACGTACATATATACATGTATCAAATAAAGTCCCTCAACTTGCTCCTCACACTCTAACAGAAATGTGAGAAAGGCAGTTCAATATATATAATGCATAAGTCACAATCACCTTTCTTAAGGTAGAGTAATAGGGACAGTAGATCACAATTACAGTTAAAAGCTCATGCAGAAAGCATAAATAAGTCAGGCAAACAGATCTATCTACTCCTGAAGTAAAAGCCACATCGGTCAGGCTAAGCCAATCCTGAACTTGGAACTTCCCTTACTTAGGATGGTGAACCATGACAAGTGGAAGACCCACTTTGTAAGGCTCACACACACACACACACACACACATCCCCAGCACACTTTGGGGTTTTTGGTAAACAGAGGCCATGCAAGACATTACCCTTCCTTACGCCCTTTTAGCGAGAGGGCATTACACTACCATTAGGTGACCTAATGTGTAGTGCCCACATAGATATGGGGAGCGTGATCCACCCAACTACTCACATCCAGAGTCCTCGTCCTATCATGGGGAGTCAGGGAAAAATCGCAACTGCCAGCACCATCATCCATACAGTAGGTGCCCCTTAAACATAACATAAGAAACATGATACCATCATTCACACAGTAGGTATCCATTTACATATAGCATAAGCATTATGATACCATCATTCACACAGTAGCTATCCATTTACATATAGCATAAACATCATGATACCATTATTCACACAGCAGGTATCTATTCACATATAAAATAAACATTATGTTATCATCATTCACACAGTAGGTATCCATTCACATATAGCATAAGCATCATTAAAATCATGCCATTCATATCGCAACAGGGCATTCATCATAATCATGCTTCCATGTCATAGCAAAGCATAACTTCATTATCATGCATGCATACGTGCTCACAATTGGGATCCTAACTTTTGGACCATTTATTGGTTCCAAAATAATTTTCGTACCAAACACACCTATCCCTCACTTGGGAGTTGTTTAAAGACAACATGATTCCGTTTGACCTCTTAAAGGTTCAAGGAAATGAGGGTTAACTAATTGCCCTCTACGTACAGTGGAGAGCAAGTACCCTGCTTCAAATCATTATAACATTCAAACCGTAAGGAAACTTATGACGGGTACAAAATAAACGTTTAATCGACTCTTTTTAACAAACCAAGCTTGAAAGCATTTATATTTCATTTGGTAGTTCAAAAATCCATGGCAAACAAGGAGATAGTTCAGATTTTTATCAATACTACCCACAGTGACATACCTTCATAAAACAAGTATAACTTTTAATCTAGAAAGCTTTTCAAAATGGTTTCTACATGAAAATTTTATCCTATTAAATTATCTTTCAAATGGATGTGGTTTTGCTAAAAATGAACTTTGTTTGGTTAGCTAAAATCAGTAACCACAGTGGTATAAATGAAAAATTCAGGAAAAAAGTCAATAATGATATACCTTCCCATTTTGAAATATAACTTAATTTTTGTAAATAATTTCAGAAATGGGTAAAAACAAACATTTTACTAAACTCGTATGTCTTTCTAATGGGGTGGTTTGAGGTCAATCAGACCCCATTTGCAGTTCAAAAGCAAAACATGCCACAAGTGGCTGGCCAAGCATCACCAAAAGACTATAAAATCTGGACATGTGGCACTCAATCAGCATGCATTCAACAAGTGGCATGCTCAACTCATGCACGCTCGAGACACAACCAGCGCTGGCACTCAATCCACCCGACGCTAACACTCAATCCAACCGGTGCTGGCCTCTTCTCCCACTCACCTAGGGCTGGCTCTTCCAACCGGCGCTGACCTCTTCGCCATATCACCCAGCGCTGATCTCTTCACCCGACGCTGGCTCTTCACCTGACGCAGGCTCTTCCAACCGGCGCTAGCCTCTTCTCCAACTCACTCGGTGCTGGCTCTTCACCCGGCGTTGGCTCTTCCAACCGGTGCTGGCCTCTTCTTCAACTCACCCGGCGCTGGTCTCTTCACCCGGCGCTAGCTCTTCACCCGGTGCTGGCTCTTCCAATTGGCGCTGGCCTCTTCTCCAACTCACCCTGCGCTGGCTCTTCCAACCGGCGCCGACCTCTTCTCCAACTCACATTGCGCTGGTCTCTTCACCCGGCACTGGCTCTTCACCCGACGTTGGCTCTTCTAACCGGCGCTAGCCTCTTCTGCAACTCACCCGGTGCTGGTCTCATCACCTGGCGCTGGCTCTTCACCTGGTGTTGACTCTTCTAACAGGCGTTGACTCTTCCAACCGGCGTTGGCCTCTTCTCCAACTCACCGTACGCTTGCTCTTCCAACCGGCGCTAGCCTCTTCTCCAACTCACTCGGCACTAGTCTCTTCACTCGGCGTTGGCCTCTTCATAGCCTCCCTATCCCGTCATGCCTTCCAACTGGCTGGGAAAAGTTTAGGTCGTCACACCATCCCCCCTAAAAAATATTTTGTCCTCAAAATCGTTAGTCGAATAAATGGGGATACAAGGCCCAGATTTTATCTTCTCGCTCCCACGTTGATTCTTCCCTTGAGTGATACTGCCATAAGACCCGTACTAGAGGAATCTCCTCGTGATGTAATATCTGGACTCTTCTATCTAGTATCTCAACTAGCTGTTCTATAAAAGTTAAATCCTCCCTGATCGGGATCGACTCATACTTTAGGACGTGGGATAGATTGGGCTGATACTTTCTCAATAATGACACATGATACACATTTTGAACATTAGCCAACTCGGGCGGTAGGGCCAATTGATATGCCACGACTCCAACTTTTCTAAAATCTCAAAGGGTCCAGTAAACCGTGGACTCAGTTTCCCCTTCTTGCCAAATCTCATTATGCCCTTAGTTGGTGATACTTTCATAAACACCCGATCACCCACCACAAATTCAAGTTCCCTTCTCCGATTGTCGACATAACTCTTCTACCGACTTTGAGTCGTTTTATGTCTTTCCCGAATCAAAGCGATATTTTATGAGGTCATTGGAACAATCTTTGATCCCAACATTATTTTTTCATCGACCTCATCCCAACAAATGGGTGATCTACTCTTCCTCCCATACAATGCCTCAAAAGGCGCCATCTAGATACTGGCCTGGAAATTATTGCTATAATCAGGAGCAAGTGATCATCCCAGTTTCCCTTCCCTTGAAATCTGAAACACAAGCCCTCAACATATCTTTCAGGGTTTGTATGGTCCTTTCGGATTGTCCATCTGTCTGAGGATGCAAAGCTGTACTGAAAGCAACTTTGGTCCCCATAGCCGACTGCAGGCTGTTCCAAAACCTTGAAGTAAATCTGGAGTCTCTATCGAACACAATACTAACGGGCAACCCGTGCAATCTTACAATCTCCTTGATGTATAGTTGGTCCAACTTATCCATGGTATAAGTAGTACAAACCGGCAAGAAATGAGCAGCTTTAGTGAGCCGGTCTACAATGACCCAACTACTATCATGCTCCGAACTTGATCTCGGTAGGCCGGATATGAAGTTCATAGTTATGTGCTCCCACTTCCATTCTAACATAGGTAAAGACTGTAACTATCTCGCAGGTTTCTGATATTCAGCTTTCACTTGCTGACAGGTTAAGCACTTGAAAACAAATTGTTCTACCTCTCTCTTCATGTTATTCCACCAAAAGGTTCTTTTTAGATCCTGATACATCTTTGTGCTTCCTGCATGCAATGAATAACTGGTGTGATGTGGCTCTTCTAAAATAGCTCTTTTTACCTTCTCATTGTTAAGAACACAATCTCAACATTTCATCACTACCCAAGACAAAGTCCTCCTTACCATCCGACCTTATTTCCTCGAAAACTTTCATGAACTGAGGATCCTCCTTTTGTTCTACCCGGATTTGTTGAAAAAGATGTGGCTCTATTCTCATACGTGAAATTATTCCTTTCCCACCATTAAGGGGCAGAGTTGGATGCCACTCTACTGCATCTTCTAGTAACTTCATCTCTCAGGCCATCATATGAGCCATTGACCTCACGGGCTTCCTACTTAAGGCATTTGCCACAACATTAGTCTTACCCGGGTGGTAGTTGATGGTACAATCATAATCATTGAGCAAGTCCATCCATCTTCTTTGTCTCATATTCAATTCTTTCTCAGAAAACAAGTATTTGAGGATCTTATGATCGGTGAACACTTTAAATTGTGCTCCACACATATAATGTCTCTAGATTTTTAGGGCAAAAACCAGCACTGACAGTTTTAAATCATGGGTGGGATAGTTCTGTTCATAAGGCTTTAACTGCTTAGAGGCATAGGCTATAACCTTTCCCCTTTGCATCAATACTCACCCAAGACCTTTGTGTGAGGCATCAGTATAAACTACAAAATCTTTATTCTCCTCAAGCAAGTTCAATATCGGGGCTATAGTTAATATTTTTTTCAATTCTTGAAAACTTCTCTCGCAGTCATCAGACCACGCAAACTTGACTTCCTTTTGGGTTAGGCGGGTTAGGGGAAGTGCTATCTTCAAGAATCCCTCTACAAAATGCCTGCAATTCCCCGCTAGGATCAACTGCCACCCCGTCTTTGGAAACATTATGCTCAAGGAAAGCCACGCTTGGAAGCCAAAACTCACTCTTATTGAGCTTAGCAAACAACTTTTCCGCCCTTAGAGTCTGGAGGACCATTCTTAAATGTTGCTCATGATCTGTCTGATTCCTGGAATACACCAAAATATCATCAATACAAACCACCACAAAATCATCCATATAGGGTCTAAAAATTCTATTCATCAAATTCATAAAGACAGCTGGGGTGTTCGTCACTCCAAATGGCATGATTAAGAACTCGTAGCGGCCATAACGAGTCCTGAATGCGGTCTTGGAGATATCACCTTCCTTAACACACAGTTGGTGGTACCCAGATTGAAGGTCAATCTTCGAAAATACTTGGGCCCCTTACAGTTGATCAAATAAATCATCAATTCTAGGCAATGGGTATTTATTTTTTATTATAACCTGATTCAACTGTCTATAATCAATGCATACCCTCAAAGACCCATCTTTCTTCATCACAAATAGAACCGAAACGCCCCATGGTAACACACTAGGTCAGATGAACCCTTATTCAATAATTCCGGCAATTGTTGTTTCAGTTCTTTTAACTTAGCTGGGGGCCATCCTATAAGGTGCCTTAGAAATATGCGTAATACCAAGGACCACCTTTATTTCAAATTTCATTTCTCTAGCCAATGGCAGAGAAGTTAACTCTTTGGGGAAGACCTCTGAATATTCTCTCACTACTGATATCTCTTCCAATTTAGACTGAACACCCCGATTTTCTACTACATAAGCCAAAAATCCAACACACGTTTTGGCTAACAGTCGAGATGCCCGAAGGGCTGAGATGATGTGTAAAGGAGAAACATCCTTAATGTCCTTAAAATTTAGTTCAGGTTGATCCGAGCATCTAAAAGTTACAGTCTTATAGAAACAGCTCATTGTAGCGTAGTGGGTAGACAACCAATCCATACCCAAAATAATATCAAAATACTGAATATCCAAAAGTATCAAATCTATAGGCAACAAATGCCCTTCAATCACAATCCCTCACTATTTATATATCGTATCAGTTTATATTGATTCCCTCATAGGCGTGCATACTATCAAAGTCCAAACAAGTCGTATAGGTTTAACATTCAAGTGACATGCAAAGTGTGGTGCAACAAATGAATGGGAAGAACCAGGATCAATTAAAACTCTTGTCTCAATTCCACACACAGAAAGCGTACCTCGAATCATAGAGGTTGATGCCTTGGCTTCTTGCTCGGTCAGGGCGAACACCCGCCGTTGAACTCTTGGTCTGTCATCTCTTCCTCTAACGGGGCAGTCTTTAATTAAATGGCCCAATTTACTGCACCGGAAGTAGGCCCTGGTCTTTCTGAAGCATTATGCCGCCGTATGGTTCCCCGATCCACAGTGAGGACAAACTGGGTGTCGGTTGCCCCTTACATCATTTTTGACAACCCCCTGGATCCTGACACCACCTTGATTTTTTCTCCCCTTCCACTCTCTCCTTGGAGGGGGTCGTGTCTTCTTCTTAAAACTCCCGGATTGGGTGACACCCAACTTTCCATCTCTTCTTACCCAAAAATCGTCATCATCTCTCTCCATTTTTAGGACTAGGTCCAGCAGCGGCGCAATGGTATTAAGGTTTGCTACGACGCCTCTCAAATTTGCTAGCCTTTCGCGCTTCAGTTCTAACAATATTTGGCGCGTATCTGGAGAGTTCAACAAAGTTTGCTGCATATTGCTCAACAGACATATTCCCCTATTGCAGCTCTATGAATTCCACCTCCTTCCTTTCCCTTACGGAGTCAGGGAAGTATTTCTCATAAAAGACTTTTAGAAAACTCTCCTAAGTAGTCACAACTCCTGACCCTTCCCGCGATTGTTTTACTGAGCTCCACTAGTGCTCAGCTTCTCCTTCGAGTATAAAGGTACCCAACCTAACTTTCTACTCGTTAGTGCAATTTAGAACCTCAAAGATCTTTTCTATCTGCCTTCTCCTTCTCTCAGCTTTTTCTACTCCCCCGTGCTCTACAAAGCTTGGAGGTGCCATCCTCGTGGACCTTTATATAAGATTACTATCATTCATATCTAGGGCGAGGGTAGAAGGGGCCGGCCTAGCTTCCGTCAACACTTGTGTCAAGGACTCCAATGTTCTAGCGAGTTCACAGAAGGCCTTGGTGTTCCCGTTACTTGGACTCGCGTTGGTAGTACGAGTCATCGGCATCTCCAACCTAAAACAAATACACCTAGTTACTAGCCTATCAAAACTACCCTACAAACACTCCTAAGACTTCTTAGGCTAAGAATCCTATCCTGGCTGCTCTAATACCATAATTGTCACGACCCTGGCCACCTTGACTCCTACCGGAGGTCGACAGAGTCCGGGATCGCGACTGGAGGTTATGAACGTCACTCAAGTGGGAGTGGCTCAACGCATGCAAATACGGAATCAAAAGCAAACCATGAAAGAAAGCTAGAATAAAATAATTCATCAAACAAAGAACAATTCAAAAGTATACCCATCTCATTCATCCGATGATAAAAAAAGTCTTTACAATTCTTTCAAGACACTATTGGCCAAAAATACACAAACAGAGGTACACCACACATTACTGAGACATCCAAAAGATAAAATGAAAGTCTTCAAAGTACGGTTTTTAACCTCTCGACTTCTAGCTTCAAATCCCCAACGGTCACCCACCTTCAGCACAGGTGTCAACATTCTTCACTCTACAGTTATGAAGTAAGAAGCTAAAAGCCCAGTAAGTAGATCTACACCATTTCATTCCAACTAGCATGATAGTGTTAACAAAATACGCCACACACACATACGTACATATACACATGTATCAAATAAAGTCCCTCAACATGCTCCTCACACTCTAACAGAAATGTGAGAAAGGCAGTTCAATATATATAATGCATAAGTCAAAAATCACCTTTCTCAAGGTAGAGTAATAGGGACAGATCACAATTACAGTTACAAGCTCATGCAGAAAGCATACATAAGTCAGGCAAATAGATCTATCTACTTCTGAAGTAGAAGCCACATCGGTCAGGCTAAACTAATGCTGAACTTGAGACTTCTACCCTGACTCAGGAGGGTGGACCATGACAAGTAGAAGACCCACTTTGTAAGGCCCTCACACACACACACACACACATCTCCAGCTCGCTTTGGGGTTTTCGATAGGCAGAGGAGTTGCAAGATACTACTTTCTCCTAACGCTCTTTTAGCGAGAGGGCGTTACACTACCATTAGGTGACCCAATATGTAGTGGCCACATAGATCTGAGGGGCACGACCCACCCAACTAATCTCATCCTAAATCCTGTCCTATCATGGGGAGTCAGGGAAAAATCGCAGCTGCCAACACCATTCACACAGTAGGTGCCCCTTTAACATAACATAAGCATAATGATAGCTTAATTCACACAGTAGGTATACATTCACATATAGTATAAGCATTATGATACCATCATTCACACAGTAAGTATCCATTCACATATAGCATAAACATTATGATACCATGATTCACACACTAGGTATCCATTCACATATAGTATAAGTATTATGATACCATCATTCAGATAGTAGGTATCCATTCACATAGAGCATAAGCATCACTAAAATCATGCCATTCATATCGCAACAGGGCATTCATCATAATCATGCTTCCATGTCATAGCAATGCATAACTTTATTATCATGCATGCGTACGTACGCTCACAATTGAGGTCCTAACTTTTGGACCATTTAGAGTTTGAAGATGGTTCCAAAATAAATTTCGTACCAAGCACACCTATTCCCTGCTGCGTATAGTGGACAACAAGTACCCTACTTCAAATCATTATAACATTCAAACCATAAGGAAACATATGACGGGTACAAAATAAAAGTTTAATCCAAGACATATATCTTTCTAACAAACCAAGTTTGAAAGCATTTAGATTTTATTTGGTAGTTCAAAAATCCGTGGCAAACAAGGTGATAGTTCAGATTTTTATCAATACCACCCACAATGACATACCTTCATAAAACAAAGTATAACTATCAATCTAAGAAGCTTTTCAAAATGGTTTCTTCATGCAAATTTTAGCCTATTAAAATATCTTTCAAATGCTATAGGTTTTCCAAATATGAACTTCGTTTGGTTAGCTAAAATTAGTGACCACAGTTGTATAAATGAAAAATCCTTGAAAACAGTCAATAATGATATACCTTCCCATTTTGAAACATAACTTCATTTTTGTAAATAATTTCAGAAATGGGTGTAGTTTGAGGTCAATCGAACCCCATTTGGTTATTCAAAAGCCTCCTACAAAGACATGCAAACTTATTTCATGGTGAGGCACATGATAACAACCATTCTCTCACAATGTGAACACACACATAATCATGCATAACATTCATTTCTTACATAATCTAAGAATCATGCGTTCGTTATTGACATTCGCCAGTATCATAGAACCAGAGCCCGGATTTTTAAATAAAAAGTCGTAAGGATTTTCTTACATCGCATACACTTTCATTCTCATTTTACATGCATAGATTCTATGCATCCTTGCGACTATCGTGCAATGGTGATGGATCCACTTACCTAAACAATAATGGTGTCTTCTCCATTTCTCTCCTCACAGCTTTTACTCACCCACCTATGGCTGCCCACCAACAGTCACTTCTTCCCACCTTATGTCTTAGAGAGAGAGAAATGAAGTAAGAGTGAGTGGCACGGGTGAGGAAGGGGGCTTAAGTACTCTTGGGTTGAGGTGGCTGGCCAAGTGTCACCAAAAGGCCGTAAAATCTGGGCATGTGGCACTGAATCAGCATGCCTTCAAAGAGTGACATACTTAACTCATGCACGTCAAAGATACAAGCAGCGCTGGCACTCAATCCAACGGGAGCTGGCCTCTTCTCTAACTCACCCGGCATTGGCTCTTCCAACCGGTGCTGGCCTCTTCTCCAACTCTCCCGGTGCTGGTCTCTTCACCTAGCGCTGGCTCTTCACCCGACACTAGCTCTTCCAACATGCACTGGTCTCTTCTCCAACTCACCCAGCGCTGGCTCTTCACCCGGCACTGGCTCTTCTAACAAACGCTGACCTCTTCTCCAACTCACCTGGTGCTAGCTCTGAACCAGGCACTGGCTCTTCCAACCAACGCTGGCCTCTTCTCCAACTCAGCTGACGCTAGGCTCTTCTCAGCCTCCCTATCCCACCATACCTTCTAACTGGCCAGGAAAATTTTGGGTCATCACACCAATGGCCTAGATTGAATTTGTGCCGATCTGACGATCACGAATGGCAAGTAGTTCTTAAATTTTATGTTTTTTTCTACAAATCCAAATCACATGAAATTTTAGGTGTGTGTTCTTCTCATCAAGGCACACTTAATAAAAATAAAAATTGTTCGCGGAAAGAAAACTGATCAAAATACCCCGAAATATTTAAGGGGTATTTTGGTCAATTTATTTCATGTAAAATAGTAGTTTGATATTTTTCAAAGATTCACCTATTTTGATGAACACAAGTATAAAATTTCAAGTGATTTCAATTTGTAGAAAAAAGCTAAAATTCAAACACTAACAGAAAAAGCTGTGATTAGCTACTAGCTCATATGAATATATAAGCCCAACAACC
>NW_006495273.1:12496374-12563500 GCF_000471905.2 Amborella trichopoda | reverse complement strand
GAACCTTAAAGAACCACATTAAAACGCATGTATTATTTTGAAACACACTAGAGTATTTTTAAAACCCAAAAATACTAATATGATCCCCCTTGATGGCTCCAAATTTGCAATTAAAGCTATTTTTATTTTATGCCAAAAAAATCTAGTTAGGCTTAGTGAGTCTTGGCCGATTACTTCCAAACTTGACCAATACCAATGAAGAATTTCTCGTTTTGCTATACTTGATAGGCCGCTTCGGGGTCCCAAATCCATGAAGTTTGGATCAGGGCATCAATTTGGTTGCCTAGACTTGCATATTCGACAGGTGAGTTGATTGGCAATTGGGTTTGATTCTAGCTTCTAGAACAACGAAGGATTGGGTCTTGGTCCAAAGGTTATGGATTCGAGAGGAGTCAAGTTTTGGTCTGAGGACCTAATTGGGGCGGGTTTGGTTTACCTCAACCCGTACTGGACCTGACTCGATCAGCTAAAAAATCGATGAGATTTGAGCTCCATGAAGCTCTTTCAAACTCGAAAAATAAAATCTCAATTCTTTCAAGTCTCCAAGCCATGTCTAATCTTTTGTAAAGACGTTTATACGTCCTATTTCTTGGGGAGGGTTTTGTCCCTCTTGGCCCCTTTGCTTTTGAGGCGGTTTTCAATTTTCTACCTGTAGGGCTGGCAATGGGCCAGGCGGCCTGGCCTAAAAAATAAGTAGACAATGGGACACAAACGATGGCCCATGGGCCAGGCTCAAGCCAGTGCCAGTCTGGATTAGTTTTTTTTTTTCTTGTTTTTTCTTTTGTTATTTATTCATTTGTTTTTGTCCTGGCCTTGCCTATTGTTATCCTTATCCATAAAAAAAACTTTTCAGTGCGAGTCTTGCCTGGTACTTAGGAATTTGGCTATTTTCGATGAATAATAATTGATCGTTTGGTTACAATAAACTGGTTGTTCCATATCACCAATTCGGTCAAGATTGGAGTGGGGATATCAAATGGGTCATACTGACTAATAATTCGTAAGTTGGGGAATAATAATATATTAGTAAACCAAAATGTCGATAATCAACCAGTTTTATTCCAACAACTCAGAGGCAAAAATTTGAGTTTAAAATATGGATCACAACAAAATAAAGTATGTCAACAAATTATAAATATTTCGAATTTGGCTAAAAAAAATAGAATGGATAAATTGAATATGTAAAGATGACACAATCTAGGATTATGATTTGCAGTTACAGTATGGATGCATCAAAGACATTGAACAATAATTTTATGTCCTTATCTAATATCACTAGAGTAGTACTTGACAAATTTTTGTCTGAACTTTAACCAATCCAAAAGGAAAATGCTTATTATGTTGGCACAACAATCTAAATACAACAAGTACATTAACAAACAACAAGAACTATAACCCAAAGTATAAGTTTACTATCAGTAGGAAAAAAAAGAAAACCAAAAAACATAACGATCCTCATTATAGAATTGCAGTTAACTAAGACAAAACTTAAAAACCCAAATATATTAAGGGATTGTATACAATGATATCATTTACCTTTGGAATAGGTATGTCACAATTACTTACGACCATCCGATGTGAAATCCGATAGCTTGAGGATGTCACAATATTTGAAAAAAGTTCTTTTGAACTTTGAGCTTGGTCAATGAAATAAATGCAACCACCCAATTTCACATCCAATGGTCAAAATTTATTATGACTACCTTGTACCAAAAGTAAATGGTCCCATCATATCCTTTCCCATATATTAAATAGTAGTCCACCCAAAATACTAAATTGTATACACTTATGACATAAAAGGTAAAAAATTAAACTTCTTTTGTAGAAAGAAGGCAACAAAATGCTTAAGCAAATCCAAAATTTCGAATCTCACACTGAATTTGTAGCTGACAAATCTTTAGTTGTCACTAAATTGCTCTCTTACTCTTTATAATTATGCTCTGGGTTTAGAGAAAAAACAAAAGATCTTTTATTGAGATACTCTTCTTTTAATTCTACATATTATTTTAAGATTTGCAAGTGTTTTGATATCTTATTTTTAGGGGAATACATTGGTTGTGTTTTTTGTATATTTTTTTAAGGAAACATATTCGTGAAAATTTCTTTTGGATTTTTTTATTAAATCAAGAATTTTAGTTTACTTCCACTTTAATGTGCTTATCTTTAAACCAAAATTCAATGATATTGAATTCATGAAGTAATAAAGTTACAATTGAAGAAGTTTTTTGAAAACAGATAAAATATGGAATTTTATGACTTCCAATAAAAAATGCGATCTTTTGAAGATCTTTTGAAAAACTAGGTGTTCCTAATGGATTTCAAGAAATTTGAGATTTTGGAAAAAATTGTGTTTTAAATGGAAACTTGCTAACTATGGTGTAGACACCGTGATCTCAACTGGATAAGTTATGGATAGGTTGAAATGTCCAAGGCAGACCACCCAGATATTTTAAAAGTATTCACCCCATTGGACCCCTTTTTCCCTAAACGTGGCCTCCACCAAACCCTTATTGCCCTAGTGGGACCAAAGGCACCAAGATGCGAGATAAGGCAAGACAAACTCAGAATGACCTGATCATGAAGCATTTCATAAGGAAAGGCTCTGATGTTACGGCAACAGCATCCAAAGCGCTACCGAAAGTCCAAAAGCGAACCACCAAAGGCACCTTAGTCACTGAGTGGGTGACCCAAGAGGCCAGAATCCTGACGTAAACACCATTCCCACCATCGCCCAGCTCCAGTCCCCCTTTTGAGCTCCAGAGTAACTAGAAGCCTAGCAGCAGTACCAATGCCGCCAAAACCATTTCAATTAGTGCCAAATCCCGAGACCTCCACCAGGTTGGAAACAACCTAGCCGACGTGGCTGAGATCACGCTCTAACATGTCAGTCCGTACACGTAGACCCTTACAGATATGTCAGGTGTTAGTATAGCCTTAAGGTTGTCGAGTTTCTATTAGTGAAAGATCAAACGAAGGTACAACCAAGGCGACATGCCAGCTAGTATCTGACACCATTCCAAATGCTGCCGATGCCAGCTAGTATCAAAACCAGGCCAGAGTCACCAAAATGTGACATGTGTCTGAAATAGGATCTAAAGGCACTCAAAATGCTGTTGGCGACATTGCCATGGTGCTAGATATTGACAGAGCCGTATCGACCGCATTAATGAGCAGTTAATGTTTTGTTGACAGTCATTATTACTGCATTACTGAAAGGGCACCATTCCCATTAGCGTTAGTGCCGTTCCAAATGGCGTCAGAGTTTTGATGGTCCGAAAATCACTCAAAACCGACCTACAGTCTGTCATGGTTCCATTTTGCTTATAAATGGCCCCTCTTGCCTCAGGCTTAAGGTGCGAGTTTTCTTAATCTTAAGCTAGGTTATGCTCAAATTCCCTTAGTCTCAATCCCAAGCATGAGATTGAGAGAAAAGCCCCACGGTGAGCCCACTTGAGCAATCTCCATTTCACCAAACTCCTTTCATCCAAAACTAGAACTACTAACTCCTTCAAGCTATACTATCAACCGAAGGCAGTCTAGATAATCACACCTTCTGGGCCCTCTTCTTCCTATTTCTAATAGTTTTGTTAAAAATCTAGAAAGTTTAAGATTGACTGTGCAACCATACGATCTGATTCGGCGCCAACACTGGGCGGCCTAAACGTTATTTTTGTTCTTCTTTAATTTTTTCTAGCATTTATTTTTATTTAATAGTAGTATTTATAATTTTTTTCATTTTCTTCTTTATTTCTTGATGTAGTTTCCCCTTCCTTCTTCTTATGTCTTTTACATTTATTTCTTTTAGTTATGTCTATCTATTTTCCCTTATTTCCCACTATTTATGGTCTTATTTATGCTTGCTTGTTATCATTCAATGTAGTACTTATTATCCTTAGTTAGTTATAATCTACCACTTCCTCTTTTCCTTCTTATTGCGTGATCATTTTTCCTTTGTTAGTTTGCATTTATTCAATGTAGTACTTATTATCCTTAGTTAGTTATAATCTACCACTTCCTCTTTTCCTTCTTATTGCGTGATCATTTTTCCTTTGTTAGTTTGCATTTATTTCTTTTGTTGTGTTGTATTATTCCTCTTCTTTACTTCTTTGTTTAGTAGCATAGTTTTTGACGATAATTTTCAGCACCTTGGGTCCCTGTTGCAAAATAAAAAGAGAAGCCAGTCAATAAAGCCTGAATTATAGTGGAATGCTCGATAGTCTCATAATTGCCCTAGAACAAGTGGAAATATGCATAAGGACTTCAAAAGGCCACCTTTCAAGTGTTGTCATCATCCAACATGTCTAATGCAGATCAGACAAAGAAACAATTTCGAAAACATCAGCCTCTAACACCGTGAAAAAGACCACGTAACTAGAACTCTATTTTCAGTGTGTCAAATTATTGTAGAACCATCGGCATTGGATCTGGCATGGTTGAAAACCCCTATGGGTCATGTTTCGGCTTAATCGGACACTCGAGGACAAAGTTATGGGTAAAATACCAAAAAGGGGTAGGCCGCAAACTATTCCCGTGCGCCCTCCCTGCACCAAATCAACTTTAAAGGAGACTATTTTTACAGTCTCGAGCAGTGACTTTTGGGGGCCATATCTCACTCATCTCAAGTTGAATCATACTCAAATTTTGTGAACGTGTTCATCTCATCAAGACGAGCATTTTGATATGTTGCACGCCCCATAACGATGCCCAAGTGGAAAGAAAAGGTAGAGAGAAGTTTTCAATTCGTGAAGAAAATTGCAAGAAAATCAGCAGCGAGACACCTCGTTCGAGCGGCCAAATCACGGTGCTCGTGCATCAGATTGACACGAGACCAGTTTCATCATGTGCATAAGGTCCAGGCTACCATTGGTCCGAACCCCGTGCGTGATGAACGGTCGAATTTCACACATGAAGACGATAAAGTTGTCGTAAATTTTGGGGCCAGAATTCCATATTCTTGCCAAAACTTTAAAGTTGCAAAATCTTCGTCCGTGTAAGAAATCGAGCTGCGTTTGTTACCACGTGATCGTGACGGCATGCTCAGTGTAATACAACAAATAAATCATGGAAAAACATCAAGAAACGAGCGTACTATTGATTCGAAGTTTTCAAGATTCGCACAAACTTCAAGTCAATGGATCGTGGCTTCAAAACGTGATCCGTGACTCGAAGTTGGTATCAAATAGATGTCCATGTCGAGCCCTACGAGAAAACAATCATCTTTTTGACAAAAGGGCACCAAAGTAACCCCGCATTATCCACGAAAGATCATGTACGTTCTAGGGCAGCAAGAGGGACTGTTTCGAAATTCCATGTATTGTTAAGCATGGGCAAAACAGTCAATTTGCACCTATTTTTAGAATTTATTTTAATTCAAATTAATTGTAATTATCATCAATTAGGATAAATTTTTGGCATCCACCCATGTTTTAGGCCCAATTCTGTAAGTACATGCTAATCTAATTGTAAAGGACCCCCTTCATTCCACATTGATGAATAAACTTTGAGAGCTTCCTTGAGATCGTGGGTGCGTCTTGCAGAGAGAGAGAGGAGAGAGAAGAAAAGGGTCGGTACCTTTCGATAAGGTAATTTTCTCTCTCCTTCTCTCATTTCTATCTTTCTCTCTCCTCTTCTCGTTTCTATCTTTCTCTCTTCTCCTCTCGTCTCTATCTTTCTCCCTCCTCCTCTTGTCTATCTCTTTCTCGCTCCTCCTCATCACGTTTCTCTCTGTCTCTCATTTCTATCTCAAACATGTGCGATAGTAACCATCGTCGTTCACGTCTTTCTTTCGCTTCCCCTTTCTTCTTTGTTCTCCCTCTACTTTATCTTTCTCTTTGCTTCCCTCTGTTTGAACGTGCATGGCGATGGCCGCGCCATGCCTAAACTTCTCTCCCTATTTCATTCCCTCTCTAACACACCCGGCATGGCAACACTGTGTGTGTCCCCTTCTCTCTCTTTCTTTCTTTCTCCTTTGACTCTTTCCTAACCTCTCTCCTCATTTTCCTTTTCTCTCTCTTCTTTCTTTTCATCTCTCACTGTTTACTTTCCTTCTCTCTCTACTTTCCTTTTCTTCTTTCTCTATCCTAAATCCTCTTTCTTCCTCTCTGTTCTCTGACCATGTTGCTTGTTTTCTCTCTCCCCTCCAATCATGCACGGCGATACTCATTGCTGAGCGTAACATTCTCATTCTTCCCTTGCCCTCTGGAAACATGCCCAGTGAGCCAGGCCTTAACCCGAGTGGCGGGTCGAGCCTCTGTCCAAGTTTCCACTTTCTCATGATGTGCTTGGCGATGCTCATCGCCGCGCATGACATTCCTTTCCTCATTCTCTAACAAGGACACTGAACTGGGCCTTTTCCTAGTGGCGGGTCGGGTCGTGTCTGAGTCCCTTGCAACACAAACGATGATGCCTAATGTCGTGTGTGTCTCTTCTTTATCTTCTCTCTCTCCTCTATCATGAGCAATGAAACCCATTACCGTCCATGTTCTTTCTCTCTCCTCATTCTTCTATCATGGGTAGTGGAGCCCATTGCTATCCATTTTCTTTCTCTCTCCTCTTTCCTCTATCATGGGTGATGGAACCCATCGTCGTCCATATTCTTTCTCTCTCCTCTTTCCTCTATCATAGGCGACGGAACCCATTAACGTCCATGTTCTTTCTCTCTCCTTTTTATTCTCTTACCTTTCTTTCTCTCTCCACTCTCTTCTATCACTCACATCTTCTCTCTCTCCCTTCCTTCTATCTCTCCTTTCTCTCCCTTTCAACTTTTTCTTTTCCTTCTGTCTTTTCTTTTCTCCTTTCTTTCGTCGTTTATTCTCTCTCCTTTCTCCTCTATCTTGTCTCTTCCTTTTTTTGCTCCTTCTCTTCTCTCTTATCTCTTTTTCTTCTTTCTTTCTCTCTCTCTTTTTTTTATCTCTCCTCTTTCTCTTTCTTTTTCTTCTTCCTTTCTCATGTGATCAAGGAACAAGTCTAGTACTATCACAGTGGCCTCGTCGTCGAGCAGCATTACCGTTGTGTCGGTCTAAGTTACCGTGCTCATCTTGTTGCCACGATGAACTCGCCGCTATGTAAGGCTGGTTGGTGTTGGTGTTCAGTCGTCTAGTAGTACTGCCGCTGTGCCAGTCCATGTAACCGTCCCCGTCTTGCTACCACACTAGTTCAATCATCATGCCAATCTAGCTAGTGTGCTAGGCTAGTCACCAGGTCAAATGTGTTTTTCTTTTCTTTTCCTCTATCTTCTTCTTTCTCCCAACCCTCATCACATTATCTCCTCTCTTTTCTCGTTTGAATGTGCACGCCTGTGTACATTCATCAAAAAACCAGGTGGCGTCCTTTGGCTCACTTGTCATGTAAAATTAACCATGTGTGTGTGATTACAGAAATAAGAGAATATAGGACAAGAGAGGCGATTATGAACCAGTTATAGAATTGGGGGGCTTTCTTCGTGATCTAAGAGGGCGCCCATGCGACCCAGCTTGAGTACGTCTAAACCCACCCTAAATTCCTCTCTCATCGGTTGGTATACCTGCCCTTGTTCTTAAGCAAGGTTCCTGAGAGAGCGATCTCAAGTCCGGGGCTCCCTTGAAACCCGAGACACGTGCCACCAGATCATCCAGATACAGAGGGCGAGATCGAGGCACCTAACCAGCTTGGCAACTCCACTGGGGACTTACTATCCCTTCGTTGAATCGTCCTTGTTTGGCTAGTTTCTCCTTTGTTTTTCTGTTTTCACACACCACATATGGCTTTTGGGTTCTCTAACCCGTTCATCCAGATTGGGGATTTCCTCATCTTCACATTCGTGAGTGTCCCCCAACAAGTTTCTTGAACTTCGTTCCCAACCTTTCTTCTAAGCAAAGACGCCATGTCTAGCTCCCATGTCTTAACCTGGATAGGCATGTGGAGTGACTTAAAGGTCCCTAACTCCCCATCTCTTTGCCCTTGTGGAAATTCTACCAAGGCACCTTGCATTGGTAGCACATCTGCTACCACTCACAGCATGTACCCTGTCATTGGCAAGTCACTTTTCAATCATATTGTCGAGGTACGCTGGAAGGTTGCCCAATCCTTAGCTGTAAAAGGTTAGCAAATTGCCATTGCTCCTGTTGGTCATCGTAAGGCCACTCTCCACATTCCTGCACCACCTTGGGTCTCTATGATTAGAGACTCAACACATCGAGGAGGAATCCCTGGGGCCTCCACCTCGCGCACACACACTAAGACTCGTGGGTCATCCACTCGAGTCACACCTCAGGGCAGTCCTTGTGCTACCTCAAGTACGCATCCAGAATAAGGCCTCATTGGGTCGAAACTTGTGTGCATGCACATGCATCTCACTGCTCGAGGCAACGTCGTTGCTGCGTTAACCCAAGCACATGGAAGACGATCCCCACATCCTCCGTCTCAGCACACACTGATGCACCCAGTAAGGGGCAGGCCCTCACGTGTTCCCTTGCAAACACCTGCTCGTAGTTCTTGATCTCTTAAGGCTTGACCACCTGTTCGAGCAGAGCTGACCCCCAAGTCATTTGGAATGCTACTTCAAGGGGCGTACACACGCTACCTTCCCTGGCCACTATTTGCTCCTGACTCAGACAACATCGAGAGCCAGTCCCCTCTTCTGCTGCCCTTTCTCTTTCCAATAGATATCTCAAGACATGGTACTCGAAGGTTTTCCCTAAGAGTACCATCCTCAGCCAGCCCCGTTAGGTCGGCTATGCCTCTGGGGCCCACAAAGGAGCTCAGGGTAAAGGCCTAATGATCGATGAAGTTTTACAACTTCCAAGGCAGCAGCCCAAGCTGGCCCCAGTTCATGGCCCACATTTGCTGCCCCATCTTATGGACACGACCCTTTCATGCTCTAAGAAGGCGGGTCAAATTCGACCCCAGTCCCAGCTCTGGAGAGGGTCTATCGCAGTCACAATCTCAAGCAAGATATAGGACTACAGATCATGATTAAGGAGCTGACCAGAAAAGTCGGGGCACCCAACTCTAAGGGTCTCCTTCCTGAAAATCTCTTCTACCCTCTTCGAAACACAAAGACTGAAGAAGTGGTGTGAGAATCCTGCACCGTGGTTAGCGTCATGGAAGATGACCCGAGCACCCAGCAGCCACGGTTTCAAGACAGTCAAGAACTGGTTCTTACACGCTCGGCATACAAGAGTCGAGTCCAGTCAGAGCATGCTGATCCCTTACTGACCGATCTGTCATGTACGACCTGCCAAGCTCGGAAGCCCTCAATTGCACTTCAGGCTGACCTCCCTAGAGAAACGGTCAACGTTATGGTTGTAAACGAACTTAGCAACAGCCAGGAAGAGAGCATGAATAGGTTCGAAGACATGGTGCACGCAATGATGGAGAAAATTGATCGTATGGAAACCACGCGACACTCAGTTAACCATGAGGTCAACTCTCATCACACTGTCGATGCACCCCCAAGGCAGGCTCCTCCTCCTACCTCACAGGACAATTGTGTCCCTCACCCCCTCTCACAGGCAGACATCGATGCTATGATAACTCACAACCTAAGAACAGGCAGATCCCGGGTATTTAGGGTGTAATGCTTTACAAGAACCCATACCCCTCTTACATTGATCAGGTTCCATTTCCCGCAGACTATAAGAAAGGGAAGTTTCCTTTGTTTGATGGTACAACCTCCCCACACCAGTATATCGCCCATTTCGAAGCAGCATGTAGAGAGACAACAGCCAATGGCAGACTCCTTCTCTGTCAATTTGTTAAAACCCTTGATGGCCCGACTTTTTAGTGGTACGCTCGGCTCCCCCCAAACTCAGTACATACTTGGGAGGAAATGGAGAAATTGTTCCACCAACACTTCTATGAGGTCGAGAGCGAGGTCCAAACCATCGCGCTTCTCACCTTGACCTAGGAGCCAGATGAACCTATGGATCAATTCATAGCAAGGTGGAGAGATTTGACCGCTCGCCATCTTAATCCCATGCTTGAGAAGGACGCAGTTCAGAATTGTGTGCGAAACCGGCATCCTGAGATTGCTCTACATGTTGAGGCCTCCAATGCGACCTCCATGTCAGAGCTGATTTCTAAGTCAGTTCGCATAGAGAGTTTGTCACACCACCATGGCCGGTCATGACAACAGTCTTCAAGCTTCGAAAATAACCAGGGCAGTGGTATTTCTCGAACCAATGCCTGAGAAACCAGCAAAAATGAGTGATCAGTGTGCTATTACCGTTAGTGATCCAAAGAAGTCCGCCTCGAAAACTTTGGACCTCTCTAAAAGGGTAGGCATAACAAAAACCCTGACAGCGCCTCAGGGAGGTAAGCAGCAATCATACGATCGAGTACCTCCACCTGCGAACCTTAATCGAAGTGAATATTAGACTAGCCATCATAACAATGTTTATCCTTTTGAAAAGGAATGGGTTTCCTGCACTGCTTCGACTATTGCTAGAGCAGAACATGATTGAACTACTTGAGATCAAGTGTCTCGATCAATCGGCCTCGATACGCATGCAAGATACTGTGCTTATCATCAAATGGTAAACCACTCCAAAGAAGAATGTTACACACTTAAAGATCTCATCGAGGCTCGAATCCAGAAGGGTCAGAACAAACTCGAAGAACTCAAGAAGGCATTCGGAGCAGCAGAGTTGTCTCACGCAGTGACAGTTCAGGAGGAAGATGAGGCACCCAGCATCCTTTGCTCCTTGTTTGCAATGATGCTTCAAGAAGGCCTCATCACACAAAAACCAATATACAACACAAGCACTGGACTCAAGGAACCGAGGGTCTCTGGTACCCATATCATCAGATATGGGGGCATGACCTGTACGAATGCTCTGACTTCCACAAGCTATTAGCGAAGAAAATGTAGAGAAGTCAAGAAGTTGCTTACGTTCTAAACAGAGATCCCCAAGTCTCTCCTCCACTAGTACAAGAGGACTCTTGACTCAAGACCCGATAAATGATAACTCGAACCCTCTTCTAGCCCTGTTTGAGGTGATGCTCCAATAAGGACTCGTCACTCCTTAGCCTACTAGGCAGCCCAAGCACCTTGCCCAAGGGTCCGAAAATCACTGGTGCCCATACCATCAGATATGGGTCCATGAGCTGAACGAATGTTATGGGTTCGAAGCTGTGGTTGCAGAAAAAGTCCAGAGAGGTTACATTGCTTATGCTGAACACCCTAAACGTACTATGCCCATCCAAGAGAGCGTTTCAATGTAAGACTCCCTGAAGGATGCCTCTGATCCCGCTGAACCCTCGACTTCCCATCCATGGAAAGTCCATCACAAGCAGAGCAGGCTCAAGTCTTTAAAGCGAGAAGTGATTCGTCAAGTTAGGGTTGTTCACAAACCTAGCAAGACAGACCAAGCACGCTCAAAGGTGACTAGAAGAAGAAGAGCACCAAGGGCTGCTCACCGGAAGAACAAGGTTCCTTAGCCACCGGTCGAGCCAGAATTCCTCAGGCCTCTTCCTCCCTTACCGACCTTACAGGACTTCATAACCAGTCGTCATCGACCTTATTCCTTTGTCTCATCAGGAGGATTAACCCTGAGTGATATCTTACTCGGGGCATGTCCAATGAGGGTGACGATATTAAAAGCACCCCCCAACGGTCTAAGCAAGGGAAAGACCTAAAAGACTCCTTGCACATGTCCAACTCTGGTGATGACATAAAAACTGTCCAATCCGATGAGGAGAACGACCTTAAAAGTCCCTCACCTACTGACCCTTCTCCCTCTTCCTCTTCTTCTTCTTTTTCTTATCCTTCATCTTTTATGTCCCCTACAGGTACAACCTTGAAATGTCCAGACTTAGGGGCTCTTGATAGAGAGCTCGAAGGAACCAATATAAGCAAGATGCATCAGAGACGGTTGAAAAGGATTATAGCCCAGGTGGCTGGATTCTTGACAGTTGCTGATGCTCTAGCGGCTGGAGCTAAGGCAAACCCGTCTTCTTCCACCAAGAAGCATAAGTGGTCAAAGTCGAAGAAACCTCAGTGGCCTCTTATGCTTGACTTTGACCAGAAACTTAGCGAATAAAGAGGGCAGAGCTTATATTCTCAAGAAGCTTGCCACATGGCACAGGTCCATGAGGCATCAGCTAGCACGGGGCAAACAATGTAAACACCGACACAAAGACCGAGTAATTCATATGAGGGTGCCTCTGGTCCCACAATCGTTGAATCTCAACTTCCCGATAACTTTCAAATCAAACTCCTGCAGCCTGATATGCCATCCATATTTGAGGTCGACCCTTCTGTTCCTCAGTTCGAGAAAGGTGCAGAAATTGTGATCTACCCTTGAGCTCCATTGGAAGCAGAGATGGGACGACCAAGATTTTTCCCAACCAATTAGAGTGCATGTTAGGATAAGGAGGAAGGAAGGATAGTAAATAGACCAGTGCCGGCTGTGATGAGTGTGCAACGTTGACTGTGTTGAGTGTGTAGCACGGTTATGTTGTGTGCAGTGCCGGCTGCGAAGAGACCAGCCCCGGCTATGATGAGTGTGCAGTGCCAGTTGTGAAGAAGGGATGGACTAGCACCGCCTGTATGTTGCCATGTGGGTAGCACCAGCTGTGTAGTGTCGGCTGTGCTTCTAACATGCATGGGTTATGAGTGCCACTTGTTAAATGCATGCTGATTTGAGAGCCACTTGTCCAGATTTTTTAGCCTCTTGGTGACACTTGGTTAACCACCTTAAACACAAGAGTACTTAAGCCTCCTCTCTCACCCACGCCACTCATTCTTACTTCATCTCTCTCTTTAAGACACAAGGTTTGAAGAAGTGACTATTGGAGGGCAGCCATTGTTGGGAGGGTGAGAGATGTGATAAGAGGATTGGAGAAGGCACCATTGTTGTTTAGGTGAGTAGATCCATCACCATTGCATTGTAGTCATAAGGATGCATGGGATTGTATGCATGTGAAATGCGAAATGAAAGTGTGTGTGATGTAGAAATTCCTTATGTCTTGGGGCTTTTGTTCGATGATAATGGTGGATGTTGAGAATGAATGTATGATTCTTAGATTATGTAAGAAATGAATGTTATGTGTGTACAGTGTGAGAGAATAGTAATTATCATGTTCTTCACCATGGAATGAAGGTCATGGAATGTGTTTTTGAGACATGTTATATGCCACTGTGAAATTCCAGAAATATGTGTGTTCTTGAAAGAGGCTTTAACCAGTCAAACGGGGTCCGATTGACCTCAAATCACAGCCACTGGAAATATGTACAAGTCTAATAAAATGTTAGTTTTTTACCACTGTTGTGAAAATGAAGTTATGTTTTTTTTTTGTGAAATTGAAGTTATGTTTCAAAATGAGAGGGTATATCATTGTTGACTGTTTTCCTGATTTTCCACTGATGCTACTATGGTCACTAATTTTAACTAGCCAAACATAGTCCATTTTTAGTCAAACGATATCCATTTGAAATATCTTTGAATGGGACAAAATTTTTATGAGAAACTATTTTGAAATTCTTCTTTTATACTTCGTTTTATGAAGGTATGTCATTGTGGGCAGTGTTGATAAAATTTAGAACTATCACCTTGTTTGGCACAAATATTTGAACCACCAAATGGGATCCAAATGCTTTCCAATAAGTTTTGTTAGAAATATATGCGTCTTGGCTTAAACCTTGATTTTAAAAACCCTCACAAGTTGCTTCATGGTTTGGGAGTTATTGTGATATGAAGTAGGGTATGTTGCTGTCCCCTGTGCACCGAAGGTGCAGCTAGTAAACTCTCAACTCTTTGAACCTTTAAGTGGCCAAATGGGGTCCAATTGTCTTTGAACCACCCCCATTTGAAAGATAGGTGTCTTTAGTAAAAAATTGGTTATGGAACTGTCTTCAAAATCTAAACGGTCCAAAAGTTACGATCCAAATAGTAAGCGCACATCATTGCCCTTGATGGAAGGAAATTGAGCCGTAAGGCTAAACTGAAATAAGGTTACTGTTATTATGGTACTGTTATTGTGATACTGTTAAATGTGATATTGCTACTATCATGATGAGATACCGCTATCATCGTAATGTGATGGTATCGTGCTGCTTATGTGTTATGTGAATGGGTACCTACTGTGTGAATGATTGTACCATGCCGCTTATGTGTTATGTGAATGAGAACCTATGGTGTGAATGATGGTACCGTGCTGCTTATGTGTTATGTGAATGGGTATCTACTGTCTGAATGATGGTACCGTGTTGCTTATGTGTTATGTGAATAAGTATCTACTATGTGAATGATGGTACAGTCCTGCTTATGTGTTACGTGAATGGGTACATACTGTGTGAGTGAGGGTACCGTGATGCTTATGTGTTATGTGAATGGGCATCTACTGTGTGAATGATGGTACCATACTGCTTATGTATTAGGTGAATGGGTACATACTGTGTGAATACGGGTACCATGCTGCTTATGTGTTATGTGAATGGGTACCTACTGTGTGAATGATGGTATCGTGCTGCTTCTATGTTATGTGAATGGGTACCTACTGTGTGAATGATGGTACTGTGATGCTTATGTGTTATGTGAATGGGTACCTATTGTGTGAATGATGGTACCATGTCGCTTATGTGTTATGTGAATGAGAACCTACTGTGTGAATGATAGTACCGCATTGCTTATGTGGTACGTGAATGGGTACCTACTGTGTTAATGATGGTACGGTGTTGCTTTGTGTTATGTGAATGGGTACCTACTGTGTGAATGATGGTACCGTACTGCTTATGTGTTATGTGAATGGGTACATACTATGTAAATGAGGGTACCGTGCTGCTTACGTGTTATGTGAATGGGTACCTACTGTGTGAATGCTGGTACCGTGATGCTTATGTGTTATGTGAATGGGTACCTACTGTGTGAATGATGGTACCATGCTGCTTATGTGTTATGTGAATGGGTACCTACTGTATGAATGATGGTACCATGCTGTTTATGTGACATATGTGATTGGGCACCTACTGTGTGAATGAAGGTGCTGGCAGCTAAGATATTTCCCTAACTCTCCATGATAGGCTGGGAGTCATGATGTGAATAGTTCGGAGGGTCGCACCCCCCAGATATTTATGGGCGCTACGCATTGGGTCACCGAATGACAGTGTAACGCTCTCTCGCTAAAAGGGCATAAGGAGAGGGTCGTGTCTTGCAAGGCCACTGCCTATCGAAAACCCCAAAGCGCACTAGAGATATGTGTGTGTGTGAGGGTATTACGAAGTGGGGCACCCACTTGTCATTTTCCTTCCTCCTGAATGAGGGTAGAGGTTTCAAGCGACAGGATTGACTTAACCTAAGCAATGGAACTTCTACTTTAAGAGTAAGCTTTACTAGTTTTGTAACTGTGTTATGTTGCCCCTACTATATTGTCGATATTGAAGTGATTAATGACTCGTGTTTTATATTAGACTGCTTCATCTTAATATTGTTAGGATATTAGAAGCATATTAGAGGACTCCACTTGGTACTTTGTGAATATATGTACACTGCATATTCATATGACTATTATATTAGTTGGAATGCAAGTGTGTAGATCTGCTTGCTGGGCTCTTAGCTCAATCCATCTTATTTACATAACTGTAGAGTGAGGGGTGTTGGCTTCTGTGCTAAAGGTGGGTGGCGGTTTGGGGGGGTCTGAAGCTCGAAGTTGAGAAGTTTGAGAAGCCGTCTTCCGAAGACTTTCATAGTATGTTTTGGTGGTCTTAGCAATATAATGAGTATTTTATGTTGTGTTTTTTTTGGGCCAATAGTGCCTTAAAGTAATTGTAAGAACTTTTGGATATTGAATAAATGAGATGGCGATGTTCGCGACCTCCGGTCGCGATCCCATGCTCTGTCATCCTCTGGCAAGGGTTAGGGGTCGGGGCCATGATAAGAGATGTCAGGATCATGGGTCTCTGCATTTGAGATTAATGAGAAAACCTCTGAAGCCAATGATGAGGAGTTGCAGGAGGCCCTAGAAGAATGGGAAGAAGGCGGTCAAGCCACAACCGATGAACTCGAAGAGATAAATCTAGGGGATGAAGCTGATCCCAGACCCACTTTCATCTCGACAAATATGTCTCCAGAGGAGAAAGAAAATTTCACTACCTTCTTGCGAGCAAACCGAGATGTCGTTGCCTGACATTACCATGAGATGCCTGGCTTAGATCCTCAAGTCGTGGTTCACTGTCTTGGCATCGATACCTCTGTCAAGCCCGTCAAGCACAAATCAAGAAGGTTCGAGCCTGATCTCAAAATGCAGATAGATGCTAAGGTAACCAAACTCTGGCAAGAAGGCTTCATCCGTGAAGTCAAGTACCTAAAGTGGCTGGCAAATGTTGTACTATTTAAGGAGAAGAACATACAACTTAGGGTTTGCAATGACTTCCGCGACTTGAATACCGCTTGCCCAAAGGATAACTTCCTGTTGCCATTTACATAAATTCTCATTGACTCCATAGCTCACTGCCAGATCTTCTCCTTCATGGACGGATACTCTGGGTATAATCAGATATGGATGGCACCAGAAGATGAGGAAGCCACTGCATTCTTAATTCCAAAAGGGGTCTTCTGCTACATAATGATGCCTTTCGGATTGAAGAATGTCAGTGCCACTTACCAGAGAGCAATGCCAACTATCTTCAAGGATATGATGCACAAGGAGGTCGAATGTTATGTAGGTGACTTGATCATGAAATCTGAAGAGAAAGACCCTCATATGGGAGACCTTGAAAAGGTGTTTGAACGGTTACGCTTTCATCAGCTCAAAAATGAACCCGCTAAAATGAGCTTTTGGCTTGTGTTAGGGAAAGTTCTTGGGGTTCATTGTTAGACACCGAAGGCTAGAAGTTGAGCCAGTCAAGATCAAGGCAATCCAAGAAATGTCGTCACCAACTACACTGCGAGGTTGTGCTCTCTTCAAGGGCAGCTAGCTTATATTCACAGGTTCATCTCAAACCTTAGGTCACGGTAACCCTTTATGCACCTGTTAAAGAAGGATACTCCATTCATGTGGGATGAAGCATGTCAGGCAGCTCTTGATGACGTCATGCATTATTTACTAAATCCTCCAGTACTTTCTACACCAGTACTGGGACAACCCCTCATTCTGTACATAACCGCTCTAGACGAGTCATTCGGGCATTATTGGCACTGAATAATGACGAAGGGAAAGAGACCGCACTGTACTATCTCAGCTGTAGGATGCAAGGGGCTGAGAAGAATTATCCTCCTATAGAGAAGATGTGCCTGGCTCTAATCTTTGATGTATGAAAGGTCTATCACTATTTACTCGATCATGAAGTGAAACTCATATCGAAAGCTGACCCTGCAAAGTTTCTCATGACGCTCCCATGCTTGTCGGGACGCCTGTCTAAGTGGGCATTATTACTGGTGGACTCCGACATCACATATGTACCACAAAAGGCCACCAAGGGTCAAGCCCTGTCTGATTTTCTCGCAGCACACCCCGTACTGGAAGAATCTCCTTTATTAAGTGACCTTCTTGATGAAGAAGTATTATGTGCAGAACTTGTTCATGCATGGGAGATGTACTTCGACAAAGCCTTTCAATATGATCGACGGGGCACCGGAGTGGTATTCATGATTCCGAAAGGAGGAGTACTGCCTCTTTCCTTCTCTCTCACTGAAGCTGGTTCCCATAACGAGGCAGAATATCAGGCCCTTATAATTGGGTTGGAGAAAGCATTCGATCTAGACTTGAGGCAGCTCAAGATCTATGGTGACTCTGAGTTGGTCATTCGGCATCTTAAGGGGATCTGTGACGTGAGAAAAGACCCTCTCAAGCTCTATTACGATACTGCAAAATCGTTTATGGCTCAGTTGGATGATGTATCATTGAGTCACATTCCCAAGAGGTTAAACTCGCATGCTGATGCACTCGTAAAACTCGGGGCTACAATTCAATTGTCCTCACTAGGACCCACACTTGTCTGGGTGGCAGAGTGGAGACATATTGAACTGAGAACTGAGGTAAACGTGGATGATGAGAGAATCTCTTCCCCGAGTGCTTACCTTATCCATTTGGGGCACTTCTATTGGCCAAAGAAGTTATTAAGACCAATTAAGAAATGGCACAGTGTCAAAGAGCTGAGATTCACAAATTTCTTCGATTCTATATGTGTGGAAATTGAACAGATAAAAGATTGGAGAGAGCCCATCATCGATTTCATAAGGTACAGTAGATTGCCTGAAGATCGTACCAAGCACAATAATGTGCGCAAAATGTCTACCAAGTACACCCTCCTTGAAAGGGATACTCTTTTCCACCGATCTTTTGATGGAATTCTCCTTAGATATGTAGATGTGCAAGAAGCAAATAAGGTGTTGTAAGAAGTGCATTCAGGTGTCTGTGGACTGCACTAGTCCTGTCCTAAGCTTTATGAACGGATACAAAGGCTAGGGTAATAGTGGCCTTTGATGATTGCAGACTCCCTAAATTACGCGAAAAGATGACAGGCATGCCAGATGCATTCAAGCCTTATTCATCAGCTTCCAGAGCCCTTACACACAATAGTGGCATCATGACCCTTTTTACAATGGGGAATGAACATTGTAGGACCTATTGATCCTCCTTCAACACTGGCCCATGTCTTCATCCTAGCAGCTACAGATTATTTCTCCAAGTGGGCTGAAGTGGTCCCCCTCAAGCAAGTTCCGGGGGCTGTAGTGGCCAACTTTGTGCGACATCATATCATATATCGATTTGGAGTGCCTGATCAAATTATATCAAACAATGGCCCTCAATTTAGAAGTCACCATATTGATCGCTTGGTTAATCAGTTCAGTTTCGAGTGGAAGTACTCAACTATGTACGACCCTCGAGCGAACGGCTTAGCTGAGGCCTTCAATAAGACTCTATGTGGTGTTTTGAGGAAGTCAGTATAAAAAACAAGGAAAAATTGGCATGAGAAACTTTTGTAAGCCTTGTGGGCCTATTGCACTACCATAAGAAATGCCATCAATTCCACTCCTTATTCCTTGGTTTAGGGGGGGTGAAGTAGTCTTACCCCTCGAGATTCAGTTGCCCTCGCTTCGTATCGCCATACATCAAGGACTGGCTGAAGATGAGAGGGTCAAGCTTTGTTACCAAGAGTTAGATGCACTTGATGAAAAGAGATTAGAAGCCCATCAGAATCTTGAGCTCAACCAGGGGAGAATGAAGAGGGCCTTTGACAAGTCAGTCAAGGTCCGCTAATTCACCCGTGGAGATCTGGTTCTAGTTGTCAAATGGCCAATTGTTATGCATGGATGATGTGATGGGAAGTTTGATACCTAAGTGGGAAGGCCCTTTAATAATAAAAAAGGTCTCACTAAATGGTACATACTAGCACAGCCTGATGGAGAAGAGGCGATGCCCCCCATCAATGGGCGATATCTAAAAAAATACTATCCCTGATACGTGTTTAAAATACTCAACGTGCGCATGAATTAAGGATAGAAGAAAGAAACAGTGATGAAAAGGAAATAGAGCAAGTCAAGTCCATAAAGCTTATTCCTTTTATTGAAGAACTTACAAGTTACAATAAAAAACCCATTCTTAGGGAAGTTACAGAGATATATTATCAAGCTTGCTCTTGCATCTGAGGCATCTGAGGAATAGAGGACGAGTAACCCCAGTGTTGCACTTGCATCTAAGGAAAAGAGAACGAATGACTCCAATGTTGCTCTTGCATCTGAATAGAGGACGGTTACAGGCCAAAAAAATTGCTCTTGCCTCAGAAGCGTTGCTCTTGCATCTGAGGAAAAGAGGACGATGACAGGCAAAAAGTTGCTCTCACATTAGGAGAAGGTGGAAGCGCTTTGATCAAGAATATCAAACATACAAAGCAGATTTCTCTAGTAAGGAACTGGCCTATGATGGAGAGCATACCCTGTTCACTGTAAGGGCCCTTCCATAGAACAACATGGAGTTCACAATTGTGCTTGAGGACTTGGCTTCCAACAGGCATCATAAGCCAAGCATCACCATTGGCTACCACCCTTTTCCAACCCAAGTCATTGCCATACACACTCATAGCAGAACATGATTCACCGTAGTTCAAGAAAGAATCGCTAAGGGAGCGGCTACTGCCACGCACAACTAACGCCATGTGCGTCATGTTAATGATCATGTGTGACTAAGGTGCTAACTAGTAGTGTACGAGACTAATGCTGGATGTCTTCAAAAAGACCAACGCCGGCTGCGTTTCCAAAGGCTAACCTGGGTTGTCTTTTCAAAAGACTAACATCAGTTGTGGCCTTGAAGGGTAACACCGACTGTGTTCTCTATCGTCACGCATGCTCGCTCGCAATGCTTTGTCTTCCTGTGACTGTTCAGATGCCCAACGACTGTTCAATTCTCGCGACCGTTTGGTTCACGTGACTATTCAATTCCTGTGACGTTTCGGCTCCCCCGACCCTTTGGCTGCTTATGAATTTTCATCTCCCCGGTGATTATGCACCTTCCCGAGATTCTTTATCTTCTGTGATGGATCGAATTCCTGAGACTCTTCGTCTCCCACCACCTTCCTCCTTCTTGCGGCTGTTTGCCTTCACTACGACCTTGGGTTTCGCGTCGGGAAAACACTTCAACTCCCCCGAAGAACCTTACTATTACTCTCCCACTACTCCCCGGTGATGGAGAACTATCAAGAAACGATCGAAAATCCACGGAAATGCCCGACGACCCTCGCCTGCCTCTTTCCCACTCTCGGGTGACTTAGAACCACTGCCGAATCTGGCCAACTCTTTTCACACACCCTACTTTGCAACTCTGGCAACATTGACCCTTGTTAAGCCCTCTGTGCAACACTGCTACTGCACACGCTGGAAAACTCTCGTAAATAACTTGTGCACTTACCGGAATCTCCACACCAAATTTCTTTTTCTCTCTCTCACTCTTATTGTTTTACCTTCGGTAAAACAGTGAAAATGGGGTCTACCCCCTTATATACAAGAAGTTTCCCTGAGGTGCCCCTCACAAAGCAAGAATACCAGATAGGTTCCTGAAGGCCAAACGACAATGGGCCAGATTGGGTTGGGCCAAGACCCGAGGCCCGAACAGATTCTTAAAGCCACATGTGCAACGTCGATCACCAACCTTCAAATTGACCAAGGCCGAACCGGGTCAGGTTCAAACTCAAGGCCCAAACACAGGCTAACATCGACTGTGGTCTCTATCGCCACCTGCAACTAATGCCGCATGCAATCAACGTTGAACCCAAGCTCATGCTGGTTGTGTTCTATCGCCGCGCATGACTAACGCTGCATACAACCAATGTTGTACGTGTTGTTGGCAATTGCTAGCGTCGTGCACGTCAATACTATCGCCACGTGTGTTGCTGTTGTTCGTGGCTAGTGCCGCGCATGTGTGAATCTGGTCATCATTGTGTGTCATACCATCATCCCCAGTGGAGTTGTACCCAGGGCCTCAACCCATCATCCTCAGCAGAGTTAGGTGTATGCCAAAAAGGTCATGCTTACCCCTTCAATCCCCTTCGACCAATCGCACACTAAGCTATCCTTAGGATTCGGGTTACTTTTCATGAGCCATGGAGTTCCATCTTTCACCTTAGGGAGTCATACTTGTCCCCTAATCCCCAGTGAAGTCCGCTTCTCCATCTAAACCCCTGCTGACCTTAACCATTTTATCCCCATGGAGCCGGATTGCTTTCTACAGTCTTATTCCCCATGGAGCTCCGCCTACATGGCAACCCACACAATGGTCTAGGTGACTTTAAACTATACCAAAGGTCTAGTTGCATGACCTGAAACTGCATGGTCCGAGCTGCATGACCTTAAACTGCATAGCCATGGTCCCAACTATATGACCTTAAACTGTTGCGGAGGTCAAGTTGCGCGACCTTAAACTGCACGGTCCTAGTTGCATGACTCTAAACTGCATAACCATGGTCTGAGCTATATGACCTTAAACCATTGTGCACGTCCTGACGGCATGACATAAAACTGCTTTGCACAGGTCCCAGAGGCATGACCTTAAACATGTCCCCACACACGCGCACACACCCTTTACGTACATCTTCACGCACGTCTTCCCTAACTGACTCGTTCGTGTGTGCGCACCACCTTCATAATTTCCCAGTGAATCCCTTTAGTACTATTCATCATTCTTCAGTGAGTCTTACCCATGCTCACAAAATAACGGTGGGCTATCCCATCACCCATACTCGTCGTCAGCTATTGGGTCACCACTTTCCACTTTCCACTTTCCACTTTCCACTTTCCACTTTCCATCCATACACCATCCATATTTTTCAGGCAGCTTTGTGCCATCGTCCCAAAGTGAGTCAAACCACCACCTTACTCAGTACATGGCCTTTACAGACTATCGTTCATCACCACTATGGTCCAAATGTATGACCTTAAACTATAGTACACGTCTTGGCCGCATGACGTTAAAAGGCTTCTCACAAGTCTAAGAGGCATGACCCTAAACATGCCCTCACAAAAAAAAAAGCAAAAAACAAAAATAAGGGGCATGGTGTATACTTGAACAAGGGAACACCATGAGTAAAAATGACAGATGGATATGGTCACAAAGCCATGAGTAAAAGAGTTCTGTGGAAATGAAAACACGAGCACGGTCAACACTCGAAAGGGCACCGTGAGTAAAAATGGGAGATAAGGGTAGACATAGTCGAAAGTTCATGGGTAAAAAACCCCCCAATAAAAGGAAGTTGGTGAAAACCGTCTGTAAATCTCTGCTCCCCAAGTTTCAACGAAAACCCACAATGGGCATTTGGATCAATAAACAGGTTGATGCAGCACTCACCACAACAAGCGGCTTCAGCCCACATTCTAGAGAAAAAATCCCTGGTGTCACAATACCAAGACCAAAAAATACAAGCTTCAAGCAAGATTCTGATAACCTGAGTCTATTTACAAAAAATATTTGAAGGAAAAAAGATTCATCAAGAAGGCAAGACAAGTCTCATGAAGAAGAGCATCATTCATAGGAAGTCACGGAATGCACTCTAAGATGTCGAAGACGCCCTAAGAAAGCCAAGTCAGCCAGACCTTAGATATGCTATGACCAGTAGCAGTGGGTAGGGGTTATACCCACAGCCGGTCACCTCGATAAACTGTGGTACCCTACTCGTCGAGGACAATCTAATGCACCACGCAGACGGACGCCAACCAAAGGCCTTTCCGCAGACCAAATGGGAAAAATGGGAAAATGCCCTTCAACATGGCACTCGATTGCCAAACAGGTCAGATTCTGACCAACGAGTTCCGTACAAAATCCTCTGCTGTCAGAATCACAAATAGTCCCTTGAGGGTGAGGACATCGATAGAATCCCCCAAAAAGTCAATTCTCCCCCTAAAGTCTCCATGGATGGACCTGTACATTGCATCAAAACGTCTCAGCATCTTAGTTACATTATTACGTGGATTTCCACGGTGTTCACGCGGTCCTGTGGCTAGGAAGAAAAAAGTAATAAAGCCGACGGAAATTTTATGAATGTTTTCCTTCTCGCTTCTCTCGAAGCACAACATTCGACGGGGCAAGTGTTTCAAGACATTTTTCAGCATCTTGGGTCCCTGATGTGGAATAAAAAGAGAAGGCGGTCAATAAAGCCTGAATTACAGTATAATTCTTGACAACCTCAAAATTGCCCCAGAACAAGTGAAAATCTTCATAAGGACTTCAAAAGGCCACCTGCCATGTTTTGTCATCATCCGACATGTTTAAGGCAGCGCAGACAAAGAAACAATTTTGAAAAAAGCAACCAATAACACTTTTAAAAGGACTCTGTAACTTGAACTGTATTTTATAAGCGTCAAATTGTTGTGGGACCATCGCCATTGGATTCGGCATAGTTAAAAACCCCTATGAGTCAAGTTTCGGCTTAATCGGGCACTCCAAGACAAAATTATAGGTAAAATACCAAAAAGGGGTAGACCACACAACTATTCCCGTGCGCTCTCCCTGGACCAAATGACCATTACAGGTGACTATTTTTATATTCTTGGGCAGTGACTTTCGGGGGCTATATCTGACTCATCCCGAGTCAAATCACGTTCCAAATTTGTGAGCGTGTTCGTCTCATCCAGATGAGCATTTTGATCTGTGGCACGCCTTGTAATGACGTCCGAGTGGGGAGAAAAGCTAGAGATAATTTGTTTATTCGTGAAGAAAGTTGCAAGAAAATTAGCAACGACACACCTCGCTCGAGCGGCCAAATCATGACGCTCGTGCATTAGATTGACACGAGACCAGTTCCATCGCGTGCGTAAGGTCCAAGGCTACCATTGGTCCGAACTCTATGCATGATGAACAATCGAATTTCACACATGAAGCCAGTAAATTTTATATAAATTTCGTCGCTAGAATTCCAAATTTTTGCCATAACTCCAAAGTTGTGAAATCTTCGTCCGGGCACGAAATTGAGTTGCATTTGTTGCCACGTGATCGTGATGGCGTGATCAGTGCAGTATAGTGAAGAAATCATGGAAAAACATCTAGAAATGAGCCCACTATCGATCCAAATTTTTCAAGATTTGCACAAATTTCAAGTCGCATGATCGTGGCTTAAAAACATGATCCGTGGCTCGAAGTTGGTATCCAATCGATCGCCATGCCGAGCCCCACAAGAAAATAATCGCATTTTTGACAAACGGGCACCAAAGCAACCTCGAATCATCCATGGAAGATCTCGTACATTCTTGGAAAGCAGTAGGGATTGTTTCAGAATTCCATGTATTGTTAGGTAAGGGTAAAACAGTCATTTTACACTCATTTTTAGAATTTATTTTAATTCAAATTACCTGTAATTATCATCAATTAGGATAGTTTTGGGCATCTAGTCACGTTTTTTGCGCAATTCTATATATACATGCTAAACCTAATTGTAAAGGACCCCCCTTTCATTCTACATTGATGAATAAAATTTGAGATTTTCCTTGAGGATGCGTCTTGGAGAGAGACAAAGGAGAGAGAAGAAAAGGGCCAATATCCTTCGATAAGTTAATTTTCTCTCTCCTCCTCTCATCTCTATCTTTCTCTCTCCTCATCTCGTCTCTACCTTTTTCTCTCCTCCTCTCATCTCTATCTTTCTCCCTCTTCTCATCTATCTCTTTCTCAGTCCTCCTCATCTTGTTTCTTTCTGTCTCTCACTTTATCTCAAACATGCACGACAGTAACCATCTTCGTGCATGTCTTTCTTTCTCTTCCCCTTTCTTCTTCGTTCTCCCTCTGCTTTACTTTCTCTTTGCGTCCCTCTATCTGAACGTGCATGGAGATAGCAACAACATGCATGAACTTCTCTCCCTGTTTCGTTCTCTCTCTAACACCCTCGACGATGGCAACGTTGTGCGTTTCCTTTTCTCTCTTTTTCTTTCTTTCTCCTCAGACTCTTTCTTAACCTTTCTCCTCACTTTCCTTTCTCTCTCTTCTTTCTTTTCATCTCTCATTATTCACTTTCCTTCTCTCTCTACTTTCCTTTTCTTCTTTCTCTATCCTAAATCCTCTTTATTCTCTCTATTCTCTCACCTTGTTACTTCTTTTCTGTCTCCCCTCCAATCATGCACGACGATACCCATCGCCGAGCATGACATTCTCATTCTTCCCTTGTCCCCTGAAAACATGCATAGTGAGCAAGGCCTTAACCCGAGTGGCGAGTCGGGCCCCTATCCAAGTTTCTACTTTCCCATTATGTGTTTGGCAATGCTCATCACAGCGCATGACATTCTTTTCCTCAATGTCTGACAAGGATACTGAAGCGAGCACTTTCCTAAGTGGCAGGTTGGGTCATGTCTGAGTCCTTTGTGACACGAACGACGATGCCTAACGCCGTGTGTGTCTCTTCTTTCTCTTCTCTCTTCTCTGTCATGGGCAGTGGAACCCATCACCGCCCATGTTCTTTTTCTCTCCTCTTTCCTCTGTCATGAGCGACGGAACCCATCACTGTCCATTTTCTTTCTCTCTCCTCTTTCCTCTGTCATAAGCGGTGGAACCCATCGCCTGCCATGTTCTTTCTCTCTCCTTTTTTTCTCTTTCCCTTTTCTTCTCTTACCTTTCTTTCTCTCTCCCTTCTCTTCTCTCACTCACATCTTCTCTCGCTCCCTCCCTTCTATCTCTCCCTTCTCTCCCTTTTAACTTTTTCTTTTCCTTCTCTCTTTTCCTCTCTCATTTGTCTCCTTTCTTTCTTCGTTTCTTCTCACTCCTTTATCCTCTATCTCGTCTCTTCATTTTCTTCTCCTTCGCTTCTCTCTTATCTCTTTTTCTTCTTTCTTTCTCTCTATTTTTTATCTCTCCTCTTTCTCTTTCTTTTTCTTCTTCCTTTCTCATGTGACCAAGGGACAAGCCTAGCATTGTCACGGTGGTCTCGTCATCGAGCAGTATTGTCATTGTGTCGGTCTAAGTTACAGTGCCCGTCTTGCTACCACGACAAACTCGTCGCTGTGCCAGGCTGGTTGGTGTTCGTGTTCTGTCGTTGGGTAGTACTGCCGCTGTGCCGGTCCATGTTGCCATGCCCGTCTTACAACCACACTAGGTCAATCATCATGCCAATCTAGCTACTGTGTTAGGCTAGTCACCCAGGCGAATGTCTCTTTCTTTTCATTTCTTCTCTCTTCTTCTTTCTCCTGACCCTCATCTCTTCTCTTTTCTCCTTTGAATGTGCAAGCATATGTACATTCATTCAAAGATAAGGTAGGGTCCTTTGGCCCACTTGTCTTGTAAAATTAACCATGTGTGTGTGATTGCAGTAACAGGAGAATACAAGCAAGGGAAGCGATTCCGAACCAGTTGTAGTATTGAGGGGATTTCTTCATGATCTAAGAGGGTGCTCACGCACCCGAGTAAGTCCCGAACCGACCTTAAATTCCTCTCTCATCGGTCGGTATACCTGCCTTTATTCTTGAGCAAGGTTCTCGAGAGAGTGATATCAAATCCTGGGTTCCCTTGAAACCCGAGACGTGAGCCACTAAATCATCCAGATCTGGAGGACGGGATCGAGACACCTAACCACATAATTCTTCTCTTCTCAACCAACCCTCTATTTCTTATCTTTTTCATTAAATAGTCATTCTTTGTTTCTTGGTAAACTTCATTTCTAGTTAGGATTGTTGTACTTATTCCTCTTTCTCATTTCATTCTTTTGATAATGTAGATCTCTCCCATCTCTCATATTCACTAATGCTTGTCTATTCATGTTTTTATTATACTTTTTCCATCTTAGTTTGAGATATTTACTTTAATCTCTTTTCTTTCCCCCTATATTGTAGTTTAAATCTCATCTCCGCCATCCCTCTCATTCCCTACTTTTTTTTATATTTACTTTATCTCTTTCCCTTATATTTTGTTCAATAGTTTAGTTCTTCTTATTCTTTTCTTTTTGTATTTACTTTTCTTATCTTTTATTAGTAATTTGTATTCATCTACTACTCTCTCCCTTTTTCAATTCATCATTCTCTATTTCTCTCTATTTCATTTATCTTAGCACTCTTTCTAGCACTCTTTGCTTCTATCTCTTTCTTGTAAATATTTTTTTTTACTCTCATTGCATGTTATTAATCAGAATTTGTTTTCTTGACTCTCACTCTCATTTTATTCCCTTCCATGTCGTATTATTTTCTTTATTCTCATCTCATACTTACATCTCTTTGCCTGATTGATGAGGATCTCATCTCTTTCCTATTTCATAATCATGCTAGTACCTCTTCAATCCTCCCTGTCGCTTTATTTTATGTTATGCATTTTAGATTAGCCCTATTCCCTTATCTCCATGCTTTTTAATTTCGTATTCTTCTTACATCTTGTAGTTAGGTTCTTTGCGCCTATTTATTTGCATCTCCCTTGTTCAGTTGCGTACTTGTAATTCTCTTCCCTTGTTCTCTTTCTAAACCTATTTTCCTAAAATCTTCATTTTAACCAATACCCATTTTCGAATGTTTTCTTGGTTGAATTCCAAGGTTAAAATAGTAGGGAAGCCAACTTTGTTAGCGATTCAAGAGGGATAAGGTCTTAGGACCCGATTCTCCCTTGGAACGTAATTTGACAGGACTCATACACTATCAATTCATTCATTTGTTTGCACCCGATACCAAGACGAGGGATAATTCTCTTGCCCGCATTTTTAGTGTAAACAATCTGACACCCACCATGGGGCTCGTTAAGCTTACCTTCCATCTCAACTGTTAAAGCGACCTCTCGAACTTTTGTTTCAAAAGGCCGCCATGAACACGGAACTCAACTTGGCTCATTATGTGCTTTCATGTCTTTCCGCGGTCTGAAGTTCACAAAAGTTATCAAGGGAGGTATCAAAACCACCCTCGACAAATTTTTCCCACCTCGGCTCGCCCTCCAGCACTTCCTAAAAAGTTCAATGGTCAGCGCCAATGAAACTACTGCTGGCACCATTGCCAATGGCACTAGGCCCTTGAGGCTCCAAAAAGTCATTTTGCCCTTCAAGGCTTGTTGTCGGCCTTTTTAACGTTTTCGCTGAATTTTAGCGAACATAGTTCTAACGGAATTTGCAGTGTCTTCAGCGACATTCGCATTGTCGCTAGAATTTTGTTTCCCTGATTCTCAGTCGAGACCATCTGAGACCCCATATCTTTGAGGCTTTTGTTGCCCTGGACAGTCCCCCTTTGGTGGTAGCGTAATTTTATCACTTTCCTTCTTTCCGTGCCTCCTAGGCACCCTTGTGAGAGACCTTCTTCCCTCAACCTATCTTGCACCCCAAGTAGGGTTACGCCTGACTCTAAGCACGCCTGAGTCGACCTAAGTCGCACTCTTCATTTGAACCACGCTTCAATCCTCCTTGATCCGAAGCACGCATCGCCCGGCACCGAGGTGTCCGGTAGTCAATCATTGCTGGGGCACCTAGCCTTTCACCTTCATTGCGCCTCGATCCAGTTCGTTGTATCGAAGCACACTCCACTCGGTGGGACTAAGCACCTCGTGTTCATTTCTACTTGAGCACATTTCTTAGCCAGTTCAAGAGGGGGCAACCTCTAGTCTCCATAGTACCTATGATCTCCCGACACACCTAGATAGGATCCCTGCTTCCATATCCATCCTAGATCTACTTAGGAGTTCTCCCATTCACTAGCGAAAAATTGAGAGTGTGCTCCAAAATGTGCATGTGCCGCCCAATACTGGACCCGAACAACTCAGTGGAATGATCACATAATTAATGGCTTCAACGCCCATTACTTTCAGCGATAGCGACATTATTCCTGACACTGATCGATACCATAATCGGGCCCTATACATCACTGTTCATGTGGCCGGACATGGGATCCCGAGGCTGCTCATCAATAATGGGGCAACCCTCAACATCTATCCAGTTAGGACCCATTATTCCCATAGCCCTTAGTGTAGGACCTATATCCCATATAATTAGATTTTATGTTTTAGATATAGGTTCCTCCATCGACCTTCTCTTAGAGAGGCCCTGACTTCATGAAAATCTGGCCATAGCCTCGACACTTCACCAATGTCTCATGTTCCCCACAGATCAAGGGGTAGTCACCATTTATGTTGACCAACCCTAAGCTACTAATCTATTAGAACTCAACCTAGCAAGGGGCATCAATATCTCAGGGAGCTTTGACGTGCCTTTGATGATATGTGATGAACCTCACTGTGCCACTCTTACTCTCAAAACAAGAAACCCTACTCTCGAAAATTTCCACTGCTCTCCACAAGTTTGATTCTGCTATGAGAAATACAAATACGGGTCACTCGAAGCCTGGTACATGCTGGTAACCCAATTCTTTAATGTCAGGCATGGCCTAAGACCCTTAGAAACAGGGGAAACTATGATAGTCATGGATTCTATTAACGTCAAACAAGAAAAACATGATTGGAGAGGATTAGGGTGCTCACACTCCTTCATAGAAAACTTTAATAGAAAACTATGAGAGGTCTGAAGGGCCGATCAAGTTCATCTTCGTGGGTATTCAAACCCCCACTTCATAAACCCTGCTCCTCCAGCCCAATAAATGGGATGCATTATCCAATTACTATACGGTATTGGTCACGAAACTTCACAGTTGCCGAGCACCAAACAAACAGGTATCGCCTTCTCATCCAATATATCTGGCTCCACACGAATTTCAAAATTCCCAATTTCAAGTGAGCACACACACAAGCCAGATGAAGACCATCTCACCCAACTTGACTAGAGTAGTCGAAGAAAGATCCCAGATGCAGATCATAATCTCCCGATATTTGAAGAGGGCCAATGACGGAATTGGTCTCTCTCTTTGATAACCTCTAATGCATTTGAAGGCTTCCAATGGCACCAACAAACACCGGTGCCAAAAACCGGGTAGGCGTGGGGTGTCCCCAAGAGTTCCCTGCACCCTTGTTTTTTCTGGTCACCTCATCCAGTCTCATACGGGACACTAATTCTAAAAACAATAAAAATATTAACAAATTTAATGAAAATTCAGAGTTTATTAAAGAAAATTTTTTTGATGATATAAAAATTTCAAACAAATCTGAAAATCCTATAATGGAAAGTCCAATCCCTGGTGACAGGCCAGACCCCTCTCTCTCGAATCAAGCAAACGCAAAAACCAAAAGTGATTATGAGCCAGAAGAGCTCAAGTTCAACGTTAAACAATTCAAGCAGAAATTTGATGGCAACTCAATGGCCGTCATTGAGGAGATGTTAGATGTCAATCTCGGTTCTGAGGACAACCCGAAAACAACCAAAGTTGGGAGTTCCTTATCACCTAAAGAGCAAGATAAGATGGCGTCTTTCCTCAAAGAATACTGGGATGTCTTTGCTTGGTCATACAGCGACATGCTTAGACTGGATCCCACCCTATTTGAGCATCACCTCAACATATGGGACAAGGCAAATCCTATCAAACAAAATGGCTGGCGACCAATGACCCACTAGGAATTCAAGACCAAAGAGGAAATCGAGAAACTCTTAAAGGAAAACTTCATTGTGCCCAACGATTATCTCGATTGTTTGGCCAATATTGTTGTCGTCCCCAAGAACGACGACCGAATTCGAATGTGTATTGACTTTAGGGATCTGAACAAGGCATGTCCATAAGATGATTGTCCTTTGCCTAATGTAGATGCCCCAATCGATAATACTGCGCATGAGTTAGTATCATTTATGGATGGTTTCTTAGGGTGTAATCAAATCCATATGGCTAAGGAAGATCAGATAAAAACATCTTTCATTATGCTATGGGAAACCTACTACTACAGAGTCATGCCCTTCGGACTCAAAAATGCTGGAGCAACCTACCAAAGGGAAATGACAGCTATATTCCATGACATGATGCATATAAATATGGAAGACTATGTGGATGATATCCTAGTAAAATCCAAGACTAGGGATGACCACCAAGCCGACTTAAAATCAGTATTCGAGTGATTATGAAGATATCAAGTCAAACTTAATCCTTAAAAATGCACTTTCGGAGTCACTTCAAGAAAATTGCTAAGCTTCATAATCAGTCAAAGGGGCATCGAAGTGGACCCGTAAAAAATTTGGGATATCATCTACATACCATCTCCTAGAAATATAAGAGAAATACGAGGCCTGCAAGGAAGAATACAAGCAATAAGGTATTTCATATCTCAATTAGCGGACAACTGTGAACCCTTCAACTGGCTATTGAAAATCGATACATTGTCTGAATGTTATGAAAAGTTTCAAGAAGCTTTCGAACGAATAAAACATTACTTAACCAATCCACGGTTGTTAAGCCCACTTGTTCCCAACAAACCCCGGTTCTTATATCTCTCTATGAAAAATAAGAACATGGGGGCTATGTTGGGGCAATATGATGACCAAGGAAAGGACCGAATATTTACTATCTAAGTAAGACCTTGGTCCATGGATGTCGAAAAGCATTGCCTCGCTTTAATTTGGGCAACTCAAAAGCTGAGGCATTATGTTTTGTCACATACCATAAAACTCATCTCAAAGATGGACCCGATGAAATACATCATCAAAAAGCCAATCCTCAACAGACGGCTCGCAAAATGGTGTATGCTCCTAAGTGAGTTTGAAATCGACTATATCACCCAAAAGTCAATAAAGGGGCAAGCGATAGCCGACCACTTAGCGGAACATGCGCTTTCAGTCGATAAGCTAATCAACACTATTCTACCTGACGAAGAAATCTTTAACATAGAGGATCCGACTTGGGAGCCACACTTTGATGGTTCCGGTTCCAAAAATGAGTATGGGGAAGGAGTGGGTATCATTATATGCTCACTCGAAAGGATCCTGATCCCTACAGCTGTAAGACAACTTTTCATGCACCAACAACATAACTGAATATGAGGCTCTGATAATGGGGCCCGAAAGTGTTGTCGAACTCCTAATCGAATGATTACGGGTTATCGGCAACTATCTCGATGTGATAAGCCAAATCCAAGGGGCATGGAAGGTACAAGCAAAAAATTGGTTCCTTACTATGACAAGGTGGGGTGTCTAATTAGAAATTTTAAAGAAATCCCCTTCTAAAATATGGCAAGGGTTAACAATAGATTTGCAAATACCCTTACCACCATAGCCTCCATAGTTAGTATCCCTCCGGAGGTATATGTCAAACCTTTGTATGCCAGGCACAAACATAGTCCCACTCTCCTAAAAGATAACGAAATTGAAGAAATTGATGAAAGTGAAGACGAATGGGGGTAATCTTCGCCATAGATGAACAAGACCATGTAGAAACCAAACCATGGTACAATGTCATACTTGCCCTTCTAAAAAACAATGAATACAAAAAAGGGGCAAGTACAAAAAGTAAGAAATCCCTAAGAAGATTCTCAGTCAATTTTGTTGATTGGGGTGACCAAATTTACAAGAAATCCTTTGATGGGGTCATTCTAAGATGTATCGATCATGCTAAAATCAATAAAATCCTCATTGAAGAATACAATGAAGGAGGATATCTTGGGGCAACAGCCCTCGGCAAGAAAATTAGGCATCAAAGATATTATTGGACTATCATGGCTGAGGACTGTTGGAAGCATGCGAAGAGTTGTCCCGAATGTCAAATATATGGGGACCTAATTAATGTGTCATCTATGCCTCTGAATTCAACGCCACCAGTACGGCCTTTTGCAAGCTCGACCCTTGATGTTATATGAATGATATCACCTAAAGCATCAAATGGACACAGGTTCATCCTAACCGCTATTGAATACTTCACCAAATGGGTTGAAGCTGCCTCTACAAAACTTTAGGGACAACTTGTGGCACGGTTCATCAAAACTAACATCATTTATCGGTTTGAGATCTCAAAAGCAATCATCACTGATAATGGGATGAATATTAGAAATGACACTGTCACAAGGGTATGCAAAAAATTTGGCATAACCCAGAAATTTTTAACTCCCTATTATCCACTTGGAAATGGGCAAGATGAGGCCACTAACAAAGCCCTTCTCAAGATCATGGACAAAACCATAGATAATGGGATAGACTGGTATGAAAAATTACAAGATGCCTTGTGGGCATACCAGACCAATACGAAGACACCAACCGGTATGACCCCATATTTATTGGTCTATGGTATGGCGGCAGTCACGCCTGTTGAAATCGATATTGCTTCCCTCAAGAAACTTGCCCATCGCGCTTTAGATGATGATGGAATACATGAAGCACGGTTAGCCTCCTTTCTCACTCTAGATGAGAGGCGACTACGGGCTTGCAACACTATGTGAAGCCATCACAAGCGCATCGAGCAAGCCTACTTAAGGAATGTCATTCCAAGACAGTTTCAGGTTGGTGACATGGTATTAAAGAAGATATTTTATTCATCTTCCAACTCGCACCCATTGGGATAATTCAAACCCAGTTGGGAAGGAACATTTGTGGTAACTAAGGTACATCCAGGCAACTCTTACATGTTAAGAAATCATGATGGGTTGGAAATAGCTGACTAAATCAACATCTTATACCTTAAGAAATATTACCCATAGGGGGCACAAACACGAAAAAAAAAGAAACAAAAAAAAATAAAAATAAAAACTTTATACATATTAAAAAAAAAGAAAAGAAGGGCGGAAATAGTGAAAACTGGAAAAACGGACCCATGGGTAAAAATGAGAAAATAATTGGACATGGTGAAAACCCGAAAGGGTACCATGGGAAAAAATAGAAATGACATATATAATAGCATTGTTATGGGCCAAAAAGTTAAAAAAAAAAATCCACGGAATAGTGAAAATCTGAAAAGGATGCTATTATCCCATGCCATGAATGAAAAACCCAAAAGGGGCGTTCAAGGCTCAGATCCACCAAGGCCTGTGGTAAGATTGAAGGGTCAAGCCTCCCAGAATTATTGGATATTCTAGGAAAGTATGAAGAATCCTGAATGGCGCTCTTTTGACCTCTAAGATGGTAGGTTGAAGAGAAACCAAAGAAGATCTATTGATGCGCAAGACAAGGGGTAAGTGCTCGAGGCAACAAAATACTTGAGATTTCTAAATCCTTTTGGTCTAAGACGGAGCCAGCATAGCTATGACTATGCCTTCTAAAAATTAAATTCCCTTTTAAACAATTGATCACTTTTAGAAAATGCGTCATTTTTTATTCATAAGAATCCACTCTTGGGGCAACTTTTTTATTTTCAAAACTAGGGTCCTAGACTAGTTTCTGGATTTAATTAAACCTAAGGCCCATTCCTATTTTAAAATAATTTCTAAAAATCGAATTTCACTCACTCAAAATCATTTAATTTTTTTTTTAAATAGGATCTATAGTACATGGTTGCATGACTTTAAACTGCTAACTACCATTTGATGGACATGATGTTTCCCCACCTATGACAAGTCTAACCAGTGCAAAAGAGGTTTCTCTCTCGTCGGTGTTTCTGAGGCAATTAAGGGGCAACTCATTTTTCATCTTATGAGTATTCGACAAGCAAGGGAAATGGCTTATATAAGTCAAAAAGAAAAAGATCCAGTTGTGAGATGTGACATGGTTGGTGACAATCAATACATCTACATGAAAAACATTACAAACATATATGCAATAGATGGGCATACCATAAGATTAGCAAAAAGAGATGAAGATCATCCATGGTAGCAACAAAACCCAAAAGGTATGGTGACTAAGAAAAATTATTACAAACCCAACAAGTCAATCATAACAGGGCACACAAAGCCCTCAAACAACAATCTCTCATAAAAAGTTCAAAGTCTAAAGTAGAGAAGGTTACTGCCCACTTGAAAAGGGATTTGATGTAGTTACATCTCCCACACAAATAAGGAGAGAGTCAATGAAAATTCGGTCCTACTGGTACTCAAGGCACTACCAGACCAAGGTTGTACTGCGAAATAAGTCTCAAACTAGACAACCTAAGAAGAGTATTATCATGCTAAGAAAGGACTTTACAACTGTAGCTCTATGCTAGCAGGTTCAAAAAAGTACCAGACTACCATTGTTGCACTCACAATCTCGAAAAACCCTCGAGGACCAAATTTGGGCTCAATTGGACCTCCCAAGAGGGTTCTAAGTCCAAATTACCTCGAAGTAAGGCGAGGCTACACTATCGTGGTGCGGCCTCACAAAACCCATCCCCAACCATGGAGGCTATGATTTTACATCTCAGGATGGACTTCAGGGACATACAAACCCTTCGGATGGAACTGAAAAAGGCTCATATTTTAACACATGCAAGGTCTTGACGACCCAGTTGACGTATGGCACGCACCATGACGTGACCTAGAGTCAAACCTTTTCTACAAAGAAGATGAGCACGAAACCAGGAAAATCAAGGTTTCAAGAGGAAAATTTCTCGAACCTCGTGAAGCACAACTCGAGATCTGCACATCAGATCATCACAAAATCAAGTTCAATGTGACCATCTTGTGAAGGGCTGAAAACTGGTACAATTGTTGTACTTAATCTAAGGTCAAATAAGCACAAATCTCAAAGTTACAGGAAAGCAAGATCGCCCAATTGTCGGACTCTCTTTTTCCGGTGACCTCCCAAATTCAGAAATACTACAAATAAAGACCAAAATGGACCAAACTTGGTGCAAAATGACTGTGAAAATATCCTCTTGCATTTGCAAATAAAGTAAAGGCTAATAATGTCACAGATCAAATATCATTAGCAACCAAAGTTCACGAATCTTTCCATAATTTCACCCTACGAAAAAAGTCTGTCTCATAACGTTTAAAGTGCATCAAAATGGTCAGAATCGAATGAACATCAAAGGTATATTGACAGATCGTCTGAACCATCGCTACAAGTTTATGGAAAAGCTTCCAAGATCTGGCAATGGCAGGAGGCCCGCAGGAAGGGATGGTTTCACCATTAGCACAAAAGGTTTTAGGGGCATTTTGGTCTTTGTACCTAATTTTAAGATTTTGTTCTAATTCTTTTAATTATAATTAAGCTTAGTTTTTTAGCATTCACCCCTGTTTGGTGAGTTCTCTATGTAAACAAGCTTAGGTCAATTGTAAAAGGGTGGATTATTCATTACTAAAATAGAGACATCACACTTGTTTTCACTTGTCTTTTGCTTCTAACCCTTAATCTCGTTGAGAGGAGAGAAAAATTTTAGAAGGAGAAAATACCCTTAAGTGTGTGGTCCCATTTTCTCTCTTTCCTAGGCTAGGCTACACCCCAAGCCCTCTCTCTCTCTTCCTCTCTAATCGTTACCTGCCCCTCACAGTAACCCACGTCCGCGACCAACGCTTGGTCTCGAGCAAACCCAAGAGTTCTAAACCTTGGACAACCACTCTAACTTCCTCTCGCACAGTCGAGTTAAGTCGAGAGATGCATATGCTCTCTCTCTCTCAGTCACTCAGAAGGAGTCAACCTGTGCCAGTAACCAAGTGCCCGGGCGCCCAGCGATTGCACGTAGAAGAAAATCCTTGTCGCCCTTCCTCCACACTCTTTCTTTTTGCCAGTCAGCCTCGCTTAAGAGAATCATCGCGGAGGAGGATAATCGAACCCACATCGCAATTTTAAGCTAGAGAGAGAGTAGCAACTTGTCGAAAGCCTGAAGAGAGTCTGTGTCCAAACCGCACTGGCAGACAGCAGTAGGGCTTCTTTATTGTTGTAAGAGGGTGAATTGCCTGGATGTGTCCCTGAACCCCAAACGGTGAGGCAAGCGTCTGAGCGTATACCCGTCATAAAATATCTCTCTTCATTGGTTCCTATCCTCACTCAAGAGAGCTTGCATGCGCGCACCCACAAGCATACGGCACTCGCGGACCATTTACGATTGTTTGAGAGAGGATTTTCTCCTCACGCACACCATGCTTGAGGACCGAAGGAAATCTGGCCTCGACCAACCGGCGACTCCACTGGGGATACGCCACCTATTGTTAGCTCAGACTGTTTTCAGGCAAAAGCTTCTCTTCTTTCTCTCTAAAATTGCAAACGGGCTCCATTGCCCCTCGTTTTTCCAAATCAGGGATTTCTTCATCCCCATATTAGAGACTTCATCCGTGGCGAGTGGAGCAGCTGATCCTACCTACCCCCTATCCTACTCAAATGGTCTGACTATCCTTACTATACTAGTCCCACCTAGGAAATCTCAGGGAACGGACACTCAAACTCCTTGTCCCTCCTCCTCTGGCATGAAAGGGAAATCCATTGATGTCAACTGCATGGGTGGAACCACAACCTCCCCTCGCAGAACCACCTTGTCACTAGCGGGATCCCCGCCAGTCTCAAGCTTCAACATGGTTCTTGCGTCGCTACTCCTCTTCGCTTGGTGGGTCACCGTATGACCATTGTCTCTGTGGGTAGCCAGAACGTGATGCCACCTGTGTTGAACGAAGGCGTCAACACTGACGTACACACCATGCTCTAATAATTCCTATGCTAGCCTGGGCTGCCCTCCAATCGCACATGCACTCACATCATGGCTGATGGTCTAACTATCACCGTGGCGAGATGGGGTAGGCAACAGCCCACACCGATCTCCTCAACTTCTTCGGGTTTCTTTAGACCCAAACACAACACAAGTGGTTCTAATGCCACCAATGCCATGCATATTAATCCTACAGCTCGGGGCAGCTCAAAGTGTCACAACCCCTCCCCCTGACCCCTGCTGTACTGCCAGAGGGTGATAGAGTGTGGGATCACAACTAGAGGCTGCGAATGTTACTCTGGTGGGAGTGGCTCAACGGGTTTAGAATTGTGGAATCAAAGCAAACCACGGAAGAAAATACAAACTCATACATCATGCTCCATAAAACTAAAAAAAATAAAACCATTTAATACATATTCATTCTCCAAAAATTCTTTACAATTCTGTTCAAGGCATTACAGGCCCAACAACAAAATTACAGTATCACATTCAAACAACACTGTGGCACTGCCACTAGACACCTACTATCAAAAGTTTCTTGTCAGATCCTGAGCTTCAACCGCTTACCACCACTGTCCAGCTGCCCACTCAGGAATTGGAGGGTATCATTTCACACTGATAGAAAAATAAGAAGATTGAGCTAAAATTCCAGTAAATAGATCAGTGCCCTTGCATTTCCACCTACATGCAAACATATAAGATAATGTAGCCCCCAGATCATCACAGTTCATGTGAGTCATAGAGTAAAGTCATGCATCCGAATACACCGACAGAGTAAGGAGAGTAAAATTCAGATAGCAGGGCATCACATATTCCACGAGCTAGCAGTTACATCAATACTTATCACAAACACAATCAGACACTCAGATAGAACACACAATTCACACTGGCAGAAGCTACATTTGCCTACTTCTGAAGTAGAAGTCACATTGATCAGGCCAACCCAATCCTGTAACTTAGAACTTCTACCCTCATCCGGGAGGAAGGGCAATAACAAAGGGGTGTCCCATTTCGTAATTTCATCACTCGCACATACAATCCCTAGTATGCTTTAGGGTTTTCAATAGGCGGTGGCCTTAGAACACATGACCCTCTCCTTATGCCTTCAAGCGAGAGGGCGTTACACCACAATTGGGTGTCCCAATGCGTAGTGCCCATATAAATTCAGGGGGCATGGCCCTCCCAGTTATTCAATTTTACCTCTCAACGCCATTTCTATTATTGAAGTCAAGGCACAGTCAATGATTGTTGACCTCACAATATCCTACTACCAATGGGTAACCCATTGCGTAGTGGTCAGTATCACAGTATATCACAGTCACAGTATGACAGTATCCCACTACCAATGGGGGACCCATTGTGTAGTGGTCAATATCACAGTATATCACATTTACTTGCACTGCATACATGCATGCTCAAGCATTCATTTGCTCATGCTTTGCCATTTCAAGAATTTAAGAACATTCATAATATCATAAGCATACATTTTTCAGTATCTCATGACAGATAATATCAATCTCCTTATGAAGGGATTAAGCTATATTTAGAAACATGAATGTATAATGTTTGCATGATTCATATAGCAATTTGGGAATTACTGCCATTTCCATCAGTAATATGCATATATGAAATGAGGCATAGCATTCAATTCATAAGGAATTTCAACATAGTTTTATTCATTACTTAAAATAGAGATGGATATCTTTCAATCAAAGAAAATTTGAAGCTATTTGAGCATCATTTGATAGGTCAAGAGTTCAGTATAAAATTAGATCACAGTTCTAAAATTTTTGTCATTCCTAATAGTGGCATGTTCCATAAACAGAGGTGTAACTTCCGATCTATATGGAATTTTAGGAGAGTTTCAAAACCAAAGTTCACGTAGAAACAAATATCTTGCCAACAAAGCAGTTTGAAAGCATTTGGACTCCTTTTAGTCAGTCAAAAGCTCATGGCAATAGAAATGAACTTCTAAAATCTACTACATTTTGCTAACAGTGACATGTCCCTCTTAATAGAGGCATAACTTTCAATCCAATGATATTTCTGGATGATTTTAACATAAATTTTGAGTGAACACACATATCTTTCAAATGACAATGGTTTGAAAGCGTTTGGACTCCATTTGGTCAGTCAAAAGCTCAAGGCAACAGAGGCAACAGTTATGAATTTCAGTGAAATATGCTAATAGGGACATGATTTCACAAAATGAAGCATAACTCCCCATTTATAAAGAATTTGAACTGATTTTAACACAAAAATCATAGTAGAGACATGTAGCTTTCAAATGGAGGTGATTTGGAGTCATTTGGATGTCATTTGCCTAGTCAAAAGTATGTTGTAAAAACATGAAACCTCCTTGGAATTTCAAAGTGTGGTCACAACATGACCCAAAGATCAGTCAATAATCCCCCAAATCATGCTAGATTTCAGTATAAAATCGTTTTACATTATACATTAGACGCATAAGAACATCCTTCGACAAATTCTCATGGCAATCAAGAAGGATTTCAATGCTCATTTTGACATGCAATGGCAGGCTAAATTTCTGGAAAACATGGCAGAAGAGGGTACACATGCAGCCATTGCTTATGCATATGCTCATGCTCAGCTTCATACTTAATTCATGCTTTCATGGCTAAGGACCTACAAGGTGGTGGCCCACTTACCCTATGTGTGCAATGGTGCTCTCACAACCCCTCACGCAATCACTTCATCTTCACTCCAATGTTCTCCCACAAGGTTAGAGAAAGGGGGCTGGAGTTTAGCTCTTAAGAGGGAAGGGTGAATCCAAACGTGAAGGTAAAGGGGTTTTTTGTACTCTCATGTGGGTAGGTGGCATCCTGGATTTGCCAAATGGCAGTGTTAATGTCATGTAGCTTGACAAGTGGCAGGGTGGCAGCATGCATCAGGTAGGTGGCAACCATGAGCCATGCACATGCTCGGTGCCATCACGCACAGTGGCACTCTTTTCTGCTTCTTCTCACTGCCGTGCGAGCTCATTTTCTCCTCTCTTCAAGCTATCGAGTGCACTCCACCACGTGTACCTCTTTCTCTTCTCTCTTCTTACTGTCGAGCGCACTCCGCTGCGTGCATCTCTTTCTCTTCTCTCTTCTTACCGCTGCCCGCACTCCATCGCTTGCGTCTCTTTCTCTTCTCTCTGCTTACAGTCACGCGCACTCCGCCATGCGCATCTCTTTCTCTTCTCTCTTCTTACAGCCATGCGCATCCCTCTCTCTTCTTCTCTCTTCTTACCACCTCACTTCATCTCTCTTCACACTCCGCCGCACGCGCCTTCTTCTCTTCTCTCTTCCTACCACCATGCGTGCTTCACTATGCCGGGAAAAATCTGGGTCGTCACACAAAGGCTGCAACCAAACAAGCACATGACTTTCGAGACGATCGAAGGTCTCACAAACAAGTGCACATGCATGCTGGAGGCCCTAAGGCCTCTCAAACTAAGCAGGCGAGTATTGCAAATACTCAGCCTGTCACTTCACAAGGGGTTGGGCCTAAAACCACCCCAAACACTGTTGTGGATCATGCACACACATGCAGATCCAATGATATTGTTCACGGGAAGAGAAAAAAGAGCGTCTACTGCGCCCCAAACTGTCTCGAAGCCACTCACTACATGGCACTCGAAGAAGTTCCCCTCGTGCACCATCTTGTCCACTCCTCCTTCCTTGCACGCGAGAGCTAACCTCCATGGCAGGGCTCGGGATAGGAGGACACCCTCAACGACGATAAGTCAGCAACCCCCTTCTTCGAACAGATCTAAGCCCTCAATGTCAACTATGAGCTCCCTTCTTCCCCGGCGCCATACGTTGCCTGAGTTGATTAAGTTTGCCCACACCTCTGTGGACCGAGCCAGTCGAGAAGGAAATTGGAGTCGTTTTCGATTCTGGGGGAAGATCTACCGAAGCTTGCAAGTTAAGAAAACAAAGGGGATGGAAGTGCCCCTCTAGGAACAAAAAGTAGAGTCTCCTATCTTAGAATACCTACCAAAACAATACCGGTTCTACCATATACAAAACACGAAGGAGCTTGAGACAAGTGACACTGTTCATTGCATTGTCATTGAAATACGTGAGGGTGAACCCACTGCGCCTGATCCGTGGCCCCATGTCGTAATGAGCCGATAGATAAGATATGGCCTCAAGGCCGTCTTGTGCCCATTCGAGTCAAACGATAGCCTCAAGGCCCTCAAGTGCCAAACTTGATAGCAGCCCGACCTCAAGGCCTTCAAGAACCGGTACTCACACTTTTTGCAAGGCAATCTTAAGCGCAAACGGGGCAAGCTTAGCCCTTATTACTTGGAGTGCCAGATCGAGGCGTGAAGAGGACCAGGATCACCCCTCTTGTCGAATTGATCAACGTTGATGAGCAAGTTGAGGTAATGGTGGTAAGCCATGATGGGGAAGACCCTGAAAACCCAATGGCCTGCTTCGAGAGCATATTGAACAAGATCATCATGCTCAAAGGGATTGAATACGCTTGGCCCACAGTGTCTTCTCACCAAGAGGGAAACTCCCCTCTTGAGCTGCAACATGAAGAGGAAGAAAGACCTCAGCGTCCCCCTATGGACCAAATCCCGGGGCCTCCAAACCCTTCTATCTCCTTTGAGGACCAGCCCAATGTAGCTTCCCAAGCTATACCATCGATATTCACGCAAGAAGACTGTTCGAACAAATTTTTCAGCACCTTGGTCCCTGATGCGAAATAAAGAGGAAGCAGATCAATAAAGCCTACAAAACAATAGACAATTTGATAGCGTCATAATGGCCCCAGAACTGGTCAAGATCTTCATAAGTACTCCAAAAGGTCCACCTACCAAGTTTCTTCGTAATCAGACATATCTAAGGTAGTGAACACAAAGAAACAATTTCAAAAAAATTGGCCTCTAGCCCCGTGAAATGGACCCTGTAACTAGAGCTATATTCTTGGTGAGTCAAATTATTGTGGGACCACCACCATTAGATCTGGTACAGTCGAAAACCCCCATTGGTCAAATTTCAACTTAATTGGGCATTCCAGACAAATTTATCGGTAAAATGACGAAAAGGGATAGGCCACACACTATTCCTGTGCGACCACCCTACACCAAAACACCATTAAAGGTGGTTGTTAATAATTCACGGGCAGTGACTTTCGAGGCCTATATCGTACTCAATCCTAGTCGAATCATGCTCAACTTTGGTGAGCGTGTTCGTCTCGTTAAGACGAACATTTTGATATGTGGTACACCCCGGGATGATGCCCCAGCAGGGAGAAAAACTAGAAAGAATTTGCTGATCTATGAAGAAAATTGTAGAAAATTTAGCAGCAGCATGACTCACTCGAACGGCCAAATCATGACGCTCGTGGACCCCGATCGACAAGAAACCAATTGCCTTATGTGCGTAAGGTCGGAGGCTATCTGTGGTCTAATCCTCACATACGATGAATGGTTGGATTTCACAAATGGAGGCATCGAAGTTGCTATAAATTTCAGCCGCTGGATTTCAAGATTCCGGTAAAAAACTCAAGACGATAAAATCTTCATCCGGACACGAAATCGAGCCGTGCTTGTTGCAACATGATTTTGACGGCAGGATTAGTGTGGTTCAATGAAGAAACGGAAGAAAAACATCGAGGAACGAGCGCACTATAGATCCAAATTTTTCATGATTCATCCAAAATTTAAGTCTCATGATCATGGCTAAAAAACATGATTCATCGCTCGAAATTAGAATCAAATCAATCGCCATGTCGAGCCCTACAAGAAAAAAAAAATCTTTCGATCAAACAGGCATCAAAACAACCCCAGATCAGTCATGGAAGATCACACAAGTTCTCGGGCAACAGTAGGGATAATTCTGAAATTCCACACATTATTAGGCAGGGGCAAAACAATCCTTTTGCACCCATTTTTAGAATTTTTTTAATTCAATTAATTATAATTACCTTCAATTCCAAGTGGTTTTTGGGCGTCCACCCATGTTTTGGCCCAATTCTATATAAACATGTTAAACCAAATTATAAAAAGGCCTTCGGTTCATTTCTTGAATCAATCAATAAAGTTTTTATTTTTCTTGAGTTCGTGGGTGCGTCTTGGAGAGAGAGACAGGAGAGAGAAAAAAAGGGTCAGTATCCCTCTATAAGGTAATTTTCTCTCTCCTCCCCTCTTTCTTTCTCCTCCTTCTCTTTCTCTCTTTCTCTCTCCTTCCCTCTTTCTCTCTCCTTTCTCTCTTCTTCTCATATTTATCTCTCTTACTCTCTTTTCTTCTCATCTCTATCTCTCTTTCTCTCTCTTCTTCTCATCGTTATCTCTCTTTCTCTCTCTTCTTCTCATCTCTATCTCTCTTTCTCTCTTCTTCTCATCTCTATCCCTCTCTCTTCTTCTCATCTCTATCCCTCTCTCTTCTTCTCATCTCTATCTCTCTTTCTCTCTCTTCTTCTGATCTTTATCCCTCTCTCTCCCTTCTCATCTCTATCTCTCTTCCTCTCTCTTATCTTCCTAACACAGTCGATGATGCTCAACACCGACTGTATCCTTCTCTCTCCTCTCTTCTTAACATAGTCGGTGATGCTCAACACCGACTGTATCCTTCTCTCTTCTATTCTTAACACAGTTGGTGATGCTCAGCACCGACTATATTATTCTCTCTCCTCTCTTCTTAACACAGCCGGTGATGCTCAATGTCGTCTGTATCATTCTCTCTCCTCTTTTCCTAAACACAATCGACGATGCTCAATGTCATCTGTATTCTTCTCTCTCCTCTCTTCTTAATGCAGTCAGTAATGCTCAGCATCGTCTGTGTCCTCTCTCCTCTTAACACCGCTAGTAATGCTCAGCATCATCTGTGCTTTTCTCTCTCCTCTTTTCCTAAACACAGTCAGGGTTTGCCTAGCGCCTTCTGTGTCCCCTCTTTCCCTTTTTCCAAAAACACAGCCGGCGACCCCTAGCATTTTCTGTGTCCCCTCTTTCCTCTTCTCTAAAACACAGCCAACGATGTCTGGCACTGCCTGTGTCTTCTCTTTCCTCCGACGATGCCTAGCACCGCTTGTGTCCTCTCTCATTCCTCTTCTTCTAACACAGCCAACGATGCTTAGTACCATCTCTATCTTGTCTCCCTTCCTTCTCTTTCTCCTATTCTTTATATTCTTTTCTTCTTCTCTTATCTTATTTCTTCTCCTTTCTATATGATCTCCATTCTTTCAGTTATTCTTTCATTTGATTAACAGGGGTCGAGATTAGCCTTTCATGATAGTCTTGTCGTCTAGCGGTAATGTTGTTGTGCTAGAATTACTATACCCGCTTTATTGCCACAACAAACTAACCATCTTGCCTAGCTAGTCAGTATCGGTATTGACGTCTAGTAGTAATTATGTTGAGCCGGTCATAGTTACCGAGCCCGTTTTACTACCACGTCAGGCTAATTACCTATCAACTTAGTCATTGTGTTGATCTCCTCGCCTAATCAAATTCTTCTCTCCCCCATCTTTCTTCTCTCGTTATTCTCTTCATCTTTTTGAATATGCACGCTTGTGTACGCGAAAGCAAGGTGCGGTATGTTGACCCACCTGTCTTATAAATATTTGTCGTATTGTGATTGCAAAAAACAGGAGAATACAAGCCAAGGGAGGCCATGCCGAACCAGATTTACTACTCGGGGCTTTCTTCGTGATCTAAGAGGGAGCCCATGAAGAAAGCCCCTTAGTAATAAAATTGGTTCGGAATCGCCTCCCTTGGCTTGTATTCTCTTGTTTTATATAATCACACATATATGACAAAGGTTATAAGACAGGTGGGTCAGTGGACCTCACTTAGCCTTTTGGATGAACGTACACAAGCATGCACATTCAAAAGAAGAAGGAAAGAACGAGAGAAGAAATATGGGGGGAAAGAAGAATTTGACCAGGCGGGGAGATCAACACAATGACTAGGCTGGTGGGTAATTAGCCTGACGTGGTAGTAAAACGGGCTCGGTAACTCAGACCGACTCAACAGGATTACTACAAGACATCAATACTAATACTGACTAGCTAGACACGATGGTTAGTCTGTCGTGGCGATAAAGTGGGTGCAATAATTCTGGCACAACAACATTACAGCTAGACATTAAGACTGCCAAAAGGGGCTAATCTCAACCCTTCTTAATCAAACGAAAGGATAACAGAAATAATGAAAATCATAAAGAGAGAGTAAGAAGTAAGAGAATAAGAAAGAGAACAGAAATAAAGAGCGGAAGAGAAAGAAAGAAGGAGAAGAGTGTGAGAGAAGAGAGAAGGAAGGAGAAAAGAGGGTGAAAGACACAATCGTCACTAGGCATCGTTGGCTGTGTTGGAAGTGGAAGAGAAGGAAAGACACAATCGGCACTAGACATCGCTGGCTGGGTTGAAAAGAAATTAGAGAGAAGATGCAATCGATGCTAGGCTTCATCGACTGTGTTTAAGAAGTGAGGAAAGAGAAGACACAATCGACGTTGGGCATCGCCGGCTGGGTTGAAAAGAGAAGAGAAAAAGGACACAGTCGGCGCTAGGCTTCGTTGACTGTGTTTAAGAAAAGGAGAGAGAAGATACAGTTAGAGAAGAGAGAGAAGATATAGTTGACGCTAGGCTTCACCGATCTAGAAGAGAGAGAAGATGTAGTCGATGCTAAGCTTCGCTGACTGTATTAGACAGAGAAGAGAGAAGATACAATTAGCATTAGGCTTCACCGACTGTATTAGATAGAGAAGAGAGAGAAGATGCAGTCAGTGCTAGGCTTCACCGATTGTGTTAGATAGAGAAGGGAGAGAAGATACAGGTGGCGTTGAGCTACGCCGACTGTGTTTAGACGACAAGGGAAAGAAGATGCAGTTGGTGCTAGGCTTCGCCGACTGTGGTAGACGAGAAGTGAGAAAAGATGCAGTCGGTGCTATGCTTCACCGACTGTGTTAAACGAAAAGCAGAAAGAGATCTAGAGATGAGAAAAGATAATGATGAGAAGAAAGGAGAGAAAGAGAGATAAAGATGAGAAGAAGAGAGAGAAAAAGAGATAAGGATGAGAAAAAGAGAGAGATAAAGATGAGAAGGGATAGGAGAGATAGAGGTGAGAAGAAGAGAGAGAAAGAGAGGTAGGGATGAGAAGAAGATAGAGAAATAGGAGGAGAGATAGAGATGAGCAAAGAGAAATAGAGGAGGAGAGATAGAGATGAGCAAAGAGAAACAGAGGAGGAGAGATAGAGATGAGGAGAGATAAAGAGAGGAGGAGAGATAGAGATGAGGAGAGAGAATGAAGGGAGGAGAGAAAAATTTACCTTATCGAAAGGTACCAATCCTTTTCTTCTCTCCTCTCTCTCTCTCCAAGACACACCCACGAGTTCAAGAGGAAATTGAAATTTTATTGATCGTTGTGTAAAATGAACCCCAGGTCCTTTACAATTCGGCTTTGCATGCTTATATAGAGTTGGGTTAAGACATGAGTGTGCACCTAAAAACTACCTAGAATCAAAGATAATTACAATTTAATTAAATTAAAAGAAATTCTAAAAATGGGTGCAAAAGGACTGTTTTGCCCATGCCTAACAATGTGTGGAATTCCATAACAGTCCCTGCTGCTGCTCGAGAACTTTCATCATCTTCCATGACTGAGTCAAGGTTGCTTTAGAATTCTATTCTGATTCTTGGTTTCGACCTATAGCTCCTTGACTCCGTGTCATTTCTCGTTCAGTCTTAATTACTTCCTTAGTTGATAGAAGCGCTCCAAAGGGATAAGGAGGACACTCTGAGAAGATATTTATCTCATCAACCGTGTCGACCTCGGTTTCTAGTTCAATGCGACTCCATTCTGCCACCCAAACAAGCGTGGGTCCTGATGAGGACAACTGAATTGTAGTGCCGAGTTTTACAAGTGCATCAGCCTACGAGTTTAGCCTCATGGAGATGTGACTTAAGGATACGTCCTCAAACTGGGCCATATACAATTTTACAGTATCGTGATAAGTCTTGAGAGTATCTTTTCTCACATCATAGATCCCTTTGAGCTGTCGGATAACCAACTCAGAGTCGCCATAGATCTTGAGCTGCTCCAAGTAGAGGTCGAAGGCTATCTCCAACACGATTATAAGGGCCTGATATTCTGCCTCATTATGAGAACTGGCTTGAGCAAGAGAGAAATAAAGTGGCAATACTTCTCCTCTCGAAGTCATGAATACTACTCTGTGCCTCCTTGATCTGATTGGAAGGCTCCATCGAAGTACAATTCCCACGCATGAGTTAGGTCAGCACATATCACTTCTTCATCAGGGAGATCGCTTGATAGAGGAGATTCTACCGGTATGGGGTGTGCTGCGAGAAATTCAGCCCGATGTCCTCACCCTCAAGGGACTAACTATGATTCTGAAGCTGAATATTTTGTACTGATCTCGTTAGTCAGAACCAAGCCAGTCTGGCAGTCGAGTGCTGTGTTGAAGGGCAATTTTCCCATTTGGTCTGGGTTTCTTTATCTTGGATGGACAACAAAAGAGCCTTTGATCAGTGCTCATCTACGTTGTACACCAGATATTCCTTGACGAGCAGGGTACCTTAGTTTATCGAGGTGATCGACTTTGGGTATAACCCCTACTAACTGTTAGCAGTCTCGAGTAACAGGTCCAAAGTCATGGTTGACTTAGCTTTCTTGTGGCATCTTTGGTTTGTCGGAATAACTTTCTTGTTTGTTTGTTCTGAATGGTCTGCTGAAGAGCCTTTTGTCGGTGCTCGCCTGCGTTGTGCACCAGATATTCCTTGGCAGGTAGGGTACCTTAGTTTATTGAGGTGACTGGCTTTGTGTATAACCCCTACCCATTGTTAGTAGTTTCGCGTAACAGGTCCAAATTCATGGCTGACTTAGCCTTCTTAGGGCATCTCCGGCATCTTGGAGTGCATTTGTAACCTCATGGGAATAGTTCTCTTCCTCATGAGACTTGTCTTACCATCTTGGCGAATCTTCTTTCTTTCAAGTCCTTTTGCGAATGGACTCGGGCTGTCGGAATCTTTTCTTTGAAGCTCGTATTTTTGGGTCTTGATATTGTGACACCCGGGATTTTTCTTTTGAACGCAGGCTGAAGCCACTTGTAGAGGCGAGTGTTGCATCAACCTGTGTATTGATCCTAAGCGTCCTTTGCGGATTTTCACTTGGATTTGAGAGGCAGTGCCATAAAGACCGTTTTCACCAACTTCCTGTTATTTGGGTCTCCTTTACCCATGACCTTTCGGCCATGTCCACCCTTATTCTTCCATTTTTGCTCACAATGGCCCTCTCGGGTTTTCACCGTGCCTGGGTTCTCATTTTCACGAAACTCTTTTACTCATGGTTTCGTGACCATGCCCGTCCGTCACTTTTACGCATGGCGTTCCTTTGTTCAAGTGTACACCATGCCCTTTATTCTTCTTCTCTTTTTTTTGTGAAGGTGTGTTTAGGTTCATGCCCTTGAGACCTATGTGAAGCCCTTTATTGTCATGCGGTCAAGATGTGCACTACAGTTTAAGGTCATACAGCTGAACCGTGGTGGTAATGAATGGAAGTCTATGGAGGCCATGGAGTGAGTATGGTGGTGGTTTGACTCACTTTGGGGAGATGGCACGAGGCTATGAATGGAAGGTGGAAAGTGAAGACCCACTAACTGACGGTGAGTATGGATGGCAGAATGGCTCACCGTTCTGTGAGAATGGGTAAGACTAACTGGGGCGTGATGAAGGATGATGATACTGAAGCAAGGTGGACTCTCTAGGGAGGTAATGAAGAAGGTGCGAGCACATAAACGGGTCAGTTAGGGAAGGCATGCGCGAAAATGCACATAAAAGGTGTGTGCGCGTATGTGGGGGCGAGTTTAAGGTCATGCCTTCGAGACTTGTGCTAAGCAGCTTAACAGCATGCGGCCTGGACATGCACTATGGTTTAAGGTCACATAACTTAGACCATGGTTATGCAGTTTTAGAGTCATGCAACTAAAACCATGCAGTTTAAGGTCGTACAATTAGACCTTCGCTACAGTTTAAGGTCATATAGTTTGAACCCAGGTGATGAGCCTTTTAACGTCATGCGCTTAGGACGTGTATTATAGTTTAAGGTCATATAGTTTGGACCATGCAGTTTAAGGTCGTGCAGCTTGACCTCCGCTATAGTTTAAGGTCATATAGTTTGGACGATGTAGTTTAAGGTCGTGCACCTAGACCAAGGCTGTGCAGTTTAAGGTCATGCAACGCGGACCATTAATGGGTCGCCATGGAGATGAAGCTCCATGGGAATAGATCTTGTAGACAGCAATCTGACTCCCTGGGGATAAAGTGGTTAAGACCGGCAAGGGGTTCAAATGGGAAGGCCAACTTCATTGGGGATAAGGAGACAAATATAACTCCCTTAGAGGTGAAAAATGATACTCAATAGAGAATAAATTCATTAAAAATGCCCAACTCCTTAAGGATAGGACAACTAGGTGTGAAACAGACCTGCTAGGGTCGCAGTAATAGGAATGACCCTGACTCCTTTAGGGATAAGGGACTACAACATGGGTATGACTCCTATTGGAGAAGAGAAGGCATGGCCTGGGTGGAACGACCTGGGTACCACTCCACTGGCGATAGTAAGTCATGATCAAGATGTAACCCCATTGGGGATAATACGCACGGCTTTAGCATGAGGCATGTCCTAATGAAACTGCAGAGAACGCAGCTAATGCTAGGCACATGCAACATTACTCCTTGGACACACAGCCGGCACTGGGTCGTTGAAAACACAGCCGGCGTTGAGTACAACCAACATCACTTCTTAAACACTCAGCTGGAGCTAGGTTGTTGAAAATGCAGCCGGAGCGAGGAATGGCCGACACTGTTTCTTAAACACACAGCTGGGGCTGGGTTGTTGAAAACGTAGCCGGCGCTGGGAACGACCAACACTATTTCTTGAACGCTCAGTCGGCGCTGGGTTGTTGAAAATGCAGCCGGCGCTGGGAATGGCCAACATGTTTCTTGAACACTCAGCCCGTGCTGGGTTGTTGAAAATGCAGCAGGTGCTCGGTTGAGAACACAACTGGAATTGGGTATGGGTTAGTGTTCGGGCTTCGACCCGAACCCAACCCTGTCCTTGCCTCTGTTGCATAGGATTTCATGGGTGGCAATAAAATTTCGCTTGGGTCTGGGGTCAAAGCCCGACCCGGTCTACCCCATTATAGGTTGGCCTTCTAGGATGCAGCTGACATTCCTGATTTGTGAAGGATATTTAAGGGAAGTCTCGCCTATATAAAGAGGTAAATCCCTTTTTTTTTTTTACTGTTTCACAAAGGGTAAAACAACTTAAGGTAAAAAAAAATTTAACAGTGAAGGAGAGATTTTTAGTGAGAGCCTAGGTGAGCACGCAGGGTATTTCGGAAAAATTAGCCAGAGTTTGCCGGCAAGCAGGGGCAGGTTCAGGCTATGAAAGAAGAAAATGCCAGCAAGGGAGGTCGGGGTTTGCCGGAGTTTTGTAGGGGTGGTTTGCAACAAAAAAGGAAGTTCACAGGGGAAATAGGGAACTCCGGCCGTGATTTCGAGGGTTCTAACAAAGGGGAGAAGGGGCAGCAGAGGGCTGCCCATGGTCTTCCGTTGGTTTTTGGCAGTTTTCCAGTGGGTGCAAGTGGTTTTCCGATGACTTGGGGAAACAATTGCAGAGGGTTTTCGACAATAAAAGGGAGTTTTCGGTAGGAACCCGAAGGGCACAGGGAGACAGACCATCGCTGGAGGTGAAAGGTCACATGAAGGTGAACGGTCGTCATTGGAAAGTGTGCAATCATCAGGGAGGCAAAGCGTCTTGGGCCGAAAAATGAGAGGCCTCGGGAGCTGAAGAGACACAAAAAATGAAGAGTCACTGGGAGGTGAACAATCATAGCACGGTCGGCGCTGACTTAGGATACGCAGCTGGTGCTAGGCATTAAAAGCACAGCCGACGCTGACCTTTTTAGAAACACAACCAGCGCTAATCCTCAAGAAAGACAGCCAACGCTGGGAGTTAGAAGCATAGCCGGCGCTAGCCTTTGGAAGACACAGTCAGCACTGGCCTTACATGTTGCTTATCAGTGCATGGCCGGCGTCATGATGTGCATAGTGTTGCTCACGTGCGGCATATGAGTTGTATGTGGGAATGTTGCGTACGGTGATGAGTCACGCGACGTTGACTTGGGTAGGCAAAGGGTGGGGACCAATGGTAAGACCTGGCTTATGAAACCCATACGAAGCCAAGTCCTCCAGCACAACAGTGAAGTCCATGTTGTTCTGTGGAAGGGCATTCACTGTGAACAGGGTATGCTCTCCATTATAGGCTAGTTCCTTATCAGAGAAGTCTGCTTTGTATATTTGATATACTCGTCCGATGAATTAAAGCTGACTTGGAAATGGTTAGCCTCTTCTTTTGGCCTGTAACCATCCTCTTTGAGGACACCCTTCAGATGAATTGAAGCTGACTTCCAAGTCGTTTTTCTTCTCCTTTATGATGAGGGCATTTTCTTTTTGGCCTAACCGTCCTCTTATCCTCAGATGCAAGTGCAACACTTTTGGTGTCAACTGTTCTCTTTTCCTCAGATGTAAGAGATTTGTAACCTCCCTAATAATGGGCTTTTTGGCTTGTAACTTATAACTCTTTTTTTACTGAAATAAAAAGAGCTAAACTTTTTGTTTGGACTGTCTTTCTTGCTTTGCATTGAGTCTCTTTTCTTGAATATGCATCATGGGTAGTATTTCTTTAGATATCACCCATTAATAGGGGGCATTGTCTCCTCTCCATAAGGATGTGCAAGTATGTAAGCTCCATTTGGCAAGGCCATTTTAACTATAAAGGGACCTTCCCATTTGGGTTCAAACTTCCCTTTGTGCCGCCCATGCATAACAATCAACCTCTCAACGACTAGGAATAGATTCCCACAGGAAAATGAGCAGACTTTGACTGACTTGTCAAAGGCCCTCTTCATTCTCCCCTGGTTGAGTTCGAGGTTTTGCTGAGCCTCCAACCTCGTTTCATCAAGTGCATCCAATTCTTAATACCGAAGTTTGACTCTCTCATCTTCGGTTAGTCCTTGATGTATAGCAACACACAATAAAGGGATTTGAATTTCAAGGGGAAAAACTGCTTCACCCCCATAGACTAGGGAGTAATAAGTGGAACTGATGGCATTTCATGTGGTAGTCCGATAGGCCCACAAGGCTTCAAGAAGCTTCTCATGCCAGTTCTTCTTTGTCTTTGATACTGATTTCCTTAAAAGGTTGCACAGGGTCTTATTGAAAGCTTCAGCCAATCCGTTGGCTCAAGGGTGGTACATAGTTGAGTACCTCCACTCGAAACCGAACTGGTTAACCAAGCGATCAATGTAATGACCTCTAAACTGAGGGCCATTGTCCGATATAATCCGTTCAGGCACTCCGAACGGATATATGATGTGATGCCACACAAAGTTGGCCGCCGTTATCCCCAAAACTTGCTTAAGGGGACTCCTTCAGCCCACTTGGAGAAGTAATCTATTGCAGCTAGAATAAATTGATCCATTGCCGAAGGAAGGTCAATAGGCCCAACAATGTCCATCCCTCATTGTGAGAAGGGCCATGATGCCACTATAGGGTGTAAGGGTTCTGGTGGTTGCTGAAGAAGACTCGAGTTTATTTAGCACACCTGGCACTTCTTGGCATAATTTAAGGAATCAACAATCATCGAAGGCCAATAGTACCCTAATCTGCATATCCGTTCATAGAGCTTAGGACCGGACTGAAGCAATCCACAGAGGCCTGAGTGTACTTCTTCCAGGACCTTATTTGCCTCTTGTGCGTCCACACATCCAAGAAGAATGTCATCAAATGACCGTTTGAAGAGAGCCTTGCCTTCAAGGAGGGTATGCTTGGTAGACATTCGATGCACGTTGTTACGCTCAACACTATCCTCCAGAAGTCTACCATGTTTTAGAAAATTAGTGATGGCCTTTCTTCAATCTTCTACTTGTTCAATTTTTGCGCATATTGGGTCGAAGCACTCTAGTTCCTAGCTTTGAACCTTAGCTTCTTGGCTCCTTGCCATTTCTTGTTCCATCTTAATAACTTCTTTAGCTGATAGAAGTGCTCTGAATGGATAATGAGGGCACTCGGTGAAGAGATTTCTCTCATCATCTGCATCTACCTCAGTTCTCAGTTCAATGTGTCTCCACTCTGCCACTCAGACAAGTGTGGGTCCTGATGAGGATAATTGAATTGTAGCCCTGAGTTTCACAAGTGCATCAGCCTGTGAATTTAGCCTCCTGGGGATTTCACTCAAGGATACATCCTCAAACTAGGCCATATATGATTTTGTCGTATCATGATAAAGCTTGAGAGTGTCTTTTCTCACGTCATAGATCCCTTTGAGCGACCGGATAACCAACTCAGAGTCGCTATAGATCTTGAGCTGCTCTAAGTCTAGATCAAAGGCTATCTCCAATCCAATTATAAGGGCCTAATATTCTGCTTCATTATAGGAACCGGCCTAGGCGAGAGAGAAATAAAGTGGTAGTACTCCCCCTTACGGAGTCAGGAATACCACCCTAATGCCTCCTCGATCAGATTGGAAGGTTCCATCGAAGTACATTGCCCACGCGTAAGCAAGCTCTGCACAGAATACTTCTTCGTCAGGGAGGTCACTTGATAAAGGAGATTCTGCCGATACGGGGTGTGCTGCGAGGAAATCAGCCAGGGCTTGGCCCTTAACGGCCTTTTGGGGGACATATGTGATGTCAAATTCCATCAGCAATAATGGCCACTGACCAAGACGTTCTGACAAGCATGAGCGTGTCATGAGAAACTTTACAGGATCTGCTTTTGATATAAGTCTCACTTCATGACCAAGCAACTAGTAGTGGAGCTTTTGTACTGCGAAGATTAGGACCAAGCACATCCTTTCTATAGGGGGATAATTCTTCTTAGCCACTTGCATCCTGCGACTGAGATAGTACAGTGCGGTCTCTTTTCCTTCGGCATTGTTCTGTGCCAACAATGCCCCAAGTGACTCTTTTAAAGCGATCACGTACAGGATGAGAGGTCTTCCCAATATTGGTGTAGAAAGTACTAGAGAATTGAGCAAATAATGCTTGATGTCATCAAGGGCAGCCTGACATGCTTCATCCCAGATAAGTGGGATATCTTTCTTTAACAGGTACGTAAATGGTTTACAACGACCTGATAGGTTTGAGATGAACTTGCGGATGTACGCCAGTGGCCCTTGAAGAGAGCGCAGTTCTCGCAGTGTAGTTGGTGATGCCATTTCTTGGATTGCCTTGATTTTGATTGGCTCAAGCTCAAGCCTTCAGCGTCTAACAATGACCCCTAAAAATTTTCCTAAACGCATGCCAAAAGCGTACTTCAGTGGGTTCATTTTGATATGACGCAGGCATAATCACTCGAACACGTTTTCAAGGTCTCTCATATGAGAATCTTTCTTTTTGAATTTGACCAACAAGTCATCTACATAACATTCCACCTCTTTGTGTATCATGTCTTTGAAGATGGTCGTCATTGCTCTCTGATATGTGGTGTTAGCATTCTTCAATCCAAAAGGCATCATTATGTAACAGAAGACTCATTTTGGGGTCAAGAATGTGGTGGATTCCTCATCTTTGGGCGCCATCTGTATCTGATTATACCTGGAGTATCCATCCATGAAGGAAAAGATTTGGCAATGAGTCGTAGAATCGATAAGCATCTTGGTGAACGGCAACGGGAAATCATCCTTGGGACAAGTGGTATTCAGGTCTCGGAAGTCAATGCAAACCCTGATTTTTCCGTTCTTCTTCTTATCTGGAACAACATTTGCTAGCCATTTTGGGTACTTGACTTCCCGAATGAAGCTTGCCTGTTTGAGTTTGTTCACCTCGGCATCTATTTTCATTTCAAGGTCAGGCCTAAACCTCCTTGATTTCTTTTTGACAAGTTTGACAGTTGGATCGATGCCAAGGCAGTGAGCGGTGACCTGAGGGTCTAAACCAGGCATCTCATGGTAATGTCAGGCAAAGATGTCTCGGTTTTCTAGTAAGAAAGTAGTGAAATTTTCTTTCTCTTCGGGAGAAATATTTGCCGAAATGAAAGTGGGTTTGGGATTAGTCTCATCCCTTAGATTTGTCACCTTGAGTTCATCTGTTGTGGCTTAACCGCCTTCTTCCCATTCTTCTAGGGCCTCTTGTAACTCTTCCTCATTGTCTTCCGAGGTCTTTTCATTAACCTCAAGTACGGAGACCCAAGATCCCAACATCTCCACCTCCAATAGAGCTCCAAGTTAGGTCATGACTTGTGCACCTTTCTCCTACTGAAGAACGGAAGGATCTTCCTCAAACATGAAATGCATATTAGGTTGTAGTAGTTTGACTTGAAAGTTACATGGAAATTGAGATTCAGTGGTGGTGGGGCCGGAAGCACCTTTGTTCAATCTTTGTGTAGGTATCTGTAGTGTTGGTCCCGTGCTGGCTGATACTTTATAGACTTGTACCATGTGGCAAGCTTCCTGAGAATAGAAGCTCTACCTTCTTGATTCTCTTAGTCTCTACTCAAAGTCGGGCTCAGGAGGCCACTGGGGTTTCTTTGGCTTTAACTTCTTATGCTTCTTAGTGGAGGAAGATGGTTGTGTCTTAGCTCAAGCTGCCAGGGCGTCAGCAACTGTTAAGAATCCTGTTGTCTGGGCCAATGTCTTTTTTAATCGCCTCCTGTGTGTCCCACTTATGTTGGTTCCTTCAAGTTCTCTGTCGAGAGCCTCGAAGTCTGGACATTTTAAGGTGGTACCTGTAGGAGACACATAAAAAGAAGGATGAGACGCAGAAGAAGAAGGAGGAGGGTCAGAAAGTGAGGGACTTTTGAGGTCATTCCCCACATCAGACCAATATGGGTAGCTTTTCATATCATCGCTAGGGTTGGAAGTGTGCAAAGAGTCTTTTAGGACTTTCCCTTGCTTAGACTATTTGGGAGTGCTTTTAACGTCATCACCCTCATTGGACGTATTCTGAGAAGAAGATGGCTCAGGGACATCCTCTTGATGGGAGGAGGAAGGAAGGAGGATCATGCCAAGGATGAAGCCTAGTAAAGTTGGCAATGGAGGAAGGGGTCAGAGAAATTACTGCTCAAGAGGCGGTTGAGCAGTCTTGTTTCTCCAGCGAGCAGCCCTCGATGCCCGTCTTTAAGGTGGGTTCGAGACTTACTCGGGCTGGCTCGCATGGGTGCCCTCTTAGATCATGAAGAAAGCCCCTCAGTCATAGAACTGGTTTGGAATCACCTCCCTTGGTCTGTATTCTCCTGTTTCTGCAATCACACATACATGGAAAATGTTACAAGACAAGTGGGTCAAGGGACCCCACCTTGCCTTTCGGTGAACGTACATAGACGTGCACATTCAAAAATATGAAGAGAAGAATGAGAGACTTGAGATTGGGATGAGAAGAATTTGACCAGGTGGTGAGACCGATACAGAGACTAGACTAGTAGGTAATTAACCCGGCGTGGCAGTAAAACGGTCTCGATAACTCACATTGGCTCCACAGAATTACTACTAAACGACAGTATCAATACCAACTAGCTTGACATCATGGCTAATCTGTCGTGACAGTAAAGCGGGCACAGTGACTTTGACCGACACAACGACGTTATTACTAGACGACAGAATTACCATTGAATGCTAGTATCAACCCCTCTTGTTCAAACAAAAGAGTAGAAGAAAGAAAAGATAACAGAAAGAGAGAGCGAAGAGAAGATGGAGAAGAGAAATAGTGAGAGAAGAAGAATAAAAGAAAAGGGAGAGAGAGAAATAAGAAGAAGAGCCTGGGAGAGGATAGGGAGGAAAGAAAGAGGGAGAGGAAGAAGAGAAGGAAAAGCATGGAGAAGATGTAAGAGAGAGAAGGAAGAGGAAGGAAGGCATAGATGGCAATGAGATGAGGAGAGAGAAACTCAAGCGGCGATAGTCTCTTGTCGTCTGTGACGAGAGAAAAATAGAGAGAAAACACAGGCGGCGATGTGTTTCCGCCGGCTGTGACAGAAGAAAGAGGAGATAGAAAGAACACAGGCGGCGATAGGCTTCTGCCCGCTGTGGCAGAAAAGAGAGGAGAGAGAGGACACATGCGACAATGGGTTTCCACCGGCTGTGACTGAAGAGAGAAGAGAGATAAGACATAGGCAACGATGTGCTTCCGTCGGCAGTGACTGAATAGAGAAGAGATAACACACAGGCGGTGATGTACTTCTGCCAACTGTGATAGACGAGAGAATAGAGAAGACACAGGCGGCGATGTGCTTCTGCTGACTGTGACAGAAGAGAGAAGACAGAAAGACACAAGCGGCCATGTGCTTCCGCCGGTTGTGATAGAAGAGAGGAATGAGAAAGAAGACACATGCGGCGATATGCTTCCGCTAGCTATAACAGAAGAGAATAGAGAACTTTGATAGAGGCTCGGCCTACCACTCAGGCTAAGACCCAACTCACTGTTCATGTCTTAAAAGCAGGAAGACGTCGCACCAAACGATAGGTCCGCCATGCGTGAATGGAGAAAGGAGAGAAGTGCAAGCAAAGAGAAAAGTGATAAACCAGAGGATGAAGAGAGAGAGTGATAGATGTGAGGGAAGAGAGGGAAAGAGAGAAATAAAGAAAGAAGAGAGAGAGATGGAGATGGCAAGAGAGAAGAAAGAGGAGACAGAAGGAAGAAATAAAGATAAGAGGGAAAAGAGGAGAGAGAGAGAGAAAGATGAGAGAGAAAAGAGGAGAGAAAGAGAGATAGAGATGAGAGAGAAAAGAAGAGGAGAGAGAAAGTTATCTTATCGAGGGGTACCAACTTTTTCTTCTATCTTCTCTCTCTCTCTCTTCAAGACGCACCCATAAACTTAAGCAATAATTGAAATCTTTATTGAATGATTGAAGAATGAATCAAAGGTCTTTTTTTATATAGAATTGGGTAAAAATACTACCTAAATTTATGATAATTATAATTTAATTGAATTAAAAAAATTTCTAAAATTAGGTGCAAAAGGACTGTTTTGCCCCTGCCTAACAATATGTGAAATTCCATAACAGTCCCTACTACTGCCCGAGAACTTGCATGATCTTCTATGACTGATCCAAGGTTGCTCTGGTGCCCTTTTGATCGAAAGATGATTGTTTTCTTGTAAGGCTCGACATGGATACCAACTTCGAGCCATGGATCGTATTTTTAAGCTACTATCATGTCACTTGAATTTTGGATGGATCTTGAAACCTTCGGATTGATAGTGCGCTCGTTCCTTGATAGTTTTCCATGAATTCTTCACTGTAGTGCACTGATCATATCATCACGATTGCGTGGCAATAAACGAGACACAATTTGGAGCCCAAACAAATATTTCGTAACTTTTGGGTTTTCGCCAGAATCTAGAATCCAACGGCAGAAATTTACATTCATTTTGTCACCTTCTTGTGCAAAATCCAACCGTTTATCATGTACAAGGTTCGGACCAATGGTAGCCCTGAACCTTACGCACACGATGGAATTGGTTTCGCGTCGATCCGATATACGACCGTCATGATTTGGCCGCTCGAGTGAGGCGTGTCGCTGCTGATTTTTCTGTAATTTCTTCATGAATCAGAAACTTCTCTCTAGCTTTTTTCCCTGCTCAAGTGCCGTCACGAGGCGTACCATATATCGAAATGCTCGTCTTGACGAGACGAATATGTTTACAAAATTTGAGCTCGATCCAACTCGAAACAAGTGAGATATGGGCTCCAAAAGCCACTGCCCATGACTGTGAAAACAGCTACCTTTAATGGTGTTTTAGTGCAAGGTGGCCACACGATAATAGTGTTCGGCCTACCCCTTTTTGGTATTTTTCCTATAACTGTGTCATGGAGTGCCCTATTAAGCCGAAACTTAACCCGTAGTAGTTTTCGACCGTGCCGGATCCAATGGTGATGGTCCCACAGCAATTTGACGAACCAAAAATATAGTTCTAGTTTACGAGGTCCATTTCAGGGTGCCAGGGATTGATTTTTTCGAAATTGCTTCTTTGTGTCTACTACCTTAGACATGTCTGATTGTGATGAAACTTGACAGGTGGCCTTTTGAAGTGCTTATGAAAATCTTGATAAGTTTTGGGGCTATTCTGATACTATCGAGAATTCCACTGTATGTTAAGGCTTTATTGACTTTCTTCCTCTTTATTCTGCATCAGGGACCAAGGTGCTGAAAAATGTGTTCAAACATTGCCATTGTCAATGGCGTCAGATACTGATAGAGCCATATCGACCACATTAATAAGAAGTTAATGTTTTGTTGACCAACATTATTGCTGCATTAATGGCATGACGTCATTCTCACTAGCGCCAATGTCGTTCCAAATGTCGTCAATGATGATCTGAAAATCACATAAAAACCGACCTACAAGTTGTCATGGGTCATAAATAGCCCCTCTTGCCTCAGGCTTAAGGTGCAACTTTTCTTAATCTTAAGTTATGCCCAAATACCCTTAGTCTCGATCCTAAGCTTGAGATTGAGAGAAAAGCCCCAAGGTAAGCTCACTTGAGCAATATCTATTCTACCAAACACCTTCAATCTAAAACTAAAACTACTAACTCCTTCAAGCTACATTATCAACCGAAGACAGTCCAAATAATCAAACGTTCTGGGCCCTCTTCTTTTTATTTCTACTAACCCCATTAAAAATTGAGAAACTTCAAAATTGACTGTGCAACCATACAATCTGAATCACTCTGACTCTGGGCATCAGGCCTAGGGGCCCAGCCTAAACATTATTTTCGTTCTTCTTTAATTTGTTTTCCTAGCATTTATTTTCTTTTATTAGTAGTATTTATGATTTTCTTCATTTTCTTCTTCATTTCTTGATGTGCTTTCACCTTCCTTCTTCTTATGTCTTATGCATTTATTTCTTTTAGTTATATCTATATATTTTTCCCTATTTTCCCCTATTTATTATCTTATTTATGCTTGCTTGTTTTCATTTAATGTAGCACTTATTATCCTAGTTAGTTATATTTAATCTTCCCTTTCATCGTTTGCTTTCTCATTGCATGATCATTTTCCCTTTGTTAGTTTGCATTTATTTCTTTTGTTGTGTTGTATTTATTCATCTTCTTTACTTCTTTGTTTCGTAGAATAGATTTTCTCTTCTCAACCAACCCTCTATCTCTTATCTTTTCATTAAATAGTCATTCTTCTTTTTTTTGGTAACATTCATTTCTAATTAGGATTGTCGTACTTATTCCTTTTTTTCCTTTCATTCATTTGATAATGTAGATCTCTCCCATCTCTGATCTTCTTTATGTCTATCCTTTTTTGTTATACTTTTTCCACCTTAGTTAGGGATATTTACTTTAATCTCTTTTCTTTCCCCTATATTGTAGTTTAAATCTCATCTCCTTCATCCCTCTCATTCCCTACTTTCTTTTATATTTGCTTTCTCTCTTTCCCTTATATTTTGTTCAATAGTTTAGTCACTCTTATTCCCTTCTTGTTGTATTTACTATTCTTGTCTTTTATTATCTTTTATTAGTAATTTGTATTTATGTACTCCTCTCTCCCATTTTCAATGCATCATTCTCTATTTCTCTCTATCTCATTTATCTAAACACTTTTTTCTTCTATCTCTTTCTTGTATTTATTTTTTTTACTCTCATTGCATGTTATTTATCAGTATTAGTTTTACTGTCCTCACTCTTATTTTATTCCCTTCCATTTTTTATTATTATCTTTATTATCATCTCATACTTCTATCTCTTTACCTCATTGGTAAGGATCTTATCTCTTTCCTTCTTCATAATCATGCTAGTATCTCTACATTCTCTCTCTCTCTCTCTCTTATTCTATGTTATGCATGTTTAGGTTAACCATATTCCCTTAGTTCCATGCTTTTTAATTTTTTATTCTTCTTGCATCTTGTAGTGAGATTCTTTACCCCTGTTTATTTGCATCTCCCTTGTTCAGTTGCTTACTTGGTTCTATTCCCTTGTTCTCTTTTTAAAACTATTTTTCTAAAATCTTCCTTGTACCCCAAACCCTTTTCCGAAAGTTTTCTTGGTTAAATTCCAATGTTGAAATAAGAGGGAAGCCGACTTTGTCGACAATCTGAGAGGGATAAGGTCTTAAAACCTGAGTCTCCCTCATAACGTAATTTGACGGGACTCATACTCTATCAACTCATTGATTTGTTTGCACTCGAAACCAAGGCGAGGGCGAAGCCCTTTGCCCGTATTTTCGAGTATAAACATATAGGCGGACCCTAAAATGCCAACTTGAGTTCTTGTTTGGGTCTAATTTCTAGACCCATTGGGTTAGGTCCAAGTTGAGTCAGGTCAAGATCCATCCAGGACCTAATTGGATCGGGTCTGGATCAGTTTGGGTTTGGTCCGACGTAACCTGTTATTTTTCTATGTATAAATATACATTTTGTATTTTAAAATATATGTTATATTTTTTTGAAAAAAAATTATATTCTGAGTTAATCCCAACCAAGAACCCAACTCGGCCTAGGTCCAAGCCATATCTAACCTCGGATTTCTTGAGTTAGATCCGACCACAACCCAATCCAACCCATTTACAGCTGTAGTTGGGATCCTCTCGACCTAGGATTACCCAGGGCGATTTTCATCACTCAAAATCTCCAAAATTGCGGATCATTTGGGATCGGAATCAGGCTCAATTGCTCAAACATAACTTTAGGGGGCAAGAGCCATTTCTTCCGTAGCTCATTGTTTGTGGTGGATCGAGGCCGTCCAAGTGTCGTGTTGAGCGTCGCGAATCCAATGGCTCACCCCAAGGGTATATTGGGAAACGTTGGTTAATTCCGAACCCAACAATATCAATGCACGAAGGCCGCACGACACGAGGAAGACAACAATTTGTGCCTTCTTTATTACCACGCCTCTTGAATTATAGGGTGCGGTTTGTTTAGAGCTAAGGGTCTAAACAATCAAATTAGAGCCTACTTTCAAATAGTATGAGAGAAATATAGTTTTCATATCGAAAATTTTTGTAATACTTTAAAATATATTTTTATATCTAATTATAAATTTTAAAGTAAAAAATAGTGTATATTGAGCAGATCTATGAAAACTTGAAAATCTTGAAAATTAATAGTCCAAAAATGAGTTACAAGATGCACTATTTCTAAAATTTAAAATCCATTTTTTTCTCATGTCCATGCATCTTTATGTCAAGATGATCAATTTGATGGCATTTAGGGATCAAATGAAAATTTTGAGGTTGGCTCTAATTTGATTGTTTAGATCCTAGGTTGTATATAAACTTTTCCCCTAATAATAACATAAATCCTTTCCCTCTTTCTCCCTCTTTTTGTAACATGGGGAAAAAATCGAAGTAAAAAAGGTGAATGGAACGCAATGGAGAGAGATGAGAGAAAGTAAAATGCTAGAGTGAGAGAGAGGCCACTGAGAGGGTAACGGTGGCAGGGCTAGAGTTGGGCTAGCCTAGGTCATGGCTCGGCTCTTACCTCTGAAGAGCCAGCCTAGACCGAGGCCGGGCTAAAAATTAATAAAAAAAAATAAAATAAAATAAAAAAGGCCGGATTGGGCCGACTCATGGCTTAGACTCTACTGTTTTGGGGTCGAGCTAACCGGCCACTGCCTGGCTTAAAAAGAGATAAGAGAGAGGTCATGACAGAGATAAGAGAGAAATAAGAAAGAAGGGTTGATGAAGAGTAGTTTGAAGTCAAAATTCCCTCCCTCGAAATGGAAACCATGTAATGTATTCTTCGAACCCGCAACACAAAGTCCAATTCGAGAAAGTCCCATTTGTTCAGTCATTCGAGAAAGTCCCATTTGTTCAGTCATTCGAGAAAGACTTCAGACTTTTTTTTTTTAATTCAATATAAATAAATTAGATATTTATATATAATAAATAAAAAAATTTAAAATTAAAAATATTTTTATATAGGTATTTTTTTTCTCAGTCAAGCATCCCAAATCTAACCGAAACGAAAGCACCACGCTTCTCTTCGCTTCGGTTTATGTTTAAAAACCGAAGGCCAAAGCTATGCGAATTTGATAAATACCAAAAGCAGGAGTTAAAAAAAAAAAGCTTAATTTTTTTTCTTTCGGATTTAAATTTTTACGTCGTTTTAAAACAATCATTTTTATATTTAAATTGCTTTAGTCCAAAATCTTAAAAATAATGGAGTTTTTTATTTTGAACTAGTATGCATAATGAAAAAAAATACAACCAGAACCGAAAGCAAAAGAAAATCAACAGAACGATAGAAAGCTTGGAATTGGAAAAGTTACTAGCCCGTTGTCCGATGCCATCGAGACGTCGACGATTTAGTGAGAACCTTTCTCTCAGAAAAACCAAGCCAAGAAACAGTTCCAATAAGTGGTTTAGAAAACGGATCCGTACCTTAGATTGGGTACCCCAAAAATTTGTTTGGATCGGTAAATCGGCTATCCAGATCGAGAATCGACCAAATCGATCTGATTAAACTTTAAAAAAAATCAAAAAAAATTATTAAAATTTATTATAAATGTTGTTTTTTTATGAATCCAATAAAAAATGCGGGTATTACATTATTAACTTTCATTTTTTTTTTATCAATTTGTGAATATTTAGATGTTCTTTTCCTGTATGAACTTGTGTTAACCATTAAAATTTCATCACATAAAAAAAAACATAAAATTAGCATGGATAAAGTATATAATCTTACATAGACTACAATAAATAATGGATTAAATCGATGAAAAAACTACCACTAAAATCTCGAATTGACGGAAAACCCTAATCCGTTAAAAAAAACTCAAATTATTACAACCTAACTAACTATAATCCAAAATTATTGCAACCTCACTAACTACAATATTATATACTGAAATTGAAATTGTTGGTTTACATATTATAATTATTTTATTATATAAATAATAACAAATTCAAAATATCTCATAATATCATTTACTTTAAAATGTATTATTAACAACTATAAGAAAAATAGTACATTACATGATTTATAATGAAAATAAATTAATAAAAAATAAAATATTTGGTTATCATTGTAGAAATTATTAGAATGCGTATCAATTTTCGAAATAACACTTTAATTTTTCAAAATAAAATCGCAGAATAGAGTCCCCACACTCATACTTTCGTACAATAATTATTTATATTGAATAACGTTTCAACGTTATATCACTCGGCTCAAATCCCATATCGAAGAATCAAACAAACTTTAAGAACTATAAGTACATTTTCAATAGCGTTACCGTCAACGTGCTCGAGGGAAGGGGTACATCTGCAATGTTACCTTTTAAACTAAATTACCAAAATATCTTTATTCAGTGACTCGCTAATCTATGACGTCATAAGCCGCTTAGAATCACGATTTACGTCATAAGTCTTTACGGCATATGCTCACAATTTACATCATAAGTCGCAGACTCACCGATTTTTAAAACCTTGGTTCCAACTTTTGACAAAATTTGTAAATTTGTGGACCCAGACCGTGTTATACTATTTACTTTTTTTTTTTTTTTTTAAGCAAGAAATCTCCTTCTTTCTCGACCAAAAGTCATAAAGTTTATGTTAAAAAATCTACGTTGATCCACAATACAATTTCTTCAATCAAGAACCAGTGTCCAAGGAGATCTAGCATCAATAGTTATTGCAATTTTTTATAAGATAAGGTTAGATTTACGGATTTGTAAGTTCTGATCCAAGATTTCTATGGGGATTCCTCTCTACAAGGTATTATCTTCACGATTTAGGATAACATTTGTATGGACCTCACATTATTTTTATCATTTTTTATTTATTCTAAAATGACACTGGAATTTTTTAAAAAAATAAATATATTTGCTGTTTCTTTTGGTAAGATCTGGTTATTTTTTTTGTTTTATAGAGTGTTATACTCATCCTACAAAAGATATTGTAAGAATTTTAAAAATATTTTTGAATTTTTAATCATATTTTATTTTCTTAAAAACCCTTGGATTTTCTAAAGAATCCATATATTTCATTTTTTTTTCGCTATATTTACTTAGGGATTTTGTCCTATAAGCTGTTATCTTCAATCTAAGTTAGTATTACATGATTTTAAAAAATAGAATTGATGGATTGCGAAATTTTCTATTTCATTTTTGTCTACTTAGAGGACTCAATTTTATTGCTAATTCCTTAATGAATTTTCCAATAAAATAACTAAATTGGTGGTCCAAATTCATTTTTAAAATTGTGGTGATTTTGTCATGATTTTTATTTTTATATTTTATATTTTTTGGATTTTTAAATGTCCCAACTATAAGTCCATTGTTTTATACTTTTTTTAAAGCTTATTTGGACTTTTTAAGGTTTCTTTTTTTTTATTTAATATTTATATTTTTAGCCTTTTAAAAAATTTATAATGCCTTAGGTCCTATACTGAACTCAGGTCAGTCCACTCTGACTCACTTGAGTTACTTGCATCAGGAGTGTGGAGTACCGGGCCTAAAGCGAGTTTCTAACATCGATTTAAATTATTGATTCAAATGGAAATACGATTGATTTGGAAATTTAAATGGATTTATTAAAAAAAATGAATAGTTGATTGATTTATTTGGAAAAATTGATTTAAATCAATCATTTTTTATTCGAAACTAAAAATCAGAATAACATATCTTTATTTGAAATTTCATAATTAAATTTTGATTGAAATCATTTTAATCAAACAATCAATCATTTTAAACCAAACAATCTAATAAATCAAGTTTCATAAAAAACCTTATTCAAATAAAAAAAAAAGATTGACTCTGTCCTTATTTCCATTTTCTATCTCTAAATTTTGGTTTTGGTTGTGATTTGAACAGTGTACATAAAATTGACCCAGCCAATGGTTTAAAAAACGGATCGGTGACCCTGATCAGGCTTCCAAAAAACCGATCCGGATCGGCGAATCGACGATTCGGATCGGGAATCGGGTGAATCGGTCATAATAAAGCTTAAAAAAAATCCGAAAAAATTATTAAAATTCATTATAAATATTGTTTTTTAGGAATTCAATAAAAAATGAGGGTACTCCATTAAGAATTTTCATGTTTTTGAATGAATCTGCGAATATTGATATGTTCTTTCCCTGCATGAACCGCCATTCAGCATTTAATTTACATCACACAAAAGGATAAACATATAATTATCATGGAATAAGTATATCAACATACATGGACTATAATAAAGCATAAAATTAGTAACATATGATCTAAAAATAAAATGATAGACGACGTTATTGTTCTTTTTGGTCACGCTAGTGCGATTGATTGAATTCGTTTAACAATTCATTGATTCGATCTAAAAACGAATCATCGATATTAGCAGGCGTCTGACTATTCCCAAATCCCTGAGTGTTAGTATTTTGTTGTGTTCCCAATCAAAAATCCTCGAAGATTGTCT
>NW_006495273.1:12463405-12485227 GCF_000471905.2 Amborella trichopoda | reverse complement strand
ATATATATATATATATATATATATATATTTGGAAAATGCTTGTGTGACCCAATGGGCTTATAAGAAAAAATGAACCCAATGGCCCAAATTGAATTTAGGCCGATCTAACGATCACGGATGCTAGATAGTGTTTGAATTTTAAATTTTTTCTATAAATTTAAATCACTTGAAATTTTAGACATGTATTGATAAAAAATAGATGAATATTTGAAAAATATTGTACATGAAAAAATGACCAAAATACACCCGTAAAGTTTCAGGGGTATTTTGGTCATTTTTATTTTATGGATTAGTTTTTTTATATTTTTATTAAGTGCGGTTTGATTCACCTAAAATTTCAAGTGATTTGGATTTGTAAAAAAAAAATTAAAATTCAAATACTCTTGACCATCAGGTTGACGTAGATTCAATTTGAACTATGAGGCTTATACTATTCAGTGAGCTAGTCAGCTCACCCTAATATCTTCCCCCCCTCTCTCTCTCTCTATATATATATATTAAAGCTTTCGGGATATGTTACTGTCAGGCCCTTTGGCTGCCGTTTGATCTCAGGCAGGTAGATCTCGATTGAGCAAACTTGAAAACCATAGATTCAACGCCACTCCACAAATCCATTTCAAAAGTTAAAAAAAACTAATGTTGCAAGGTTATGCATTTTCCAAAGGTGAGGTCATTTTTGGTCATTGTCACCTGTTCTTTCCGGTTTAGGTATGTTTCCATCTTTACACACCTATCCTTTATTGGGGACAAACCCACATGTATCTTTTTCGTTCCTTGTATCTTACGGCAAATGTAATATATATATATAGTTAAAATATAGATGATCAGCTTCTACATATTTTCAAACATCATGTGCACATGAAAACACATACTCCACTCAACCATACATGCACGCGTGCTCATGTGACTTGAGAGTGTAAGTAGAGAAAGTCATTTTTTTTTTTTTGGTAATTTAGTGAAGAAAATAGACCCCTATCCGTTTTTTCAATAAATTGGAGAGTTATATTTTGAAAGCGTTAATTGAGGATGTCAATAGTAAGAATAGATACTACGATACAGTAACTGGGAGTGGGGATCCTACCACCGCGACCCAAGCCCTTTCCTAGAGAATGTGATGTTTGCTAGGAGCAATAGTGCACGTGCAATGAGAGTCCTATGCACCAAGCACTTGATGGCATAAATTGCTTCTTTTGTATGCGATGATCATAGAGTACATGCTCACTATGTGTGGAGTGCTATGATCATAGAGTGCGTGTTCACCTTATCTTATATTTAGAGTGATTTACATATATACCCAAAAAATTTTCTAAAATATGAAATATTCTGGCAGAAATTGTAACAAAAAAAATCATGCACAAAAATAAAAAATAAAAAATAAAAATAATTAAAATTTATTCTGAAGATGTTCTCGAATCAAGGGGCAATTTTAAAAAAAATAAAAAAAAGTAAATTGACTGACCTTCTTTGTAATTTCCACTTATGAATTGAGTATTTCATATTTTAGAAAAAAAATTAGAATCCGTTTGTAAATCACTCTTATTTTTAGGAAATGCGTATAACAAAATTGTTTATCTTTGGTACACCAATGTTACAATCACCTTTAATCATCATATATAAAATTAACCCGTTAGGAAGTACTAGTAACTGCAAGAATCTTCTCCGACTTTGTGACATAGTCCTAGCTACTAGACTTTAAATCTACCTCCCAGGAATTATTGTGATCTTGTGACAAAGCTAAACAGTCTTCTAGCATACAATTGCTTCTTTTTAAAGTGTGCAACAAGGATTTCAATGAAAATTGAGAACAACAAACTTTAGAACATTATAAGCGTGGAATGACACCTTTCTTGTAGGTTCCCTTGTAGAGATGCAAAGTTTAAGTTTTGGAGGTGGGAATTAGGTCTGCAACAGGCTTAGCACATGGCGCATCATGGCATGCCTAGTAAAAAGGGGTCCTGCTTCTTTCACATGGTGTGCTCTTTTTCCTTCATCCATTCAAAACATTCAAAGTAGAAGGAATTGGGTACCCTCTTACTAGTTGGAATTATTTACATTTTCCTGGCTCATTTAAGATCAACCTAGACAGCCGTTTGGTCCAGTATCTAGGAACCATTTTTCAGTGGATGGGGACTGGTGATCTGCATAGAGTTATTGCTAGAAATGAACTTTCTTGGTATATTTATGCTTAATATTTTCAAAATTTGTGCTTTTGATTTTTAGTTTATGACCTTTATCGACTAAGACTTTTGAAACTCTTAATGATTAAGAATTATATGCAAGGCCAAACTATTCCAAGCCTGGGTAAAAGAGGAGGGTGGTGTTAGGCAGACAACCAATATTAAAGTTTGCCATAAAAATTGTATGCAAGATTAAACTATTTCAAGTTTGGGTAAAAGAGATGGTGTTAGGTAGGCAACCAGCGTAAAAATTTACCTCAATCGTTTTTTTTTTTTTTAATGGTAACAATGATTTCATTGATGAAAATTTACCATAACTTTTCATAAATAACTAGGGTATTACCCGGAAGCATCACGTTAATTGGAGTAAGACAATGATGATGATGACGCAAGGCCAACAATTCATGCCATCACATCTAATGATTTTTATATGTATTATAGATAGGATTAATAGTAAATGTCGAAATCTTTAGTTACCATTAAAGAAGGGAGAAGACATGAAATTCCACTTGCATTTTATACGTGGTGTAGGTAAGGAAGGCAACACTTTTGACTCAAAAAATCGGAATTGGGCCACCTTAATAATAATCGGTTTTTCAAGCTTAAGAAAGTGAAGGATGGCCCATCTTAATAATTGGTTTTCTATGCTTTAAAGTCGATTGGATGGGACCATCTTATATCTTGTTTTTCAAAAGGTGGAGTTGCATGAAGCAACTGTCATGGTCAACAATCTTATGTAACCTAAGTCCAAACTCCAAAGGAAGATATTTCTAAGAAAATACAAGAGAGGGTTGTGCACCCAAATTCTAAACTTTGACCGGTTGGTTTTTGACAAAGCTAAAAGAAAAAAAAAAATTAAAAAGCAACAAGAGAAACAGTCAAAGAAAGAAATTATGCAAAGAGAAACACCAAAATTTCATGTGGTTCTTTATATACATGAGTAGATTCACGAGCGAAGACAATTGAAAATTTTTTATTGAGCCAAATAACTTCATTCATTGCTTCTGTAACAACCACACAATTTGCCAATAAACAAGGCAACCCTGGGTTGTGGTGTAGATTTCTAATTAATTGAGGTTTTGACAAGTGTAAACACATAACCTTTAGGGCTTGTTTGGTTCATGCGTAATAGTTTGTATATGTAAAACAATTTTCATGTGTAAACAGTTATTTGTGCAATAGTTTTTCAATCCTGTTTTTTTCCATGTTTGTTTCACATGTTTGGACTTCATGAGTACTCAGTTTCTTAGGTTTGATAACCCACGAGTAAATTATCTCCCAGAATTTGGATTAATACCTTTTTTTAATCGTTCAATTGCAATGTAGATGATTAGATATCAACAATGTCCATCCAATTAAGATGATTTTTGTAGAACATTCGATCTATATTATATTTTAAAAAAAAATGCATGGTTAATTTGGTTCACTTTATTAATTATACAAGCATCTTGGTTAACTAATATGCACATTTTTTTAAAAAAACATTTCTGTCTAGTAAGACTAGTGAAGAAATATTTGTAATACAAAATCTATGAATAGTTTGATGTCCATAACCAAATCTCGAAATGCATTACAAAGTTGCGACAAACTATTGAGAGTCAAAGTTGGGAGCATATTCTCTTACAAGAGGAGTTTTAAGAAAATATGTATTTACCACACAAACTGCCCTATGAAAACGTCCAGGAGGTGCTAATTCCTTTTAGCTAGTGAGATAGATTCCATTTATCAAAGTAGTAAGCAGATGTAAAGATGAAAATAATTAACCATCCAAGTTCCATTGGATCATAGAAGGTCCAAAATCTTTTATACTTTTTTTGGGTGAGTAAGTTTTTATACGTAACAACATGGAATTGACAATCCAATACATATTCCCTCATTTGTTTCATTAAAAAATTCCAAGAAGCACAAACAAATCAAATCATTCTTAATCTCATATATATCAGGTTAACTATTTCATTTCAATTCTTCACTTCTCTAATTTTTTGGGACATTAGGTGTCCTACCCCAACTGCGATTCTCTTAAGAAGTTTTCTCCTTTTTATTAATGTCAATTTTTTCTATAACATTACCATTACATATGCAACACAAACTCGATGAATAATCAAACTGCAACCCATACATACAAATTACAAGCTACAATAGTACAAATAGTGTAATTCTGAAAATTTTATAAAAAAAAAATTATTAAAAAAGGTAAAATCATACCAAATGGTAAAAGTAGCCTTGACCCATTTTTCCTTTCCTTCTTTTACTTTTTAATCTAGGGAAATAAATAAAGAAAATCATATAATAGAACTATAGAAGAACGATCAACATTCAAAAGAAAACCCAATTTCACCAACACATATCCTCACTAATTGAGTGACCAGATATTTCATAAAATTGACATTGATCAAATGCAGCTATAAGAGACCAATATAATATAAAAAAAAGGTGAATAAACAATGAAGAGATTCACACCCAAATCAAGCCTCTTTGAAGTAGCCCTGAGCCTCTATTGAACCCAAAAAAGGAGTTTTTCAAAACTTGCAAGGTCGGCTCCACTTGATCATTATCCATTGATTAATCCAATAAATAAACAAAATACAAAGTAGGTTTTAATTGGATTACTGGAAAAAACAAATAGCTCTTGATTTTTGCCCTTTTGGAATCGTTATTGCGGAAGAACTAGGACGTTAAAAGTATCCTAGAAAACAAACTACTTTCATGGGGGAGCAATGCAAAAATAATAATAATAATAATAATAAAAGAAAAAACAAGGAAAAATTAAAACAGAAAAAACCCATACCCAAGTTCCCAACAACAACAACAAAAAAAGGAGCAAAAGTAAAACAAAAAAACTTCAAAAAATACAAGAACAAACTATAGAAATACAACCCAAAAAAAAAAACCATACCCTTTCTACATAGAACTTCTATAATCCCAACAAAAAGGCAAAAGAAAAACTAGTAAAAAAAAAAAACCAATAGTAAAAATAAAAAAGCAGAAAATACAACATGAAAACCTATAACCCCTTTTTTTTTTTTTTTCTTTCACACTGAAGCGAAAGTTTTGTGCATTTGTCAAGGAGAATCCATATGCTATGGTTATAATGCTGGTTCAATTTACCCCAAGTAAGCAAACCAACATGTCAAACTCAGAAGAAATTTTGTTTTTTGTCGTTGGATGCTGACAAATAGAGCACACCGTTAGGAGAATCCTGTTTTTGCCATTAGATGCGGAGAAAATAGAGTACACCATCAATCTCATGGAGTCATCAATATCCTCAGCTTCTGGGTCTGTGAGAAGGCAGTGCGCAGATGGTTGAGACTTGAGAGATAATGGCAAGGAAGGCTTTGTGAGAGAGAAGGCAGGGCTTTGAGAGAGGGGCAGGGCCTTGTGAGAAGGCAGGACGCAGAGGGTTGTGAGAGACGGGCCAGGGTTTTGTGAGAGAAGGGCTTTGAGAGGGGCGAGGGTTTGACATAGAGGTTTTTTTTCGTCTATCATTTTTTTGTAAGGTGAACCCAAATGAAATATTATTTTCGATCCGCACGAGTAATGGATCCTCGGTAACTCACTCCCCACCTTGTGATGTGGGGATTACTTTTCACACGAGTTGCTCTTTATGGTGATAAATTTTTTTCTTACGAACAAATTTTCATTGACTTTACGCACGAACCAGACGTGCGTAACTAGATGTTTCATATGAAAATTGTTTCATGATGCAAGTTTTCATACGAACTAAACGAGCCCTTAGTAGATCTTCTATAGTCTAACTCACTTACATAATGAACATCAATATAACTAACAACCTTGCCATAGGACTTGTTGCTATTGTCAAACACAAGGCTGATGTACCCCTTACAATATGGGTACCAATTTCACCGCATTCCAATGCTCATTTCCTGGATTAGCTATGAACTTGTTAAAAATACTAATATCATAAGTAAAAAATACTTGGATGGTTGCAAACCATTATGTACATTGCATAGGGAATTGTTTTCCTCAAGTTTAATAGAATTGCCAAATACTACTATTATTACGCGATCCAATAAACAAATTAATTGAATAGGAATGAACAAAAATGCAATAGAATCAAGTATCAAAACCAAGTCAAACAACAACCCGAGCAAGTACTCTCTTTGCAAAAGGGATTTTTATTTATTTTACAGGGTATTCCCGAATAAGAAAACCCGATTCCTCTTCTAAATGATTGCAATCCACATGGATACCTCTTTTGGAGTTTCAGCTTGATATCACTTCACTTGGAAGCTTCTACAAAACTGCTATCACTATACAAGTAAGTGTCCTTGCTGACTGTTCCCCTTTGATTATGAGTGTTAAAAGGCATATTTCCGATCTAACCTTTCTGATGCTGTTAAGAAAGGGTATGAACTCGTATTTGATGTAAGGGAGAAAAGAAATCTTCAAGAAGGTAATTGTGCTTGAATGTCGACCTTCAATATCATCCTTAGAGGATGTAATTATGAATTTACAGAAGTGTAACATGAATGGGTTTTCAACTGGGTACTTTCGGACCTGAGAGGGGTGTAAGCAAATGATAAAAGGAAAGTTTGAACTATATTTAAGATTAAGGCCATATTATAGTCCTTATAATAAAGAGGATAATGTGATTTAGGTGGGTTTGGACTATGTACAAAGTAGCACGAGCTTGCTGCATGGGACCGTTCTTTTCTCAAACGAACCTAACCAACCTAAAGAAGGCCCTCAATATTTTGTATGGTTTGGTGTGAAGGGTAGGTCTACTAAGAGTACACTATGCAAAAATAACAATTAAAAATACAAGCAAACAAATACCCTCTCGAATGTCGCACATGAATGGAATGGAGCATGTGACATTTGATGAGAGTTAGGGATATTTGATATTGTGATTCAAGAGAAATTTGGTGGCATGAGAATCATTAGGTTCTATTAATTGTGATTGCTCTTGAGATGATCAATCAATATGCATGCACGCGAAAGTTTCATACAGCAGATCTCTTTGATTTTTGAGATGTGAGTTGAGTTGTTACAATGAATCCAACACAAAGAATTTGATGTTGGACTCGGAATGATTGTTATAGTTGAACTGTTGTGAAAGGGCTGCATGTATTATGACTAAAAAACTTCTTCTAGTCTAATCCTCTTCTTTGATGAAGCAGAGTTTGACCGTTGACGAGAGGAGTTGTTGCAATTACCTTGGAAGCAGGTAGTCACTGATAGGCATGGAACTTTGTAATTTCAAAAAGGCTGAGCATATTTTCTCAACTCTTGTTGAGCTTTGGCAATAAAGGAATGAGGGCTGGTCTTATAAGACTGTCTCAGAACGTGCTTACTGGTAAGGTCTTGAAGTGAAAATGGAAACAACCCATGTAGGCAACACCTTAGAGTTGGAGCCTTCACTTCCAATTCTTTTGAATGCCTCAAAGTTGTCGATTGTAGTAGTGGGCTGTGCACTAGTATTCTGTTATGGTGTCAGTTACTAATAAGCGGATCTGGTGATGCAGTTTTTGCTTGGTTCTGTCTTTCCTTTCCCAGCAGACAATTTCTTTGAGCTAGTTTTAGGTTGTGTAATTTGGCTCTTTCTTGTAATGGGATTGCCCGCTTCTATTTGCCTTCCTTGCATTGTTTCCTTCCTACCCATTCCTGCAAATCCTCTTGTGGAGAGCAAGAGTTTGGTTCTCGTGATTGACCTCATTATGGGTTTCGACCTCTGGTGTTGGGAGTATTTTATGCAGTTACCTGCAGATGACTCCATTGGATTCTACAAGACCTGGGTACATCCACCCCATTGAGCTAACATCCAATAGGTTTGTCCTCCACTATCCGCTCTAAAGCATTTCTTCTCAAGTACGGAATAGGGAGGGTGAATTAGTTGGGTTCTCATTTTGGCCTTTGACTTTAATTCCTTGGATGTGTTCTTATGTACATCCAATAAAGGACTTAATTAAGGACTTAAATTGAAGGTTCATCTACTTCTGATGGGCTTGTGTAAACTTTTTAATAGGACCATCTTTAATGATAAGTTGGCTGAGACACTCACTCCCAACGAGTTGAAGATACCACTGCCTTTGGGATAGACTAATTGGAGGGAAACATGGTAAAATTAATGTTTAGATGCTTCGAGGTTCCACCTAGAAAAAACTGACGTTATCGATGTGGGGCGGTAGGGCTGTTGGTTGTACTATAGAGGATTTGCCACACAGCTGAGTGTCCTAGTATTCATCAAAAGCTAAAAGGATTTAAATAAGTGGCATAAATTAAAACTCCAGTTTCTTTCTTTTAATTCGGTTAAAAGGGGAAAACTAAAAATAAAATCTCCAGTTAAATATTAAACATAACAGGTTTAAGAGTCCAATCCTTTTTCCTTAGGTGGGGTTGACTCTCCCCTAAATTAGCATCCATTGTTGATGCGGGACTAAACTACATTTGCATGGTTCTCTCTTTAGAGTGTCTTCATAGTTGCATCCACAGCTTTAAAAATGGGCGAGTTGACTTGGGGAATGCTCGAGTAATATCTCCTCAGATACCCAATTAGTCCAGTCCTAGAGAATATTCGGACAATTCTCTTCAGACTCATCGAATCTTACTGAGGTGAATGGGATTTCATTGTAACTGTTCCCCTTTCCTATTACCCCCCCTCAAGGTGGGATTGATTGCTCAAAATCCCTTCAGTTCCACACCCACCCCACCCCCCACCAAACAAAAGAACAGAAACAAAAAACTAGTTTCACTTTTTTCATGAGATTTCTATTAGTTTTATCTTTTGATATTTCTTTTATAAATTAAATATTAAATATGTTTCACTAATATTTTATTTAAATCAACTGATTTACCCTTCCTGAATTGCTGACTTTGATTCACCATACCATATTCCAGCAAAGAGAACAAGTGTTTGAATTCGAGGCCCCAAAGAACCGGATTGACATTGGACCTCAGTAGAACCTTTAGGAACATGCGCTTTTACTCATTCAGGATGTCTATGTCAAGACAAGGTTATGCGGGAGTCTGGTGCATTAGGAATGTTCTTAATCTTGTTAAGCCCGTCAATTTTTTAAGCTTATCAAAAGCTAATCCCAGTATAATAACCCTTTGGAGGCACCTGATCTGCAAAAACAGACACATTGAGGCATCATCAATGATGATTTTTCCCAACATGTAGATTTTATGCCGGGAGGTTCAACCTGCATGAGTTGGAGGAGAGATTCAAACATGGAAGGAACAATCCCGAAATGTCACCTAGGTCCTTTAGGCAATGAACATGCCACTCGTGCAGAAGATGTTCTTCTGCTGTTGTTCTCAAAGGTGTTAGGATCTTATTGAGATCTAAAGGTGCCAGGCATCATTTAAGGCAATTTAACCAAAGTTATCAGGGTGCCTCAAAGGAGAAACCCCAAACATTTGTAGGCTTGCAGGTGTTCTTTTGCAAAATGGGCGCATGGTATTTGGCAAACATTGGTGCACATAGAGGTTGCATAGGTTTTAAGAGCTTATGCCTCGATATCGCTCAACAAGGTCTTTGTAATGTTATAATCTCTTTTTGATGAAAGTTATTACTTATTCAAAGAGAAAGACTCAAATATGCTGACAATAGTAAGTGGAGGGCGTGGATCAAAGAGTTTGTCTTGTCTTCTTGGTTGTCAGTCATCAAGCGGGCTCAGCCTAGAAGATTATCTATTTTCTTGTTTGAGATATGGCTGAGATATTTAGTCAATCTTTTTGCATGTTTACAATCAGAATTTCATCCAAGGCTACAGGGCAAGCCGGGTCCCCCCATTTCCCATCTCCAATATGTTAATAATTACTTGGCATTTAGTAATATGCAGGTTTCCAGCAAATAGACAAATTATAGCTTGTTTTGAGGTTGTTTAAAGTGGCGACCGGCTTTAAGATCAACATGGAGAAAACCATTCTGACAGAAGTGGCATGCCACCAAACCTAGAAAGAGAAACATCCAAGAGGCTTGGTTGTGGATTCCGCTTGCTGCCCACCAACTATTTGCAACTGCCAGTATGTGTGGATAAACCTTGCAAAGCCCTATGCGACTCAATAGTAGAATGGTTTGATTGAAGATTGGCTACATAGAAGTCCAGATTCCCCTCTTGCAGGGGAAGGATTCCGCTAATTAAGGACATTCTTGCCAACACTCCGGTTTTTCACATATCCTCATTTAGAATACCGATGCCTAAGGTTAATCGGCTTGAGCGAATGATAAGAGATTTCTTATGGTTTGATGAGGGGACAAACATGAGCTTTGTTTGGCCAATTGAGACCATGCTTGCAAATCAATAAAAACAAAAAAAAAAAGGGAGATTGGGGATTAGAACACCCAAACTGCTTAAAGACTGCCCCTTCCAGGTAATTGGTGGTGGACCTTTGCCACTCAGGAGGGTGACCTGCAGCACCAGGTGGTCGTCTAGAAATATAGTTTGAATGGTCAAGGGTGGCAACCAAGAGCCACAAGGGAGGCCATCAGCCTCGTGGACCTAGAACAGCTCATTCTGACTTCGTCGCCAACACTAGATACGGTGTGAAGAGCGACATGGTTACTTTGTGGAAGGGCCTTCGGCTATGGGAGTCCATGTTGGACTTGCTCAGCCCCAAAGTTGTTTTCAATGTGCTGATACCAGGATGGAACAGTAGTTGACTCATGAGATGATAGATCAACATTCAGTGTGGCTGCTCGAGTTCATAAGGGATCAATGGGACAAAGCATAGTTGTAGGAAGCAGGAGAGAGAGACTGTCAAATGCTAGAAGCTCCCAAGGTCAGGGGTGCATTCTATACAAATTTTAAATTAATAAATAGAATTACAATTAAAGAAATCAATAACTCAAAAAAATATAGTAAAAATGGGGAATAAAAAATTAATCATCAAATTGTATTTTGTCAATAAAATAATATTTGCATATTTTGTCAATAAAATAATATTTTCTATTCATTTAAGGTGTTGTTTATGGAACATTAATATCAAAAAATACAATATTAAACAATTTCAAAAAATAAAATAACATAAATAAAAATGCAAAAAGAAAATTATGACGATATGTCACCATGAGAACTAATACACACGAGGGACTTGATTTTTTATTGATAATATCTGCCTTAATTTAGTATTTCACACTTCATAATCCATAAGCATATCAAGCTGCTTTATTTACATTTTACACTTTACAACCACCAAAGCATTAGAGATTGTGAGAATGATCACAATCTGGATCCAAATGAATCGACTTCTTGGCTTCTTGTTGCCCCTTTGAGGGGGGCTAGGAGCAATCCAAAAAGTGGGGATCGGGATTACAAAATTTAAGAATCACAATCCCATGGACAGGACATCCTTTCCTTGAGTGCCGGGCCAAACTAGGATCAACATCTAGTTTGTGAAGTCTCTATAGCTATGGGACAAAGAGATTGAGGATCTAGCTTCTACGTTGTTCAGGAAAGAAATTGACATTGGCCCGGATACCAAATGGCCCCTTCTCGGTGGCCTGCTTTCACCATACACTCACTCCCAACCTCTCAAACACTGACAAGGTCACTAATGAAGCCTGGCTTCCCCAGATCCCCCAAAAGTAGAGGTCTTCATTTGGGAATTCATGTCCAAAAGAGCCTTGATGTGTGACTAACTACAACACGGATGTATTCGGCTGCCTAACAAGTGTGTTATGTACAAGGAATACGATAATCGAGTCACCATATTTTTCTCTCTGTCCAGATACTTACCATATCTAGTCTGCCTTGTTGACCACATTTGACAGGTTCTCAACCCGACTCGGAACAATTTTTCTTGACCTGCTTCGCCCCTCCTTTCTCATCCTTGGTCCATATGAGGAATACAATTTTCCTCACAGTATGGTGCTTTTTGTTAGGGTGGAACAGGCAAACTTTTTAGAACTGACCAAACTGAGTAGAAAGACTGAGGACCAGATCCTTGCTAAGGTCATCTTTTGGGTTAGAAATCACGAGCCCTTTTCTATAGATGACTTTTTGCATAATTGGAGACTTATTTTATTCTCAAAGCCTTCAAGTGCCTCTTGAATGGCTTGCTGGATCCCCGCAGACCAAGACTTCTAAGCTGCAATATGATAGTTGCTCCCTCGGCAACCATAGGCCGTCAGAGGTAGCAGGTGCTCTGAGATAGATAACTGCAGATCCTGCTTTCATTCTCAGTGCCGGAGAGCTTTTTATATAGATCATCACTTTTGGAAGCTGTAGATTTTACATTAATACCATACTACCCATCAGCTTTTCTCAAAAAAGGAAACATACACTCAAATAGTACAATATATGCAACATTGCAGTCTTGATAAAGGCTTCCTCCTAAGAGTTGTAAAATTTGGAAACCAGGGGAACAGCAAACCCATGGTCCAATAAGCATAAACCAGATCCATCCACCAAGGAATACAAATCTATTAAGGATCACATTTAATCTATGTTGACATTAACAGGGAAAAAATTAAGAGAACATAAATTTATTCCACTGACAAATGAAGTGGAAAAGAATAAAAATGATATAAGAATTAAGCAAAGCATGTGATACGATAAAAGAATGAGCATCAGAAATAACAACAGAAAATATAGAAATATAAAAGAAGGGAGGAGCAAAAAGGTGTGAAAAAGTACTTCACAAACTCAAGAGTGGCAGCATATAGAAGTGGCAATACTTGATAAATCGGAATAGCCTTCAGAGCTGGCTGCTTCCCAAGTTCCTCATCTCCAAAAATTGGTAGCTGCAAGAGTTTCTAACCAGCTTGTGCAAGAATACAAAGAAATACACAAGTCAACCAGAAGACATATACATATTTAACTATGAAAGAAAGATGGAAAACTCATGGTCCGCATAAAGGGAACAGAAACTGAGAGTCATCGGAAAGGAAGAGCAGAAGGTTGCATCAAAAGAGCTCTTGTGAGAACTTCAGAGTCCTGATAAGCTCCCAAGAATTGTCATGCAGAAAATCTGAAAGAAGCCATGCGAACTGGCATTTCCAAGATGAGGTTCCTCTGCCAAAGGTCATTCATGAAGCTAAATGTCCATCGATATGTAAATAAGATATGTAAAAATCCCTCAGAATGAAACACAAGAAAACATAAAGTATCTGCATGCACGCAACAATATAACCAGAGGAGATTATTCGGTGGCAATCCACGTCAAAAACCCAACCTAAGTGCTACATGAATCAGCAATTGTCTACCTCAAGACTTTTTGTCACATCATATTCATGCACAGCCTCGTCGCAAAAAACATATAAAATAGAGCTTGTGAATTCATGTAATCCCAATTACGTAGAGATAATCCAAAACTGAGATCACCCCATGGATGGTAAATCAATTTCTACAAAATCACGATTTTACAATTCGTTCAACTCTCTTGCATGCTTAGCAAGCTTTTTTTCCACTCGATCCTCAAGCATAGGATCCAATTCCCTGATATTGGAAAAAAAATCCATCTCATCTTGGAATTTTCTTGCTCTACAGTAACCATCAACAATTAATTTCACTGTTACAAAATCGTGATTTTACAACTCTTCCATCTCTCTTACTCGTGTTACAAAATCATGATTTTACAACTCTTCCATCTCTCTTACTCGCGTAGCAAGCTTTCTTACTGATTGATCCTCAAGCAAAGGATCCAATTCCCTGATATTGGAAACAAAATCCATCGCATCTCGGAATTTTCTTGCTCTACAATAAGCATCAATGACGGTGTTGTAAGTCAGCTCATTAGGCCTACAATTGTGTTCAACCATATATTTAATGACATCTCTCACCTCTTCAAACAGTCCAAGGCTTGAATAGCCAGCAACAAATGTATTGTATGTCACAGTGCATGGACACATGCCTGAAGCTGTCATCTCAGAGATGATCCTCAAACCATCTTGCATGAGACCTCTCTTGCAAAACCCCTTAATCACAGTGTTGTAAGACACAATGTCAGGCTTTAGCCCTGAGCTTTGTAGTCCTCTAAGGATCTCTTCGGCTTTTCGATAATCCCCACCTCTCGCATGCATATCCATCAAGCAATTGTATGTGACAATATCAGGATGCAACCCACTCTCATGAATCGAGCATAACATATCTTGTGCCTGATCATACATCCTATTTTTTGTGTAAATAGAAATCATGGAGTTGAAGATGACCAAATCAGGCTTATACCCATTTCTCTTCAGCTCCTTGAAAGCTCTCTCCATGCCATTCAACTGCCTACATTTAAAATATACGAGCACAAGGGTCCTCAATAGCACCCAACTTGGGAAAATCGACCCACCATAAACCTCAGATTCGATATCTCGTATCCCTTCCATATTACCTCCCTTACCATATGCATGTAGCATAAGAGAATGGGTTGTTTCATTAGGCCTGTACCCCTTACTCCTAATGTCTCTAAGAATAGTTTCAGCTGCCTCCCAATCTCCCCTTCTTGCAAATGCGTTCAAAATCGAATTATAGGTTGAGAGATCAGGTGTAAAACCAGCCTTAATCATCTCTTCATATATTTGCAAAGCATGAACCCCTCTTCCGCAACGACCATAAGCACTAATCAACGTATTGAAAGTATCTCGATCAGGCTCAACCCCACAGTTCTTCATCTCCTTAAACACTTGATTCACATACTTCTCCTTCCCCTTAGTTCCACACATGGCCAACATTGTGTTCCATGTGACCCTGTTTGGAACACACCCATTGACTTTCATCTCACTTAAAACAGCCATCATCTCTTCCGACCTCAATTTCCTACCAAGCATCCCAAGAATCGCATTATAAGTACACAGATTGGGTGGGCATCCCAAACTTCTCATTCTATCAAATATTTCTAAGGCTAATTCCTCTTTTCCAGCCTTTCCATATGCATTTATCAAAGTAGTGTAAGTTACAGTATTAGGCATCACACCTCTAGAGCTCATTGTATCAACAACAGAAGCTGCTTCTTCTAAGAAGCCAGCTCTTATATAAGCAAGAACCAATTCATTGTATGTTACAGTGTCTGGTGGGCAATTGCTTTCTTCCATTTCTTTCAAAGTTCTCAACGCTTCAGAATGAATTCCAGCCTTTGCAAAAACACTGAGAAGAGAATTATAGGCCACCTTACCTGGAACATAGCCATTTGATTTCAACCCATTGAAAAATTTGACTGCCTCTTCACACAGGCCTTCACGGCCACAAGCAGATATCACTGTACTGAAAGTAAACTCATCAAGTTTCAATCCTTTCTCTGTCATCTCATCAAGAAGCCCCAATATTTGATTCCATGACCGACCCATCCTCCCATAAACATCAAGCATTATGTTGTAGGTAACCAGAGTGGGTTCAAGACCTTTCTCTTTCATCTTCACAAAGAGACTAATTGCCTTTTGATAGTCACCCATTCGAGAATACGCATAAAGAACAGAAGTGAGGGATCGAACATCTAGACTGCATTCGTCAGCGTCTGTTCTCTCGAAGAGCTTTGAAGCAACAGAGTGCTGAGACTCCCGGCTCAAAACCCTCACCATTAACTCCACAGCTTTTTGGTCCAATTTTGATGGGTTTTGGGCAATGACCCATTCAAACAAAAGCAGAGCCTTCTCCCAGTTGCCGCAGAGCTCTAAGCCCTTTATGAGCCCAAATAAATCAGAACCAAGAACCCCATCTTTCGCGGAATCTAAGAAGCCATAGATAGTATCAGAGCTATCACTAAGCTTGAGAATAGAATTGAGGATTGACTTCGAAGATTTTGAGAGGAAGGGGAGACGGGCGGGGATCCGAATTGGATCATGGGTGGGCTTAGAGAGAGAGGAAGAGTGGCGAAGAGATGGGTAGTTGGGTTTTGAGGGGAAGTGGATTGTGTTGTTTGGAGGAGGAGAAGAGAGGTGGAGGAGGTTTTGAAGGAGAGAGTCTAAGGGGAAAGGGGAGGAAGAAAGAGAGGGAGGCGGAGGTGGTCTGAAGCCTGTATGATGTGTTGAGGAATTTGCAGAGGGGATTGGGAGAGAAGGTCGGAGAGAGAGGGCGTCTCCAGCCATTAGAGCAACGGCAATGGAGAGTTGAAGAGAGAGAAAGATGAGAGAAATGGCAGTGGAGTGTTGAAGAATTGTGTAGGCCGATTGCGTTATCAAAGGCGTGGGGACGAGCGTCGATGCAAGCCCCGTCTCTCTACAGTCACGACATAGTTTTATGTAAGTTTTTTTTTCTTTTTTTTATGAGGCTGCAACCCCATTAAAATAGGGTGCGGTTTGTATTGAGCATAGGCTCTAAACAATCAAATTAGAGCCTACCTTCAAATAGTATCGAGAAATATAATTTCAATACTGGAAATCTGTTCGATAGCCTTAAAATGTATTTTCATCTTTATTCATAAACTTTAAAGCTTATAACAATAGTGTAGATTGAGATATCTATGAAAACTTGAAAATCTTGAAAATTGATGGTCTAAAAATGCGTTACAAAATACACTATTTTCAAAACTTGAAATCTATTTTTTTCTTATGCCCATGCATCTTGATGTCGAAATGATTAATTTGAGGATATTTGGGCATGAAAACAACATCTTCTAGTGAAATTTTTGAGGTGGGCTCGAATTTGATTGTTTAGAGCCTCGGCTTCATATAAACTTTTCCCCTTAAAATAAGGATGAGGTTTCTATAAGTTTACATCAAATCCCCATTTGGAAAGCACTTTTGTCCATGATGGTTCTAAAATCAATTTCCAACACCGACGATGAAATTTGAAACTAAAAAAAAATGCTGCATATCTCATTGGTGTGTGAAAACTTATTTTTAAAGTAAAATAGATGGTCTAGATAATTTATTACGATATACATAATTTTTAGAGCTTGAAATCCTATGTTTATTCACAATCATAAGGTTCAAGCAAAGATGATCAATGTAAACATTTTCTAATTTTTGAATTGCAATTTTCGATGAGTTATGAAGGGAGACTTTACTTATTTTGATAGGGCAAACCATTTTCCTTTATTGAGTTTTGCAATGTGTTGAGTTTTGCAATGAGGCTTTATTTATTTTAATTTATTTTAAGAAAAATGGTTTGATAGGGCTACAGTCATATTAAAATAAGTAAAGCCTCACCACATAACTCAGAAAATTACAATTGAAGCATTGAAAAACATTTACATCGATCATATCGGCTTGAATATTATTAGGGTTGTGAAAAAAAATTAAGATTTCAAGCTCTAAAAATAGTGGATATTGTAACAAATTATCTAAATGGAGCATTTCACCCTAAAAATTAATGTTCATAGATCCACAAGATCTGTACTATTTTTTAAGTTTCAAATTTTATTATTGCTATTGGAGATTGATTTTAGAGCCATCATGAAAATTTTCGTTGCCGAAAGTGCTTTCGAGAAGAGGATTTGAGGTGAGGCTTTATTTTGTTTTCATGAACCGTAGGCCTTATAGAAACTTCATCCTCGGTAAGAGATGTAGTTTTGGTATTGAAAAAGGACATGGTTTCTATGTGGCCAGACCGCATATTGTAGACGCTTAGCAATAAATATATTTTTTAATATAATTTTATCCCAGTTTTTAAAAAATATATAATCTTTAACATGGAGATCATGAATGTGCAAAATAATAATAATTTGAAAACAAGAAATAATAACTATATTAAAAAAAAAACATTTGGACCGTTAGTTACACTTGCTTTCAGATGGACCACCTATTTGCATCCATCATTAAAATGGATGCCTTATACGTCTGAACCGCATATTGTGGAAATGTGGCCTATCCTGCATGAAAAAATCTTCAAATAGTTTATGTAGTTTATAACGCCTTGGCCATTATATTTTTAAAAAAGAACTAGGATTTCAAACAAAAAATTACTAATTTTTATTGTAATACATTATCTTGACTTTCTATGTCCATGAAGGTTTTCCCTAAAAACCGCCACGAACTTACGGAAGCCATGGCAGTCTCAGCGTCAATTTTGAATGAAAAAAATCCCATCACAGATATGTTATATCCATGACGGACCGCCATGGACATGCTATGTCTGTGACGGTTTTGCCTTAAAACGACCACGGACCTACGGGAGCCATGGCAGTCCCCCTATATATTTTGTTTCCAATTTACGTAAAAAAGAAATCTCGTCACGAACTTAGCAAGTCCATGACGGACTGCCACAGACATGTTGGGTTTGTATTGTGAGTTGTGAGAGTACTTTTGAGTGTGGGTTTGTATTCTGAGAGTACTTCTGATAGTGTGTTTGTATATTTGGTGGTGTGTGAAGCTTCGTCCGAATTTCTGTGTCATTCTACTAGTGTTGTTACGTAAGTGTTTTAGTTTGATTTATGGAAGATTTTTATATATGCATATTCAGTTTTCGTATTGAGGAAATCTTGAAGTCTTTACTTTGACTGTCTAAGTTTTCAGGAATATTGTACAATAACATATTATTTGTGGTTTTATTCCTTTTAAAAAAAAGTGCTTCTGGTTTTATATGAGTTTGTGGTACGTTGATAATAGAGCAGAGTTAAAAAAAAAAAGCCCAAAATTTAAATAACAAAAAAATTTAGTAAGGCTAGTCCAGATTAGCAAAGTTGTTGTGGCCTATTAATCTTGTGACTCCCAAAAGTATCAAGGTTAGGGCATTGTTCTAATTGAATGGCTGGTTTTTTGAGAATCATTGTCTCATAAGTCTACTAGTACTTGTGGTAAGCTTAGAATAAACAATAGTGAGGAAATAGTAATAAATAATGTAGAAAAACAACTTCAAAATTGGAATATTCCTAGGGTCCCCTCATGTGATATTTATAGAAAAAGATCATTTGAATTTAAAAGTGATTATATTATAAAGACCGTTAAGAAAACCATCACAGCTAATGAATATCAAAATAGAATCGAGTTATTGTTGAGATCTCTGATTGAAGAACATTAGAAAAAAAATATATCAGTATTTGGATATAGGTTTGATCCAAGTTGTGATAAAACCTTTAATCAGAATAGGATTAGACAACTCGATACTTCTCTGTGTAAGAGATTGTAGGCATAGGAAAATTATTGACTCCCTACTAGGGATTGTAGAATCAAGTCTAAGTGAATGACCTATTTACTTTAATTATTTTCCAAATTTTTAAGTCTCATTGACAGATAAAAATATCCTCAAGGTTCTAACTTTAAACCTAAAGACTTAAGGATTTGATATGGATATCGGATCCCAAAATCTAGCCATAATCTATAGAATATGCTATAAGGCTTTGACTACGCTTTGTCCATAGATCAAAAGGATTGATGAAAAAGGGACGAACAGTATTTTTTCAAACTAAAGTAAGAAGATCCAATTTAATAACTCCTAGAACTATTGTCTGGAATGAAATCAGGTTGCCTAATAGGTGGAACCTACAAAATGATGTTCAACCAAGACCTCTTGAAAATAAAGAGGTTGAACAAATAATTGAAAATGATAATGGAGAAATTCAGATCCAGTTTACCCCACTAAAAAGTGCTAGAATAAATATAGCTGATGGTCAAACCAGAATTCCCTATAGGGTTACATGCTCTTCTATCCCTCAAAGTGAGCATGAAAAAGATTATCAAATAATTATTTTAGAAAGAATCAGGACAACCAATGGACAAGTTCTGAGACATTATTACATGGTAGAAACTCCTGGATCCTCAAAATATCAGGAAGAATTAAGAAATTATACTAGTTCCACCTTATCAAATATGGTGTTTGACCTTAATGTATTAAGTAAAGAAAGGGTATTTGAAATGGATAAAATGGCTATAGACAATGATTTTTACTCTGAAGAAAATAAGGAAATGGTACCATAATGAGTTTAAAGAAAAGCTCAGGATCATATTTTATGAAGAATTTGTAAAATTTGTATAAGAAGAAAGAGTATTTCTTAAAAGGTCAAGGAATCCAGACTCTTAATTTCAAAAAAGAATTAAACATGGTAAAAAATAAATTCCAAGTCTTTACTACTAAAGACGGGAAAGAAATCCATGTTGTCCATCCTCCTAAGGTACCTCTGAATATTAATGGGGAGAAAGTTGTTCCTTATAAACTGGAGCCAAAAGGAATAAATCAAACTGCAACTATGGAAAGCATAAACCATATTATTGAACAAAACAATTATACAAAACTATATTTGAAATGCTTAGGTAAACAAGTTACTAGAATATAACCCATGATTAATAAAGAAGATACTATAAAACAAAATCCTTAAAAACTAGGACAAATATCATATATTAGGAATAAGGAAAATGAACAAATTATATTCAAATCTCCTCCTAGACTTCCAAATAAGACTTTTAAACTTAATCCAGTTACCAGTGAATTCCTAAATCAAATTATTGCCACATTGTCTCAATTAAACATTAAAAAAGAAGACCCTTAGGGCTCAGGTCAGGCCTTAACTCAACAAGACATAACAGAAGATTACTTGGAAGAAGAGTTAGCCAAACTTCTTTGGCCGAGACGTTTCTCTCTCCATTCTCTACTCTCTGAAACTTCTTTGGCCGAGAAAGCCTTGACTTTCAATGGTCAGAGCTCTGCACAAAAACCAAATGCATTGATGCCAAAGCCTCTTCAACTTGATTAGAACCCTAATTGTTCTCTAATTCAAGAAGCTTTCTCAACAAAAACAGAGGAATTTGGTTTTCCATCATCATCATATCCCTAACATACTGAGAGAGTGCTCCTAAGAGATTGGGTTTTTGGGGTTTTCTCTTGAGAAGGTTGTAAGCCTCCAAGAATGGAGCGTATGCCAAGGGGCTCTCCTCCATTGCCCTCCTCCATGTATGACTAGAAGCCTCTATACATTGCTACTTCCATTTTCTCTCTTGGTTGGGTAGGACCTATTGACTCCCGAGAGAGAGAGAGTTTGGGGGTAGAGAAAGAGATCAAGGTATGAGAGAGTTGGGGGCAGACAAAGAAAGAGAGGAATGAGAATAAGAGAGAGAGATGGAAGCCAATATGTCGGAAAAAGAAAAATTGAGAGATAAAGAGATTACTTTGATCGTCTATATATCTTTTGTGATATTGGAAGGCTTCTTAAATCTCTTTCTTGCCACAATGGGAAAACCATTAATAAACCGCAACCTAAAAAGGAAAGAGCAAATTGGGGGAAAAAGCAAATTGGTGAGGGAGGATAAAGAGAGAAAGAGAGAGGATGGTGGAGAGAGGTAGAGAGAAAAAAAGGAGAGGTAGAGGGAGAAATTTTTTGGAGAAGATAGAGATAGCTGTCTGGTATTTTGAACACTGGAAAGCTGTTTTTTTGTTCAAACTAAAAAACCCACTTGACTTGAGTTCGGTTTATTGGACAGGGGGGTAACTTGGGGAAAAAAAAAAAAAAAACGTCGGGGAGAAAGGTTGCCGCCCATAATTCGAGACAAACATATTCCCATTTTGTAATTGATTACCCCCCCCCCCCCCCCCCTTCAAATATGGTCCGTACGTAAATTTCTCTTAAAACTATTTTTAATTATAAATACAGATAATATGAAAATACAAAAATATGTCACATGATACATATAATAAAGTCATAATAAAAATATTCAGCACAGAAGAAGAGGAAGAACACATGTACTTTTTCATCTTGAAGGCATTAGGAACCAATATGTACTGAAAAAAATTTCAATATAAAGTAAATCGACCTAAACCAAACAAAAATTCCAATTAAAGTTAAATATATGCCTGATATATTTGATCAGATCATCTTATAAGCAGAT
>NW_006495273.1:12445448-12456065 GCF_000471905.2 Amborella trichopoda | reverse complement strand
CACTACCTACCCTCGTGTCGACCGTTCGACCTACCCACCGACTATATTATATTATATTATATATATATAATGGCAAGTCAGGATCTTCTGATCAACTTGTCTGGCAACCTTATGTGTGTGTGTTCATAAGCCATAGAGTGTGAGCAAGGAGGCTAAAGCCGAATCAGCCTTAGGCTAGGGGGCTTTCCGTCGTGATCTAAGAGGGTGCCTGCGAATGCTTGAGTGTGTCACGAACCCACTGTGAGGTAGGTCCCATCTCACACCCCATAATCCTCTCTCATTAGTTGATATCTATCCCCACATGCACCTCACACACCGCGGTTCTCGAGAGAGGGATCTCAAGCTGGACCCACATTCGGGTCCCCGCACGGTCATCTGACCCGATGAGATCGAGGCCCAACCAGTTGGCGACTCCACTGGAGACGTCGCTACCCCATCATTTGTTTAGTCTCCTTACCATGGATTTTTCTCTGCACACACACACACACACGTCTTGGGGATTATTTAATCCCTACATCTGGGTTAGTGATTTCGTTATCTCAACACTCGTAAGTTTGTCCCCCGCCGGCGAAGTTCCGCGATCATCATTCCCCACTTTTCTCTTGAGCATCAACCAGGTTTCGCACTCTTGGATTCTCACCCAGCTTAGGGTAAGGAGGGACCTTCAAGTCCCTTCCTCCCTATCTACCGGCATCAACGGACCACGTGTTAGTGTCACTTGCATTGGTGGTACTACAACCACCTCTCACAGCATTCACCTAGTTATCGGTAAGTCACTTGCCGATACTATTGCTCTGGGCAGCCGAAAGGCCACCTCTCTATCTGCCGCAAATGACATAATGCCTACCATGCCTCTGTGGGTCGCCATATGGCTACCCCCCACTCTTAGTCACTCTGAGCCACCACTTCTGGTGGTTCGACACAAATGGGAGGCTTCAAAGCCACTCCCACTCACCCACTTCCAATGGCTAGCGGCTCAATCGACGGTCTACATCTTGAGGCAACCCCAAGAGTCCCTCGGTTCACCATCACAAGTGGGTCTTTTAGGACCTAGCCCCACACACGTGGGCAACCCAAAGGTTGCCTCACCAAGCATGCTGCATCTCTATCCCTTAGCTCTGAGTGGCATCAAAACCACGACTCCACGAGCACATGGGCAACGACCCCCATGTCGACACCACTCGCACAAATCTGCACATCACATGAAGGGTGGTCACAAGAGTACTTCATCATGCACAATAGCTCGTGGGACCGGCATTCTTGAAGCCGGGCCTTCTGATTGAGCCCGAGCCGACCCCAAAGTCACCCGGAAGCCCTCTGTAGGTCGTGCACATACACGCGACCCTCGGATTGCCTCGAATGCCAATGGTAACGGCCATAGGTGTGTGCCCGATCCCTCGTTTACTCTGCCTGTTCAGCCAAGACCAGTGGCCACATGGTACTCGAAGAAGTTTCCACCGAGTACCCTTCCAGTCCCCTCAATAATCCCACACGGCCATTGGCTCTAAAAAGCGAGCTTAGGGCAGAGCTCCAATGGTCAAGAAAGTTCAGTCTCCCCCATCTCTCTCGGTCAAACCAAGGCCATCAAAAGAAGTTGTAGCACCGGCCCTCTCAAGTCTTCATTCCCTGCCTCGACTGATGGAGGTGGCCTTAGCCTCCCTAATAAGAGCCAACTGTCTGCAGTCCTGCTCTCAATTCCAGTTTTGAGAGACGGTATACTGGAATTTGAGAATCAAGCACAAGAAGGGCATGTGGCACATTCAAAGGGAGAAGCCCAAGACATCGGTAACGCTTGAACCCATTGACCCCCTTAAAGAGAGTCCCTTCTACCCATTGCAGATGGCCATGAAATCCAAAACAAGAGAAGGGGAGCAATGCATAGTTATCGAAGTTGTGGGAGATGACCCCAGCTATCAAAATCGATGGTCCCAAGACCATCGCGAACCGATGATGACCCGGTCTATCACCAGAGCCCAAACTCAGTTGGGGCACACTCAACCCCTTCTAACTAGCCTCCTGGACTGAGTCACCCGGCGGTACAAAGCCCCTATTATGCTTGATACCTCCTTCCCCGAGGAGAGGGTTGAGGTCATGGTTATCAATCAGACCAATGACGAGCCCCTAGATCGCATAGCCTAACTTGAGGAAGTCATCAATTGAATGGTGGAGAGGCTTAATTAGGTGGCAAATGTCAGTCCTCCAGCAAACTCATCCCACCATGGGGACAATTCGCCATAGCTGCCCGACTCCTCAGATGAGCTCCCTAGGCAACCTCCTCTACCACCGATTTATGGTTATCCCCCAATGCCATCTCAAGCTCTCCCTCATCTGGTTACGCAGGCTGACATAGATTCTATGTTCAACCACAGCCTATGAAACAAACAGATCTCTGAGGTGCGAAAGACAGCTCTTTACCAAAAGCCCTACCCTACATTCATCGAATTATTGCCATTCCTGGCAAACTACCAAAAAGGGAGACTCCTAGTCCTCAATGGTATTGGCTCACCCCATCAACATATTGTGCACTTTATGTCAGCATGCTAAGAAACAATCTAGGATGGCAGACTCCTTCTTTGCCAATTCGTAGAAACCCTAGATGGATCAGCATTCAGATGGTATGCTCGTCTCCTTCCAAACTCTATTCAAACCTAGGAGGAGATGGAGCATTTGTTTTATAAGCATTTCTACGAGGTTGAGAGAGAAGTACAGATCATAGAATTGCTTACCATGACTCAGGGTCAAGACGAGCTCGTTGATCAATTCATTGCCAGATGGAAAGACGCAGTACAAACTTGTTTCCGCAATATGCGGCCTGAGATCTCACTGCATGGCGAAGCCTCGAACCCCACTACTATTTTGGATCTGATTTCCAAGGAAGTTCGTATTGAAAGCTTGTTTAAGCACCACGGGGGAACCCCATCGAGAACCTCGGATCGGGAAGCCAATTGGTATGCCAATAATAATCGCACTAATCCTTGGGGCTACCAACAAAGAGGTGCGGTTAGTGTAGCAGTCACTGTCTCCGCAGCCAAACAAGTTGTTGATCAGACACCTCTACAAACTTTGGACACTTCCAGGGGCTTATTGCCTTTGAAGACTCAGGAGACCCCTCAGCAAGGGTAGCAGCAATCACAGTCCTATAATAGGGTGCCGCCACCTCAAAGCCTCTATCGAAGGGACTATTGAGAAGAAAATAGGAACAAAATCTATAGCTTCGACAAGGAGTGGGTCCCAACACTCCTCCTGATGTTATTAGATTAAGGAATGATTGTCCTTCCTGAGGCAAAAAGGCCAGACGAAGTCGGACTGGTAAATAACAAGAGGTATTGTGCATATCACTGGATGCTGGGGCATCCAGTCCAGGATTGCTTCACTCTCAAAGACTGCATTGAAGCACTGATTCAGAAAGGTCAAATACAGTTGGATAGCCTCAAGAAGGTGTTTGAGACCACTGAAGCCTCCCACATGGTCATAGTCCAGGAAGAAGAGCAAGTTCAAGGGGTGCATTCCGATGAGTTGCCACTCGACCTTCTCCCCGCCATATTCGCCATGATGGTCCAACAAGGAGTTATCTCTCTTCGTCCATCGTGGCAACCCAAGCACATAGTTCGAGGGACTGAGGATCTTTGGTGCTCATACAATCAAATAGTAGGCCATGACATATCTAAGCGTTTTGGCTTCCTAGCCCTGATTGAAGAAAAGATAAGAAGAGGGTGAATTGCCATCGAAGTCTCAGTCCTGAGTCACGAAACACATTCTCAAGAACTTGACTCGGTGATACAAGAGGCCACTCAAGAACAGACCTTGTGTAAAAGTCTACTTCCTGAGTTTCCTTACTCTATGAGCCCTCTACTTCGCAACCTTAGCAAACTTATAGGGGGCGAAGCAGAATGAAGTCCATGAAGAGGGAGGCAATTCGTTAAGCAAACATGATGCCTAGACCCCACACGCCTTGCCAGCCTGTTTCTGTCAATAAGAAAGGAAAAGGTAGATAAGTCAGGTAGATAAGCACGCGAGTTTCTCATTGAAAGAGAAGAATACCACAGCCTCTGTTGAAGTCGTATTCCTCCCACCTATTCCACCTTTGCCAACTTTGCAGGATTTCTTCCCCAATCTGATCACATTTCTCAATGATGACCATGGTCCAGATTTGCGAACTGGTCAGGAAATCATCTCAAAGGAAACAAATACCCATGTCTCCACTCACTCATCCAATAAGGGTGAGGACTTAAAACGCACCCCTCAATGGTCCATGTAGGGTAAAGACCTTAAAGATTCTCTGTACATGTCCGACAAGGGTTATGGCGTAAAAAGAACCCGAACACGTCCAATGAGAGAGAAGATGTTAAAAGCCTCTTTGAGTCCAATACGCTGATGACCCCAAAAGCTACATGGCTCAGTCCACCTTGAGTGATGACCCTAAAAGCTCTCTCCCCTCTTCTATGCCCGATTCTTTGAACCTTTTTTCTCTCAGAAATTACTCTTTAATGCCCAAACTTTGAGGCCCTCGATGAGGAACTTAAGAGTTGTAATGTCAGTAAGCGACATTGTAAGCAGCTGAAAAAGACGATAGCACAAGCAGTCGGATTCTTAACTCTTGTTGATGCGTTAGCCTCTAGATCCCCCTTCCCACTCTTGAAGAGCTAATTGAGCGATATCCGAACCCAAGACTCAAAAAGTCTCGATGGCCTCCTGAGCCTGACCCAGAGTAGCAATGGAGAGATACGAAAGGGCGGAGCTACTCTTCTTATGAAGCATGCCATATGGTGCAAGTCACTAGGGGAATAATCAATGTCAGTCAGATTGATTTGAGATCTAGGAAGAAGCTCCAGCCTATCATACAAAAGCCAAAACAACCAAGACTCTTGAAATACCCAGGTCCACCATTGATGTCATACCCAAATACTCCATTCAATCCACCACCCCTCCTTAAATACCCTAGACCACCATTATATCCATACCCAAATCCATCCCCAACTTTCCTCATACACCCTCAAGCCACACCAACCCCGATTCTACCACCTCCTGCCACGACTATACCATTAAGCCAGCTTGCACCCATTCCAACCAACCCATCTGATCAACCTACACCTACTCCGACTGCGCAATCAAGCCGGTCGAGTCAACCCCTCTTGGCTACACAATCTCCACACCTGCTCAATCTACCCCAGCTAAGCAATTAAAACAGCCCACATTCACAAACAATCCTTCTAAACCCATTCCACAACCTCCCATACCATCAAAGCCAGTGGTGAACCCAGGAGTCCATGAACCAAACGACAACAAGGTCAAATATGATGTGGTTGGACACCTAAGGAGACTCCCTGCCCTATTGAGTGTCTATGACGCTCTCATGTTATCAAGAGACTATCACATGACTCTTATACAAGCTATCTCCTGTCCCAAAGTATATGAGACTGAAGTTGAGCGGATCGAGGTGGATCCAACAATCCTTAACAACTTCATGGTCGTCACTTTCTTTGATGACGACCTTCAATTAAGAGGGAAATTCCACAACCACTCCCTCTTCGTGACTGGTGAATTGCATGCCCATCCTATCAGTCGAATAATGCTCGATGGAGGTTCTGCAATAAACCTCATCCCAAGAAGAATTCTCACTTGAATAGGGTTGGGGCTTGAAGATCTCACACCGATGACCCTCACAGTCCAAGGATTCAATCAGTCAGGGAAGAAGCCAGCTGGCACTATTCGTCTCCGTCTCAAGATCGACGACTTGAATGATTACGCCCAGTTCCATGTTATTGAGACAGATACCTCGTATAACATCTTTTGGTCATCCCTGGATGTATGATCAAGGGGTAGTGCCATCTACATTGCATCAATGCTTCAAGAATAGCCGGGAGGGGAGACAATACACGCTCTATGCTTATAACAGACATTTTCCTATAGCTGAAATCTATTATGCGGATGCAAAGTACTACTTTTCCAACCTAGAGTCACCTCAGGAGGCTGTGACGACCGTAAGAGTCGATCCCATTAAAAATTTGGAAGGGTCTTCTCATGATGATGCAAAGGATGTGGGAAAATGCTCCTTGGCTTGTTCCAAGAGGAGGAGAGGAATTACCGAATATCCCTCTGACTCCAATTCATGCAAATGTTCCCTACTGTCCCTTAGAGAAACCACCCAAATACCATGAGGGGCAAACCTCATCCCCCATTCTCCCGACTCTAGAATCGAACATAGTGAAAACGGAACCGGAACCTGCTACAAAGCATGAGGAAGTTGTGGATATTGTCACCCTGGCACCCAGGGTCACTTACATGCCAGATTATCAAAAGGTCCTGTATATTCCCATCCCCCTCCTAAAGGCAAAAGCATCGAGACTAGCAAGGCCGACCGCAAGGTCTTGCACATCCCAACCTCTTTAAGAGGGGAGGATATCGCTTACCTTACCCAAAGGTTAGCTTACAAGTGTGATTCCCAAAAAGTCTTGCACATTTCAAATTCCTTAGCAAGAGGGGATCTGATTCACCCGGTTACAACCGGGAATCCCTCATCACCTGCTTTGTCTCCTAGTAACACCACTCTTCCTCGATTCGACCACTTAGATCAAGCCACCATTGTTGATGTAAGGAAGCAAGCTTAAGAACTCCTTGGTCAACTGTAAGTCATTAGAAAAGGAAAGACCAAGGTAGAGGAGGTCCCCTTGAAATTAACAGCCTTGAAACCATTGTTAGGGTTTGTTTCAAAGACCCAAAGTCCTGAGGTGCTTGAGTCACTAAAAGACTACCCAACAAAGATGCTAAGGTGCTCCCACAATGGGGTCTCTATAGTCATCAAGCTCATCAAATGATGAGGAAGATGAAGTATGCCCCTGACCAATCAAGGACTAAAAGGCGGCAAAGGGATGATTGCTCCATTCAAAGCTGTTGAGGTAGCTTTTGCCCAATGCGAAGTGAGAAAGGGGGTCAGATATTCTAGGGCTGCTCACTGCCCAACAACATAAGGTCTGTCATACAATCAGTATGGTGGCCATTCCCAATTCATCACCACCATCTTCTGAACTTAAACCCCAATCCCCTTCACTTCGTGAATTTTCCTTCTCTCAAGATAGCCTTCACCAGGCTACCCAAGCTCCTCAAGACCCTTCCCCCTCATCACTTGAGCCTTCTCCTTTTGACCCAAGTTTTCATCGACCCATCCAAACTTCTCAAGATTCATCCCTCTCGTATTCTGATCCCCCTCTTCTTGATACCAACCCTTCTCAACTCATGCGGGAAGTCGAGATAATTACTATGTCTCACATTACTGAGACTCCAGTCAAAGTAGGAGTGGCAGGGGAGTTAATAACTCTTGGTCAGATAACAGAAGCATTCGAAGTTGGGGAAGGGACCTCTGACCCCTTTGATAGCCAATGAAGTAGGGGTCTAAGAAGCCCCAGAAGTATTGGAAGATGGTGGACAGGCCACGACTGACGATTTAGAAGAGATAAATCTGGGTGATGACATTGACCCAAGGCCAACTATCATGTCATCGGAAGAAAAGTAGTACGCCATCTTCTTACAAGAAAATTGAGACATCTTCACCTGGCACTATCATGAGATGCCCGGTCTTGACCCTTAGATTGCAGTCCATCGAATTGGTATTGATTCATCTTTTAAGCCAATGAAGCAGAAGTCAAGAAGGTTTCTATCTAATCTTGAAATTCAGATTGATGCTGAGGTAAGCAGGCTTAAGGTAGCACACTTTATCCGAGAAGTTAAATACCTGAAGTGGCTGGCCAATGTCGTAGCAGTTAAGAAGAAAGATGGGGCATATTAGGGTATGCATTGACTTTCGTGATCTGAATGCCGCATGCCCAAAAGATGACTTTCTACTTCCATTCACCGAGATTCTCATTGATTCCACAACTCATTGTTAGGCCTTTTCCTTCATGAATGGGTATTCGGGATACAATCAGATAGGAATGGCACTTGAAGATGAGGAGGCTACTGCTTTCTTGACCCCTAAAGGAGTTTTATGTTACACAATGATGCCCTTAAGATTAAAGAATGCAGGTGCCACATACCAGCAAGCTATGACTACTGTCTTTGATGATATGTTGCATAAGGAGGTAGAATGCTACGTTAGCGACCTGATGGTGAAGTCGGAAGAGAGGGAGACCCACATTCGAGACATCGAACTGGTGTTCAAGCGGCTTCATCTTCATCAGCTCAAGAGGAATCCCCTAAAGTGTGCCTTCTGCATGCGATCAGGGAAGTTTCTGGGGTTCATTATCAGGTATCGAGGATTGGAGTTCGAGCCTGTTAAGATTAAAGCAATTCAGGAGATAACACACCAAAAAATCGCCAAGAGCTTAGGTCTCTTCAAGGCAAGCTTGCTTACATTCGAAGATTCATTGTCAATCTATCTGGACGTTGTAGACCCTTTACACGCCTGTTGAGGAAAGATGTACCCTTTGAGTAGAATGAAGCATGTCAATTAGCCCTAGAAGACATCAAGACTTATTTGTTGAAACCCTCGGTGCTCTCTACTCCTGTGCCTGGGAAGCCCCTCATCTTATACGTGAGCGCACTCGACTAGTCACTTGGTGCACTCCATGTGCAGCATAATAAAGAAGGGAAAGAAACTACTTTGTATTACCTCAATCGCAGTATGCAAGGGGCTCAGAAGAATTACCCCTCGATTGAGAAGATGTGCCTAGCCTTAATATTTGCAATCCAAAAGCTCCGCCATTATTTGCTTGCCCACGAAGTCCAGCTCGTTTCATGGGCTGATCCGATTAAGTTCCTTATGTCATGCCCCTGCTTGTAAGGGCGTCTGGCGAAGTGGTCACTGTTATTGATGGAATTTGACATCACCTATGTGCCACAGAAAGCCATCAAAGGCCAAGCCCTGGCTGACTTTTTAGCTACGCACCCCCTGCCGTCAGATTCCCCCTTGTCAAGTGACCTCTTTGATGAAGAAGTATTCTATGCAGAAGAACCATATGGATAAGGCTACAAGTTAAGGACTCGTGATCCCAAAACCCCTTTTCAAGAGACAAAACATGCATCTTCAAACTATGGCCTAAAGCCTTACATTGAAACAAAAACTCGAGTCTCGATAAGCACTAGCAATGAAAACAACAGAAAGTAAGGGTGATCCACCAATCACTCCTTATGAGCACCAATATTGGTGAATACACATTGCCTGATCCGTGATCTATCTTTTAGTTCGGCCACCATGAGAGAATCTGCATGCCTGACTAATAAGGGGAAAGTGCCTGATTCGAAATTAGTCAATGGGTGGTCACTCATTTCTTCGCGAACTCGAGTCAATAGGGTCTCCGTCTCACCAATATGATGTCTAAGGATAATCATATCAACCTCATTATCACGAAGAGAAATCCCACCAAGTGCAGCATCCTCCCCTTCATGTAGTGAATGTGCCTCGAGAGTTGGGTGAAAGCCTTCCACGTATGCCAAATCGCTCTTTAACTTTGCTAGGAGGCCTTCGGCAGAGAGGGTTGGTCAGGGTAAGAATCAAGCAAAGGACCAATGGATGGATTCAATGTCGGGGATATTAGCCTTTCTAGTTTCATGATCTCTCCCGCCTCTTGAGCCAGTTCCCCCATAATCTTCTTAAGCTTAAAAGACTTGGGCACGCCAATGGCCGTCAGATTTGCTGTAGTCCTCTCTAAAAGGCTAGGAAGCTGTATCAATTCCTCAAGAGAAGATCGTCCTATAAGACGGTGAACGCCCTTAGAAGCTCTTTCCCATACTCCATCATGGCAATATCGTCACTCAGGTAATCTAACCCCACTACCTGTGTGGAAAATGGGATTCTCAGTTGCTCCGGCACAATAACCCCATGAGTAAACCAAGCAAGTGTAAAAAGAACCCACCAAAGTGAGGGCAGCCGTGACGAAGACAAAGGTTTGTCTGGATTAATTCTGAACGCATGCCCTGGATCCTCCTCAACCATCGCCACAGGTGGTTCATCATCAGCAATGATAATGACATCCTCTGGGGTATCATCACCTACAGGATTTCTCATCCGAAGGCTGTCAGCAGCCTTAGCTGCATGACGCGTGGTCATTCAGCGAGGCACATGATCTAAAGAAACACATAGCAAGAGAAACCAAAGCAAAAGTGACTCGGGGATACGTAAAAGCTAGTCAGAAGAAGGAAGACACAGGGCCCGCCAAAAATTCGACAGCATCTCCATTGTAAACCGGACTTCTGACGAAAAAAGGTACCCAAAGAAGTCAAGGCGTCCTGGAGGATGCTCAGGGAAGTGAATTGTGGGACGTACCCAAGCCAGACGGACCCCAACAGAGCCCCCTTCCATTTAGGTGAAATCCATGTGAAAGTGCTAAAAAAGCATAAAAAATGATAAAAAAATATATATTAAAAGTACTTCAAAAGCATTAAAAATGCCTAAAAAGCATTTAAAATGCTCGAAAAGTGCTTAAAATACTTAACAATCATTCAAAATGCTCAAAAAGTGCTTAAAAAGCACCTAAAATACTTGAAAAGCGTTAAAATTGCTAATTAAGTGCCTAAAATGCTCAAAAAGCACTTAAAATACTTAAAAAGCACCCAAAATACCTAAAAAGCATTAAAAGTGTTAATTAAGTATTAAAAAAGCCAAAAGAAATGTTATAATGCACA
>NW_006495273.1:12370692-12445347 GCF_000471905.2 Amborella trichopoda | reverse complement strand
CTGAAGAGCATGCATTATTATGCTAAAATGAAGAGCATATAAAAAGCTAAGCATGGAAAGACGAAAAAAAATACATCAAAGAAAAGGAGCTCAACAAATCCCCGAGTGCCAGATGTACACTCCATGAAGTCGCCCCTTTGAAAGAATAGAACCCCTTTTGAAACCCAATTTTTAAAAAGCTCCCCACCTTCTCTCGCTCCAATTTTTTAAAATGAGTAAGAATGGCAATGAGCCCCCCTCCCACTTTTAAGTACCCATCCTCAAAAAGGTCCTTTCTACCTTTCCTCCATAACCCCCAACAATTCTTGTATCCCAGCCTAGTCCATGATCACTTTTTGGTCATTTCAAGAGAACTAAAAGGGCACTTGGAAAAGATATTTAGCCAAAAGACATCTTTGACCTTGAAGATGCTCCTTTAAACCAAAATTAGGGGAGGGGCAAAAGGGTCAACTAGGGCCAAATGGAGTCACGAAACTGGCATCAGGGAATGCAGAAAAATTTGCCAAACAGGCCCACCCGTCAGTCAAACCGGGCCTCCCGGGTCCCCTGAGGGCCCAACGAACCCTATTTTCTCTCTTCTCCCTTTTGATGCAAATGGGCCGGGCTGGGCCTTTGGCCTGAACCCGAGCCTCACCTCATGCCCTCTCTCATGCACGTATTTCCATGCATGTCTTCCTCTCCCCCCTTCATCACGAGCTAAGCCAGGCTCTAGCCCCGGGCCCAAGCCACGCACGTCACCTCTCACCTCCTCTCACACCGTGTGCGCCATTATCTCTCTTTCGCATGTGTGTGTGCGTACCTTCCCCCTTTTCACATATGTGAATATATATCTCCCGCTCTATTCCTCTTCATGCACTTTCCTTCTCTCTCACACGCACACACTTCTTTCTACACGTGCGTATTTATTTCTTTCCCCTCTCAACACCTTCTCATATACATTCTCGTTCATCTCAAACATTCTTACACTCTCTCTCCATTTCATCCCCGCTCCCAAATACCATCATACATCCCATTAGATGTCTACCCCAAGCTATCATACTCATGTACACCCTACAAATATCAAAACCACCATCCCCAGTGAGCCCAATCATCCCATGCTCACTCCGTGCATCCCCCATAAGAGCTCTTATCATTCCCAGTGAATCGTACCTCTCATACCATTCACCATCAACCCTTCATCATGCGGAAAGACTCGCTCCATTCACCAGTGAGTCGCACCTTCCATCACCATCCCAATCATCTCTCATGAAAACTCACTCCATTCCCCCAATGAGTCAAACCACCCCAAACTCACTTAATCCCTAGTGAACCCTAACCATGTTTTGAGCCTCATTTAAAATTACGATAAGCGCTACCACCTTGATTGCCCATCTTCACCTTCAAAATCATTGTTCACCTCCATCATCATCTATTACCCACAACCAGTTCCATTTATGTATATACAATAAATAGACATGAATGGGCATGGTCGTGAAACCATGGGTAAAAATGCTCAAAGAAAAAAACGGGCATAGTAAAGACCCGAAAGGGAAGCATGAGTAAAAATGACAGACGGACACGGTCAAGAAACTATGAGTAAGAGTGTTTTGCAAAAAGAATAAAACGGGCATGGTGAAAACCCTAAAGGGCACCATGAGTAATGGTCATGAAACAATGAGTAAGAGCGTTATGCAAACAAAGAAAAAAAGACCGGCACGGTGAAAACCTGAAAGGGCACCGTGAGTAAAAATAGAAAAGAAGGAGATCATGACCATGAAGTCATGGGTAAAAGAGCCCAATAAAAGAATGAATTCTACGGTGCCACTCCCCTTCTGTTTAGGTGAAATCCCAAAAGGACATATGTATCAATAAGCAGGTTGATGCAACGCTCGTCTCCATATACGGTTCAGCCGGCAATCCTGGCAAGAAAGCCCGGCAACGTGGGAATCAATACTTCCCCCCATAGGAGGTTACCCTGCTACTAGAACCAAAGAGAGCTTAAGAAAATTTCAACAGCATGGGTCAATCCATGAGAAGAACCAACAAGTGAGTAGAATCAACAAGATGGCAAGCCGAAACTCCATACTGACAGAATTCATTTTCAAGAAGTCACCAAAAATAAGAAAGTCATACCGACCAGCCGAAGATGCTCCCAAAAGGCAATTGACTGTCAAGCCAGACCAATACCTCCACTGATATCCAAGGTAGCAGTCTCGCCAAGGTTTCTTGTTGCTGATGGTCTAGACTTTTTCGGATGGCCAACAAAAAGCCCTGACTAGACCCGGTAAGACTAGGGCTTCTAGCCCCAAAGAGATCACCTCGCCAAAATCCCCACCTCTTGATGGTTCAGATTTTCAAGATGGCCAACAAAAAGCCCCTAACTTGATTCGATAAACTAGAGCCGAAAGAGGCACCCCACCTGTCAAACAAACTCCAAACCCTAGCATAGCAGTTCATACGCCCCATTAAGGGCCCCCGAATGTCTATCCAAGTACAAGCATCTCTTGAAGTGGGAAGAAAGCACTTAAGCAAGGCCCCCACCAGAAGACTAAAAATAAAGCCTGACTGATTGGGAAGGAAGCTCTTGAGCAAGACCCCTGACTACCAGACAAACCCAGAATTTGACTTATTGGGTCAACAAGCCCTTAAGCAAAGCCCCCAGTTGTTGGAACAAAAAAATAGGACTGCTGAGTGGGAAGAAAGCCCTTAGCAAGGCCCCTACAAGTAGTTCTTGTCTCGTCTCCCCCCAAAGTCTTGACACCCCTGGGTTTACAAGCCCTTCAACAAGGCCCCCAGTTTTCAAAGCACCTCGGTCATCCCCTAAGGAAGAATCTTGGTGTTGCTGGTCGTGCTGATGCTGGTGGCTAAGAAGAAAAATGAAAGCTGAAGGATCAATTTTGATTCTGAACGTTGTCCTTTTCGCTTCTCTCGAAGCACAACATTGGGCGGGACAAGTTGTTTTAGGGTATTTTTCAACACTTATATCCCCGATGTGAATACGAAAGAAGCCAATCACGACTTAGGCCCATGGGCATCCAAATGCCTACGGACCACGAAAGCACTATTGAAATAAACCCTGATCCAGAGCGAATTTTTGAAAGGCAATAGATGGGTCCCAAAAAGCATGTGGATGTAGCACTTGACTCTCTAAGAACACCCATCAAGTTTCGTCACGATCTAACGACGTTAGGGTTGATTAGAGACAAAACCAGTTTTCATGTTCAGCCTTTATCATGTTGAAAAATGCACTTTATAACTGCAGCCCTATCACCGGACCTTTAGAAGAACACCAGACCACTCCCATTGGATTCATAAGGTTTGAAAAGCCCTAAATATCAAATTTCAACTCATTCAGACACTTTTGGACCATCATGTGGCCAACTTGCCCAAAAAGGTTGGGTCGCACACTATTCTGGTGCACCCTTGGTAAACCAGTTTCCATTTATGGAAACTGTATAATATGATTTCAGGATCACCTTTTAAAGGTCATAACTTCTTCATCTTAAGCTGGATCAAGGAGGATCTTTGTCTCGTCGCCACGAACGATTTGATACGTGGCACGACCCATGACACAACCCGAGACGAAAGAAATCTTAGAGAGAATTTGGTTAAGACAAATCATGTTTTATAGATTTTTGTCAAGAAGAGATCCCTTCAATCAAGAGGTCATATCACGAAGCCCTGACCTCGGATCGACTTAAAAGCGAGTCTGTTGCGACCGTGACGTTGGGGGCTTCTATCCAAAGTAAACATCATACGTGATAAATGACCGAAAAGGTTGTATTTCAATGTTACAAGAAAGGGTATTTTTCGGCAATCGGAATCCAGATTCTGGCAACTTCCCCAATTCGGAAAGTGGTGGTCCGGTCATCAAATCGATCCATTGCTGTCACCAAACGACCGTGATGACTTCCCCATCGTTCCACGATGGAAAGATCAAACTAAAACACCAAGAAATGGACAAGATTAGATATCTAAGATCGTAAAATCCCCATCTTTTGACGGATTTCACCAAGAGCTCAATACTTTGATTATAGGATCAAAAGATATGTTAGAACGACCGCCTCACAGAGACCATCACTTTTGCGACATTCTTTTTGTCGAAAGGTTCCCAAAAAGATCGAAAATGGGCCCCGGATGACCACCATAGCCTATGACCCCTTTTTAGGGACCATTTTGTCATTTTTGAGATTGTGAGTAGGGGTAAAATAGTAATTTTACCCCAAAAAAGGGATTCAAATTTAATTCATAGAAAATGTATTTTTTTTTTAGCAATTTTAGTTAGTTTTGAGCATCCACCCTTACTTCAAAAGGGGTGCTATAAAAGCATTTGTAACCCTAAATACAAAAAAGAGGAGATTAATGAGATTTGACCCCTAAGCTCAAGAATTCAATTAATTTTTTCCGTTGGTTTTGCAATATTTTTATGTACCCCTTTCATTCAAAGAGATAAGAAAAATATTTTTCAATAAGCCACTACCCCTAGAACTTCCTACTCCTCACTTGGAACTTCCCACTTCTCACTTGGAACTCTCCACTCCCAACCTAGCCTCTGGTTCGGTCCAAAAATCCCACTAGGTAACGCCTTACACTTTCTCTCTCTTCCTCTTTCTTTTTCTTTCTTCTCTATGTCTCTTTCTTCTCTCTTCCCTCTTTCCCCCCTCTCTCTCTCTCTCATGACCAAGTGGGTCGGCAGCTAGACCGTCGGCCCACTACTCTCTCTCTCTTCTCTAGCTTCCTCCTTTCTCTTCCTCTTTCTTTCTCATTCTTCTCTCTCTTCTCTACCTTTCTCTCTCACCCTTTCTCTCTATCTTCTTCTTTCTTTCTATCTCTTCTCTCTCTCTCTCTCTCTTTCTTCTCTCTTCCCTCTTTCTCCTTCTCTCTCACTCTCTCATGGCCAATCCGTCGGCCCACCACTCTCTTTCTCTCTCTCTTCTCTTCCCCCTTTCTTTCTCTTCCTCTTTCTTCTCTCTCTTTCTTTTTCTTTCTTCTCTCTCTTTATCTTTCTCTCTCTTCCTCTTTCTTTCTCTATCTTCTCTCACTCTCTCTTTCTTCTCTCCTCCCTCTTTTTGTTTCTCTCTCTTTTACGGCCATGGGATCGACGACCTCTCTCTCCCCCTCTTTCTTTCTCTTCCTCTTTTTTTTCTTTCTTCTCTCTCCCTCTTTGTCCCTCTACCTCTTTCTTTCTCTTTCTTCTCTCTTCCCTCCTCTCTCTCTCTCACATGGCCAAGCTGGCCGGCGGCTAATCCATCGGCCCACCTTCTTTCTTCTCTTTCTTCTCTCTCTCTTTCCCTTCGTTTCTCTCTCACCCTCACTCTCTCGGTTTGCCTCTCTTTTCTTTCTCTCACACTCTCTCTTTCTTCTCTCATGCTTCCTCTCTTTCTCACTCTCTCTCCCATGGCCAAGCAGGCATGTGGCCATCTTCTTTCTTCCTTCTTCTCTTTCTTCTCTCTCTCTTTCTTTTCCTTTCTCTCTCACCCTCACTCTCTCGGTTTCCCTCACTTTTCTTTTTCCCTCTTTCTTCTCTCTTCCCTCCTCTTTCCCTCACTTTTCTTTTTCCCTCTTTCTTCTCTCTTCCCTCCTCTTTCTCTCACTCTCTTTCACACTCCTAAGCGGGCTAACAACCTCTTTTTTCTCTCTCTTCTCTCTTCTTTCTCTCTCCCTCTCTCTCTTTCTTTCTCATTTTTTCTTTTCCTTCTCTCTCTCTTCTTTCCTTCTCGATTCCACTCAATCTCCTTAAGCATAATCGAGCTGGAGGCCTAGCTCTCTTTTTCCCTCACTCTTTTCTCCTCTCCCTTGGCTTCTCTTTCTTCTTTTTCTCTCTTGTATAAGCTAGCGGCTCCCCTCCTTTTCCCTCTCTTTCTTCTCACTCCCTCTCTCTATAATGAGCCGACGGCTAAGCCATCGGCTCACTCCTCCCCTCCTTTTCCCTCTCTTTCTTCTCACTCTCTCTCTTGCTCCCTCACTCTCATTCTCTCTTCTCTCTCTCTATCCCTCTCTCCTCTTCTCGGTCTCTCTCTATCGATCTCTCTCTCTTCCTCTCAAGTTTCTCTCTCTCTCCCCTTCTCTCGGTCTCTCTCTCTTGCTCTCTCTCTTCCTCTCTGTTCTCTCTCCCCTCCTCTCGGTCTCTCTCTCCCCCTCCTCTCGATCTATCTCTCCTGGTCTCTTTCTCTCTCTTGCTCCCTCTCTCTCATTCTATCTCTTCATCTCGGTTTTCTCTCCCCTCCTATCGATCTATCTCTCCTTGTCTCTTTCTCTCTATTGCTCCCTCTCTCTCTCGATCTCTTCCTCTTGCTCTCTCGTTTTCCTCTCTCTCTTTCTTCCTCTCGGCCTCTCTCTCATTTCCTCTCGATTTCTCTCCCTCTCTTTCTCTCTCCTCTCCTCAATTCCTCTCTTTTCCTCTCTCATTTTCATTTTTTCTTTCATCTTCTCGGTCTCTCTCTCTTTTTTCAGTCTTTCTTGCTTTCACTCTCTCTCTATATCCTCTTCTCGGTCTCTCTCACTTTCTCCCTCTCGTTTTCACTCTCTCTTTCTCTTCCTCTCGGTCTCTCTCTTGGTCTCATTCGCTCTCTCTCTTGCTCTCTCCTCATTTTCTTTCCCTCGTTTTTTCTATCTTTCTTCTCACTTTCTCTCTCTCTAACGAGCCGGTGGCTAAGCTGCCGGCCCACAACTCCCCACCTTCTACACCTTCTTTCTTCTCTCTCTCCCATCTCTTATGAAACTCCTCCTTCTTTCTTCTTCTTCTTCAACCCCCACACTATCTCTTCTATCATCATCACACCCATACTATTTTGTTATATTTATTTATTTATTTGTTTGCCTATATGAGACCGTTTGACAAGTGGCGTTGAAAGGCTGTCAAACCGACAAACAATCTTGTACCATACCATCTTTTCATATATATATATATAATGGCAAGTCAAGATCTTTTGACCCTCTTGTCTGGCAACCTTATGTGTGAGTATTCATAAGCCGTAGAGTGCGAGCAAGGAGGTTAAAGCAGAACCAGCCTCAGGCTAGGGGGCTTTCCGTCGTGATCTAAGAGAGCGTCCACGAACGCCCGAGTGTGTCACGAACCCTCCGTAACTTCACACCCCATGGTCCTCTCTCATTAGTTGGCACCTATCTGCACGTGCACCTCACGCACCGTAGTTCCTAAGAGAGCAATCTCAAGCCAGACCTAAATCCAAGTCCCTGTGCGATCATCCGATCCGATGAGATCGAGGCCCAACCAATAATATGTTGACTTTTTATTTTTTGAACTTGTTTCCTATTTAACTCTCCAATTTGGTGGTCTGACATTTGAAACGCCCAAGGCACAAAAACTAATGTATTTAGATGTTTCCAAAATCCAATTGTCGAACCTCCGTTTGGGTGGTCTGAAAGTTTAACTTTTGGAATGATTAAAAAAAACAAATGTTGGATAGTAGGAAAGCTCAACTTTCAAACAGTTCATATGCATTAGATTTTTATTTTATTTTTTACTTTCTTTTTGTGCTTTGGGCGGCTTGAACTTAGACTTTCAAACAACTCATGTTCATAGTTCAGGGAGTTCAAAAGGTGAACTTGTAAACCACCTAAATATATCTATTAGTTAGACTTTTGAACTAGGGTAAAATAGAAATAAAAAATTTCAAAAACGTAGGGCCTCAATATAATATGATCCAAAACATGGAGATGCATTAATAAATTCCTTTGGATCTTTCTATATAATATGTGCATTTACATGATTACACTATTCGAACAAGTATGTATGATGTACTCCCAAATAAATATCCAGAATATTATTGATAGTTAATTTTCGAAATCAAGTTGTAAATGTGAATTATGAAACTTTGATATTGTTTTAAAACAAATACATATAATATCTCTCACATTCTTTTTCTCTCTATTTGTCTGTCTTGTTACTTCTCCTTGAAGATTTACTCTCTCTTGTTATTTTTCATTGAAGATTTACTTGCTCAGGGCATTGATGGGGGCCAAATGACGAACTACTTTGTTATTGTTTTTTACAAACTAAATAATCCACAAAATGGCTCCAAATCATGGTTTGGGGTAGCATCCAAACATACCCTTAATTTTTAGCTCTTTAAGTTATATAGAGACAAATTTCTTTTATTTTAGGATTTTATTTTATTTTTCTAATATTAACTTGGGACGGTTGGGAGTTAAGGGTGGTAAAGGCGCTGGCCTAGGCTAGCCCAAGCCTTGTTTGCGACCTAGAGGGCTAGCTCTAGCCATGACGTCAACGGCGCCCTAGCCCAGCTCTACTCTTGGGCTAGGTAGCATGACCAGTTAACTGGGCTAATAATATTAAAATTTTTGTTTTTAAAAATAATAAAAAGAGAGACAAAAAAATGATAGGATTAGCGTTGGGCGAAGCCACACCCCTAGCCTTGGTCCAACTAGCCTAGATATTAGGCCTAAAAATTTGGCCCGGCCTAGTCATCAGGCCAACTTTATTGGCTTAAGTGGGAATGGAGCTCTTGTTTTTTTTGACAATTTCATTTATTTATTAATAATCAAAGAGTTACATTGTGAGTAATAGATAATAAATCAAATTATAATGGTCCATGATTAACTTCAAACCCCGAATGCGTAACTCCTTGCTTAGCCAATTAATTTGCTTCTTTGTAAAGATAAACAAAAGAAATATTGAAGCTTTCAATAAGGTTTAAAATCCTCATCCAATGTGATCTAAGCGTCCAGTGGGTTTTCTGCTCACACGAGTACCGACTAATAATGTTTTGTGAGCTTCTATCTATAAAAATTTTATTAAGAGATTGTCGAAACTATTTATCTTTTGTACATGGAGGTCTCAATATTCCCACTCTTTAAATGTCAAATTGGATAGCTTGGAGTGAGTCACGAAATCCGAAAATATTTTTAAAACTTTTCATATTCTGTGACACTCTTGCAACCGCTCATTTTAAAATTTAAGGGACAAGAATGATTGTGACCACCACGTACAAAAGATAAATGATCTTTTATTGATCTTGCTTTGAAGAAAGACTCTGACCTTGTAGCACTACATTTATTCGGCTTTATTTAGAGATACATTATCAGATGGACCTGAAAAGGATAGAAATATTTGCTCTTGGTGATTTCTAATTAATCCTCGAACTCCAGCCCGACTTGGATGGATTCTTAAAAAAAGTTCTACGAAAGAACAAAACGAGATAATCCCAGCTCCTTAAAATTCTTCATTTTGAAACACTCGACGTTTCCTAGACTCCAAGTGGAGATGCATTTGGAAATACCAGAACATTCTTTATGAATTGTCATCCAACAAAAAGAGTAACTATATTTTGATAATTCCCCATCCAATACATTTTCATCAAAGACACTTATATTTCTTTCTTTTCACATTTTTTAAAGAAAGTATACTTTCAATTCTTTATGAATCATATTTCCCACACTAGGAAGATAAGGGAGATGTAAATGTTTCATGATATCGCTATTATCTTCCCAGTGATTGTAGCTAACCTTGACCCATATACCAAGAGACCCATTTCCCTAATTTTTGAATTTAAATTATAGGAGACCAGAGTTTTAAACTCCGGCAATTTTTTTGACCGGATTGCTGATTTGGATACGTATCACTTGAGGCCAAACGGACTTAGAGATGGTATGGGTCTTGGTCTAGTTCACCCCAAAACCCCTTGCTCTTATATATATTATTTTTCTTTTTTAGGTTTGTCTAATATATTTTTGGATCCCTTTAAATCTCTACCAAGTAAATTTGTATTTTGAATTTATTTTATATTATTTATTTGAAATATACTTTTCAAATCACTAATTCGGGCTAATATAGACCATATCCTGCCGATCCAATAATTTGACACGAAATTTTTGACAAATAATCTGTTCATCCTATCATAAAAAAAATAGTGGTAGGTTTTTATACCTCTTTATGAGGGCCCTACATTCCATAAGAATTGATGGTGGTGCAAGTTGGTGAGGATGATCGGATTTGATTATATAACATTCATGGTTATACTTCGACATTGAGCCTTCATATCCATTATTCGCTCTAGTTAAATGATCAATATGTAAAGGGTGTGGTTTCTATAAGGTTGCAACCTTAAACAATCCAATTAAGGTGCAGCTCTAAATCTTATGATAACATATGATTTTGGTGTAAAAACTTCTTAAGATTATTTAAAAATTTATTTTCATATCTAATTATAAAATTTAAAATTTAAAAAATAGTTAAAATCAAGTAGATCTATAAACAAATGAAAATATTAAAAATGGATGGTCTAGATATTGCAAGATGTACTATTTTTTGGGATTGAAAATCTTTTTTGTTTTTATTTTTATATTTCTACATCTGGATGGATGGGAGGATGATTTTTCCAGCTTTAAAACAATCTTTTCTAATGAATTTTTGTGGTTTGTTCTACATTTTAGGTTGCAACCTTGTATTAACTTTTTCCTATCTAAATGGCCATCAGGAGAGAGAGAGGCCAGTTTTTTTTTTTTATCATCAGCGAGAGAAAGGAGAGAGTAGTTCTATTTATTAACTGCTGTCCATGGCCACCTCCACATTATCACGTCCCGTGGTAGTGGCGCCACCCTCGCCAGCCAACCTCCCAAACCTGTGCACCACCATGAGGGACCTCCAACAGCTCCATGCCCACTTGCTCAAGACCGGCCAAGCCCAATCCACCTACCCAGCCAGCAAGCTCATCCAATTCTGTGCTCTCTCCCCCAGTGGCTCCATGGCGTATGCCCAGCGCCTCCTCCCTGCCATCGAAAGCCCGGACACCTTCACTTTCAACACCATGATTCGAGGCTACACTAAAACTGGGGCCCCTAAACAAGCTCTCCTCTTCTTTGTCTACATGATCGAGATCGCCCACCCACCTAACACACACACATTTCCGTTTGTTTTAAAGGCTTGCGCCCACGTCGAGGAACTGAAACTCGGCCAATCTCTACATGCGCATGTTGTAAAATTAGGGTTTTTAGCTGATATGCACATACAAACCGCTTTGGTGAGCCTCTACTCGGTTTGCAGCGACCTAGAAGCCGCTCAGAGAGTGTTTGATAGAATAACTCACCGAACTGTTGCCTCTTGGAATAGCATGATTTCCGGATATGTTAAGGGGAACCTACCTAAAAGGGCATTCGAGGCATGTGATGAGATGTTGCAAGTGGCCGCTGAGCCTGATGAGGTCACTGTGGCTAGCCTCCTTTGTGCTTGTGCCGACACAGGCGCACTTGGCCTCGGCCGGTGGCTCCATGATTACATAGCAAAGAAGGGGATAAAGCTCGATGCCATCGTGGGCACGGCCCTCATTGACATGTACGCCAAGTGCGGTAGTATAGAGCGCGCAGAAGAGGTCTTCGGTATAATGCATGAGAAGAATGTTTTAACCTGGACTGCCATGATGTGGGGTCTCGCAATGTGTGACCGTGGTGAATCATCTTTGGGATTCTTTTATCAAATGTTGGAGACAACTGACATAAAACCTGATGCGGTCACCTTCGTTACCGTGCTCTCTGCATGTAGTCATACAGGATTAGTTGATGAGGGCCGCAGGCTCTTCGCCTGTATGACTCGAGACTTTGGGATTGAACCAAGGGTTGAGCACTTTGGATGCATGGTCGACCTCTTCAGTCGAGCTGGGTTGGTTGATGAGGCCTTGAAATTGATGGAAAGCATGCCACTTGAGCCTGATGCTGCTCTACTCGGTTCTATACTGAGTGCGTGTAGTAGGAGTCCAGGGCATGTTGAGCTTGCAGAGAGTGTAGCAAGTCCTCTTCTCGCACTAGAGCCTGATAATGAGGCGACCTATGTGCTTCTCTCTAACATCTATGCCTCTGAGAATCGATGGGATGATGTTGTGAGGGTTAGGAAACGGATGAAAGCGAGAGGAATGACAAAGACACCTGGTTCTAGCCTCATTGAGGTGGGCGGCCAAGTTTACGAATTCATTGCGGGAGATAAACGCCATCCTCTTTCCAATGACATACACAAAATGGTCGAGGAGATCGAAAGAAAGGTAAAGGAGATGGGCTATGTGATGGATATCTCTGAGGTTTTTCTAGATTTGGATGGGGACATGAAGAAGGAAGTGTTGTTGCATCACAGTGAGAAGTTGGCTGTTGCTTTTGGGCTCATCAGCATGAATTCTTCTGAACCTATTCGAATCTCAAAGAACCTTCGGATATGTGGTGACTGCCACTCGATGCTGAAGATGGTGTCGATGGTGTATAGTCGGGAGTTAATCGTGCGCGACAGGAGCCGATTCCATCGGTTTCGAGAGGGTTCTTGTAGCTGTGGAGATTTTTGGTAGGTCTTTACCTGAGCTATTTCACTTTAGTTGTAGACTGTAATGTAACAATTTGTTTAGTAATTAAAGAAAGGTCGGGAAATGGGTTCCTCTTCATGACCATCGCTTAGTGTTTTGCTTCCTGTTAAGAGAACAGAGACATGTTTTGGGGTACATTACATTTGCATACCTTACCTTGTTTCCAATAACTCATGGTTCCTGAAACAGGATCACGTGCAAAAGGATAAAGTTCAGGGTTCGTTTGTTTAGTGGGATGAGAAAGTTGTTTTATATTTGTTGGGAAAGAGCTAAACTATTGCCTTTTCATATTTGTTTTGGGGAAAGCTATAAGCCTATAATAATTATAGTTGGTGGGGAAGTGCTTTGTTAGCTTTTTTGTTGATTTTTGAGAAAGCGACTTTCTATTTAGTAGAAAAGTTAATATAAGTCTTCAAATATTGAAGTAAGGGGCACCTCAAAAATCCTCCTGAAGAGAGTATTCCGATACCGTAAAAACTATAGATTAAACATGTTGATCTTAAGATTTATGGATATGAAGAAAAAAAGAATTTCAAGTGCCAAATATAGTGTATCCTCTAACAAGTTCTCTTGACTGTCAATTTTCAAGATTTTCCAATTATTTATAGATCCACTAGATCTATATTATTATTAGAATGTTAAATTTTATTACTAGAAATACAAATAGATTATCAAGTTATAATTAACTTTTTGACAAGGAAATTACATCTCCAAAAAAAATTTAGATGTGCGTCCTCCTTCTACAGTTTAAGGAGGGCACATTATATAAACCCCATCCCTATTTATTTGGGTATTAAAGCACTTTTCCAAACTCACAAGAAACTTCTCTCGGTGAGAAAACTTTCGTAAGACCCTTGGAAAGTGTTTTCACATGAAAGAAACCCACCCTAAAAGCTTGGCCCACACTTGGAACCGAGTTTACCACGGTGTGATATCCACCGCGTTAGAATCCAAGGTGAAACCGTAATGGAGGCAACAAAAGTATGTTTTAAGATGTTTGGTAGCTGCCCTATGTTCCTCCTCATGCATTCACCATGTTTTAAGGCGAAAATATTTTTAAGGGCTAGCTTAAACAGGCCCTAAAAAAGGTAGGCATGAGCCGCAAACCGTGGCCCAAAGGCTGGGATTGGGCCAGTATCAGCCGGGCCTGCCCCCTTTTTTTCTTGCTTTTTCTTTTCATATTTCTTCGTAGGGGGACATGGCCATGCCCAGAGTAGGCCAGCCCAGGCTGGGTCTGTTGCCTCCCTTACTATTTCTCTGCTACATTGATCATTTACAATTTTTCCATTCATTTCATTCTCAAATGCCGCAGAAAATCTCTCATGCTGAAGCATGTACCCTATGGTTAATGTCTCCAAGTAAAAATGCGACCCTTAGCTGTTCCTTACCTCAAATTATGACCTAAATAAGGAACCACTAGCAAAACGTTCAACTTTGTAGCGCCCCAAAATGCTTACATGTAAGTATTGCAGAAACGGGATATCTCTCTTGTTTTTTTTTTTTTGTAGTGGGCGAGGCAGTCTCTTACCTATTTTTTCAATAGATCGAGAAGTTACATTTTAAAGGTGTTATAATTGGGGTTGTCAGCGGTAGGCATGGATACCATGATGTGATAACTGGGTGTAGGGATGCTACCATCACGACCTTTCCTCGTAACCTGGATCTATGAGGTGGATTTTCCACTCCACATAATTGTGTCGGATTGCCAAATTTTCGATCTGGATGGGTTTGAATGGGTGATTCAAAAAAATATTGAAAAATAAATAAATATAAAAACTACAATAGGGATTTATGTGGGTGGGTTGGGTGGGGGACCTAAAAGAAAATTAGATAAGTTTAAAAAATAAAAAACACGTGCAGGCAGGGGACTGGGTGGGTATCATACCTACCTGAACGTGGTTAAGCTCTGGCCCATTCCTGATCCCAATTGGCTCCAGTGACATCTGCCCGGTCTTGATTGTAACTTGGTAATAGTTTGTAGACATGAACTCAAAACTAGAGATACGGCATGCAATGAACTATTGGTAATAATTTGTCCACCCTAGCACATGGGAATAATCTACGAGCAGATTCACGTAAAACAGTTTAGGGAAAAAAAATAAAAATAGACAAAATTACATATAGACATTATTTCCACCCCTTTATTACCAAATGAGACCCTTTTTTTGGTCAAATTACAACGAGCAACCCTTCGCTCGGCGGCCCCCCTTTTTTTTTTTTCACAACTGCCTGTCTGTCCGGCGATGACAACATTGGATAGGAAGGTTTTCACACATGTTTTCAAATATTCTTTTATAAAGTGCATACAATGTGCTTAGAGAGCACATTGTGCCTATACTGCCTCGGCCAAAACAGCTAGCTACATTGATTTTTTTTTTCTAAAATCTTGGGAACCATATAATAATTACTAGATTATTTTATGAGAAAAATTTGAATTTTGAGTTTTGTGACAATTAGACATTGCCATCCAAAAATTGGACAGTATCTACTCAATCTTGAGGCAATATTTTTTTTTTCAAGTACGTAAGAAATTATTTTGCTAAGATTATTATATGGCTTACAGAGATTATATACCCAAAATTCGAGATCTAAAAAGTATCTTTGACATGTATTTTGCTTGCCGGACTAAATAGATAGTATACTCCAATGAGAGTAAATATTGGCGGATAAGAGCAATTGCAAAGAAAAAAAATGGCTGTCGACGGGGGTACTTGTTATATTTTTGGCAAAAAATGCAGTGGGTTAGAAATAATTGTTGGGTTTGATGATAGCTAAATCACCATAATTATATTTTTTTTTAAAGATTAAGGTATTATGGAAAATTAAAAATTGACTTTATTGAGAAGCAAGAAAGTGATATCTTTATAAGATAGTGAAGGAGGACATAATACCCATCTTTTTGAGGGTTACCCCTTTGGAGATTATGGGAATGGATCTCCAATATAGAGATGGGTCTTCAAGAGAAAGACACGGCCTCTGAGAGAGATGCGGTATTCCCATAAGTTTTGGGTTGGTTAACTTTCACTTTTAGAGAGAGAAAATCTCTATATTTCTCACGAAGTTATCTTTCCGATATCGGTATTGCGATGGGAAAGAGGATGTGGATCGACGGTGTTGTTCAGTCGAGAGAGCGGGTTTAGAGGGGAAGATCGGTGATGGCCTTTTTTTTATCGATGGTTAGAGATAGGTATTGTCTCTTGTAATCTAAAACTCTAATCTTCATTGTGATAGTGAATTTCTTGTTGCCGAGGCCATGGATGTAGCCTTATGGGTTGAACCATGTAAATCTTGTGTTGTTGTGGTGTGCCTTTTGTGTTTGCTTTATTTTTCGCAATCGATTTATAGTTGTGTTGATCTTCTTCGTATTTAGCCAATCATATGCACGATCTTGGGTGGGATCTCGAAATTTGAGATTCCCAATTCCATAAGCAAGAAGCTCCTGAGAACCCTACAATAATACCCGTGCGTAGCAAAAGATGAACTAATTTACCAACAAACGTGGACAAGGAGGTCAGACGAGATATAAAAGTAACAATAGCATTCATGCAGTTAGTCTGCTCATTAAGTGTTTATAACTTGAGTATCAACCAATATTGCCCTATCCTAGTGAATTAGGTCCAAAACTTATAATTAATGGTGCTAATTATATGAGGACCTTAAACCATGGTGCACCTCCAAACTCTATCAGGAGATGTAGTTCGTTGGAACTCTTATGACGGCTTGAAATTTGCCTCTACCTCTGGTTCTGGAAGTTCTTGAGAGCGGATGGTTCAGATTTACAAGATGCAATATTTAAGACTCAAGATTCTTTTTCCATTACGGTATTTCTTGAGATCGAGATGATTCTGGAAGTTCTTGAGAGCGGATGGTTCAGATTTACAAGATGCAATATTTAAGACTCAAGATTCTTTTTTCATTACGGTATTTCTTGAGATCGAGATGATTAATTGAAAGTCTTCCAGCATTGGAACAACCTTTCTTCAATGGGGTTTTTAGGTGTACCTCATTTCTTTGGTATAAAAAAGGGAAAAAATTGTTTTCCGTGAGGTAAATATGGTTGTTGATGTTCTCACCTAGAGAGCAGCCACAACACCTGGCGCTACTATTTAGCATTGCCGACCGCTAGATTGTATTTCTTCTTTGTTATTTCAGGACCTAGCACAACTGCACTATTGTAGGGATTTAAGATAAAGAGAAAAGTTCATATAAGGTTGCAACCTTAAAATGTAGAATCACAGATGCGCCTCAAACATCTATCGGAAATGTTGTTTTAATGTTAAAAAAGCCCTTTAATCAATCATCTCGACATCGAGATCTATGAATATGAAAAAAAAAAGTTCTTGAATATCGGAAATAGTGCATATTGCAACACATTATCTAAACCGTCTATTTTCAAGATTTTCATATATTTATAGATCTACTTGATTTTAACATTTTTGGAATTTAAATGTTCTAATTAGGTATGAAAATAGATTTTAAGATAATACTAAGAATTTTTTACAACAAAATTACATGTTATGATAAAATTTTAAGGTGCGCCTTAATTGGATTGTTAGATTGCAACCTTATAGAAACAACACCCTAAGATAAATAAGTTACTTTTTTTCTTTTTAATTAATGAAAAAAAGAGTAGGGAGGCCTTCTCCTCCACTGATTTACCCAAAAAAAAGAAAAAAAAATAGAAATCAACAATAACATGATGAAGATTGTATTAAAGAAGTATAAAAAATACATGAGTGCAATAATTTAATAAAAAGAATGAAAGCAAAACATAATTTCTATTTAAAAAGAAATTCTACAATAATTTTGAAATAAGCACAACAATTTATATGATAGAAAAGTCAAATAGAAAACAGTGTAAAAGAAACAAAAAAGAGATGGCAAAAACATTATTTAGTCATTTGTAAATTAGTAATAACTATTTTTAAAACTTTAAAAATTCATACTATAAAATATAAATTTATTAATAAGCTCCAAAAGAAATAAAGAATTAAAAATTCATACTATAAAATATAAATTTATTAATAAGTTCCAAAAGAAATAAAGAATTAAAAATTCACACTATAAAATATAAATTTATTACTAAGTTCCAAAACAAATAACGCAAGATTTCTTTCTTTCTTATAGTGATTGAATGTTTAATCATCACTGGGGGTTCACAACTAATCATTTGGGAACTCAAAGGCCTAACCAACAAGTAGATGCACACTCCAAACTCGAAACATCCGTATCACTCCCCCTTAAAGTGCAAGTACCAGATGGGTCTCATAGTGGTGGATGATAGCCCCTGAAGCAGGACTTGATGGTAATGATGAAAGGTGGATATTCCTTGAACAATCAAAGGACTTATGATAAACTGTCATCGACTATATCCATCATGGGTATCTTTGCACTTAACCAATAGAACCCCGCTCTTTGAAGATAAGCTCCTAAATATACCAACCTTATCAAGGTGTTATACAAGAGATCTTCAAACGATATTCTCCTCTGTTTTCTCTTTGAAAATGAGACTAGCAAGTTCCAAAAGTGATAACATGTATCAATGTGGGCCAAAATTATAAGAAAGAATATGGTCCTTCGCTTATTGTTAGCTAACCAAAGTTTCAGATTCTATGTTATATGGTATCATGTGTGACTAATCTTTGGGGGTTTTACACATCAAGCCCCTTTGCATCCATGGTCACATCTTAGCCTTTCGCTCAACAGGCACGGGATATTATGAGTTCTAATTATCTAATTTCATCTGCCAGACACACGTGTTAGCTACGACGGATTATTTTTTGAAATGGGTCAAGGCCATACTGATTCGATGAGATAGACTTTGTTTGCCATCATATCATTAATAGGTTTTGGGTCATAGATATGATAATCCCCATATCAGAAGTTAATACATTGATCATCTGGTAAGCACATTTCACTTTGAGAGGAGATACTCGGCCATAAACAAGACCTTATGTGAAACCATCTGAAAAACAATCTCCAAATCTAGAAAGGATGCCAGAAATAATGTGTGTCTGTCGAACTACAACCATAACCCCCACAGAAAGTAGCTTCATAGTCCCCAGTTTATGTCAGTAAGGTTGTCTTCCCCTAGATATCTAGTTCACGTCAAGGGCTGCTTGAAGAAAAAGGAGATAAAATCTGCTTCTTAGAGCTCAAAATATCTGACAAAAAGCTCCTCCAAGCACTGTAGAACTTTGCCTCCAAGCACTGTAGAACTTTGAAGTGTACTAGGGCTCATACGTGCCATGCCATTAACAAAAAGGTCAAGATTTTGGTCACTATTTTAAAATGGCCCATTACAATGCATTTTCACTCAAAAGGAAAATTTGAAGCCAAATAAGAGAGAGAATTTTTTCTTATTGGATATATTTACTTAAGGGTAAAGAAGCCATGGCTGCTATATAAATGGTAATTATGTCAAAAGATACTTTGCATAACACCACATTGTATTGCAGGATCTTAAAATACATGTTATATCATATGTTGTCCCTTTCACACGATGTTAAATTGTGCGACATGTCATCTCAGCATTTTTGAAGTTTACAATAAACTATCCGTGTTGTATGGTGTGAAAGTACACATCCTTGTGATCCAAGCATTTTTTATTGCTTCCAATATGGTCGTCTGATTCAAACTCATCCTTGGCATATGAAAATACTCTGTATAAACTACGGTCCACGTTGCAAGATTATAAACTACTCAGTCCCCGTGCTTCCAATCCTTAGGACTCTAGTCCCTTGTGAGGCACATGCTTTGTCCCTATTACAAGATATTCAGCTTTGAGGTGTGTCAAAATAATATAGAAAAGAAAAAAAAGAACATAGTAAAGCAAAGATAAAGCAACATAAGATAAAGAAAAAGATGGATGTGACTAAATCCTGAAAGAGCATCATGAGTAAAAAGCATCAAATTTAAATAATTAAGGTACGGTGAAAACCTTCCATGGTGCCTACCTTATTGAACCCAGTGAAAATCCATTAGGGCACTGAGAATTCCTATTTTATTTTGAGCATTGGCCACCCATTTCACGTGGAAGTTGGAGTAAATTGATAAGACTTGGGATAAACCCGAGAGTAGTTGCCCATGCTTAATCTATAGCGAGTGGCATAGCAGGCCCAAAACATTATCTAGTAATCTGATGACATTGAATTGTTGGCATTGGTACTAAAAGGAATTACACAAATGGGTCCTAGTCGCATGACCTTTAAAGGCATTGCACATACATTGGTCCTAATTGCATTACTTTAAATGGGTATTTCAAATGTATTGGACCTAGTGGCATGATCAGTCCTAGTCTTATGACCCCAAATGGCATTAAACATATTTGCACTCTAACAAAAAAGGAAGGACATAAAAAGAAAATACAATAAATAAAAAAAATAAAGAAGACTAACGTGGTGAAAATCTGAATGGCTGTTATGTGTAAAAATTTCAATAAGTTGTTCAGTGGTGAAAGTAGGGTCCAAATTCCTTAAGGACACCTCCAACCATACTTCATGTTTGGTGGTACGATCATTTTTGCACCATTAGATGATCTGTGTTGGTTTGGAAAACTAAGTGAATGGAGAATAATCTTTATCATATGAGCCTCTGATAAAACAGATAAGGGCGAATATTTGCTTTTTGCTTGCATTATGCAAGAAGCAATATCTAGGCTAGCGCGAAAGACGTTGCACTAACGTGCATCTATTTTTTCTACGAGAAGCAACAGCTAGCCTAGTACGAAACCCATTGTGCTAACACGCATCCATTATCTTGCAAGAAGCAATGATTAGCCTAGCGTGAAAGCCGTTGCGCTAACACACATAAGTTTTCTTGCAAGAAGCAATGACTACCCTAGTGCGAAAGCCATTGTGCTAACGCACATCCGTTTTCTTGCAAGAAGCAATGACTAGCCTAGCACGAAAACCGTTTATTGTGCTAACGCGCATCAGTTTTCTTGCAAGAAGCAACAACTAGCCTAGCACGAACCAGTTGCATTAATGCGCATCCATTTTCTTTTAGTTTAGCGTGAAAGACATTGCACTAATGTGCATCCGTATTCTTGCAAGAAGCAACGGCTTGCCTAGAACGAAAGTTGTTGCAATAACACACATCCGTTTTCTTGCTTGCATTCGTTGGTTTGCTTTTTTACCGTGTAGATTTCTTGCACTCACATGCATCACATCGTCTTGATTTCTTCTCTTTCCTTGCGATGAGCCTTAGCATTAGTATGACTTCATTGATGAAAAAGTCTTTCAAACGACAAAGTCTTTGCCTTGTTGTTAGCTTTGCTTTTGAGTGCTTTGCTTTGGTCTTTGCTTTAGGATCGACAAATCTTGTACCAAAATATCCAAGGAAAATCACAAACAAAAACTCATTGGCACCAAGCGTGAGGTAATTCTAGACGTTGATCCACTACGAGATAACAAAAGGTGATTGAACATGTGTTTTTCAAAATAAAAGGGAAAACTCTTAGATTTGTTTGCTTTGTCGGAGGGATGAACCTGCGATATTCATCATGTGTTTCGGAAAGCAAATAGAGTGGCTGACTCATTAGCTAACTTGGGAGTAGAAGGTTACGAATTACATTTTTGATGCCTGAATGTAATTGAGCTATGAGGTATAAAAGGACTGAGGGCTTCCCTTTAGCTCGCATAATAAGTCTACCCTCCTTTCTTTCCCTTTGGTCAGTCAACCATTTCCTTCTCTACCCTCTATTGATTGTCTGATAGGCGATAGACTTCCACTACTGACTTAAGCACTCAGATAGTCCTAAAGTCTGATGCTTTAGTAGGCTTTTAGTGACTTAGCTAAGCCACTCCATCTGAACACTAAATCCATGAGGAACCAACCGCACCAGTGCACCCAAAAAAGAGGTGTGTGACGCATCCGAAGAAGATCGTAAAACTTAAAAAGCAGACCAAAGCGAAAGAAAATGTTTTCTTTTGCTTTGCATCAACTTGACAAGGGAATCATATTCTTAGGAAAAAGCTCCTCAAGGGCTAAGTCATAACGGTAACACACACTGGCATATCGTTCCAAATACTCCACATTCAGCCCCAACCATGATTTAATGACAAGATGCTCTTTTATCTGTTCATCTTTAGGGCTAGGATAGAACGAGCGAAGCCATTCGACCTCTTTCATATTGTAATCTTGTAGCTTAACTCTTTCAAGTATGAAGGCCCTCACCATCTCAAACTCCTCTTGAGTCATGTAAGCAAAAACACAACCAAAGTTCAAGAGGTAAAGGGAGAATGCATAAAAAGAAAGTGACGCTTCCACCTTATTGAGATAGGAATGGTACGACAACTATACACTTGATAAGATGCTCCGCTGAGTCGATACGACATCTACAAGGTCATAGGATATAAAGACAACAAAATAAACGCAGAGCAAGCACAATGCAATGTTTGCAAGACATGGAGTGACACGGGATTCAAATCCCGCTCACTTGCGTCACAAATGAAATGTTTAGCGAACTCTAGTGCGCCTGTATGAGAAATGAGTGATTTCTCTATTTCAATGGTCAATGTACATTTATCCATCCACTTCTGAGATGATTTCACACCGATCGACGATGACAATGTAATCATCTTGGAGTGCATTGTCCCAGAAAGGCTTACCCAGGCCAGGCTGCATACCACATTAGCATATGATGTGTTAACACAAATACAGGCCAGCAAGAGTAGTAGCCTAGAGGCCGACCCTTAGTAAACCCGAAGACATACCCACAGAGTGTTGAAGGACCCCATGCAGTCTAAATGTGAGCAAAGTCATAATTGGGGCCAACATGTCCCTTTCATCTTGTTAAAGAGTCCAGAAAAGATATCAACCGAAATGAGCGTCGGTACATAATCAATGGCAGATTTGAAATCAATGGAGAAGAGGGCTGGTTGGGCCTAGATCTACCTCGCTCGGGCTCCTTAGGGTACCCGAGTTCTACTGACCCCCTCTCAAGCAACTGCCTGACCTCACGAGCATGTGTGCGACTCATGTGTCACATGTGGATAGGTGCGTCCAACTATGAGAGAATTTTAAACCAATGAAGAGATGGACTCGGGCACCTAATGGGATAAGCTAGGGCCATTTCCCTCTTTGATCAATGACAAAATCTCTCCGACTGTCCAACAGTGTGGCTTGAATTTGGCCCCCGCTCTAAACTCAACACCTCACCTAGATTCTCACTTGAAAACTGCTAATGAAATCCAAATATAATGTACTCTTCTTTGATGTGCTTCTTATGGGTAAAAGGCTCTAGTTTTAAGGGTAGAGTTATAAAATAGAGAAGAAAAAAGAGAACATGAATGAATTGGTGAAAATATGGTTTTAGAAGTGAGAAGAACAAGAAAGTGAAGAAGATAAAAGAAGTGAAGAGACGACCTAAAGAAAATTTGGAAACCTCCCAGGCTAACCTCTCCTAAGAAGTATTACCGGAGACAACGAAAAGCATCAGGCTTGAAACCTTGGTACCCGAAAGATTTGGAAAGTGGAGTTACAGGAGTGGGCCCATATCTATGTCACTAAACCAAAGAGCCTCCGAAAAGCGATCAAGGGTTAGAAGAAGGTGAGAGAGAAAGAGCGAGAGAGAGATGAAAGCCTCTCACATCCCGAGCACTGTATGACTCAGTGGTTAGAGTAGTGGAAGGGTTAAAACTCTAAAAAAAGCTAACTCAGGATGACCCTAATCAGAGTGACCGAGTGTAAGAGAATCAATATCTCCTATGACTCGACTACACTGTACGAGCTGGTAGTTAGAGTAGCAATCCAACAGTTAGAACCCTAGGGAACTATCTCAGGAAGACCCTAATTCGAGTGCTTGCTGAGGTGAAAGAGGCAATAAGAAAGTAATGAAATGGTAAGAATAAATTTGTGGGACAAGAGAAGGTGAGAGGGGGATGATATTGTAGGAGAGTAGAAGATGGACTCGCCTTAGGTGTGGGTTCGGGCTCTGGAGTGATGGATAAGAGGATAAGAGGTATAAAGATGTGGATGGGAGAGTCAGATGAAAGGGGTGGACATGGTATGTATGAGAGTATGGCTAATAAAGTGTTAAGAGATCAGCAGGGACGATAGGGGTTAGATGAGAGAGGGGCAAATAAAGTATTAAGTGATGAGAGGGGTGGATAAGGGTTCGATGAGAGAGGGGCAGATAGGGTGTTAAGAGATGAGAGGGTCGGATAGGGGTTAAATGAGAGAGGGGGCGAGTAGAGCGTTAAGATATGATAGGGTGGATAGGGGTTAGATGAAAGAGGGGCGAATAGGGTGTTAATAGATGAGAGGGGCAAATAGGGGTTAGATGAGAGAGGGACGAATACGGTGCGTAGAAATGAGAGGGGCAGAAAGGTGGAGAGAGGAAAGAGGGCCAGATAGGTCAAGGGTGGGGGGGGGGGGGGGCAGATAGAGTATAAGAGAGATGAGAGAATGGAGCGGATGAGAGTGACGATGAGAGGGAGAGAGGTGGACTAAGGAGAGGAGCGGACGGGAGACAGATCGAGAGAGTAAAGAGAAAAAGAGAGGGCAGGGCAGACTTGCCTAAGGCACATGTTCTTCACTTTGACGAGAGGGAAAGAGAGAGAAGAAGGAGTCGGGCCTGCCCTAGGTATGGGTCTAGGCGTCGACAAGAGACAGAGAGAGAGAAGAGAAGAAAAGAAGAGGGTGGTGCTCAGACTCGCCCTAGGTTCGAGCAGAGGAGGAGGAGAGAGAAAAAAGAGAGAGAAAGGGAAGAGAGAAAGAGTGAGGAGCGAAAAAAAAGAAAGAGGAGAGAGAAAAAGAAGAGAGAGGAGAGAGAGAAAGAGAGAGGAGAGAGAAAAGAGAGAGGAGAGAGAAAAGAGAGAGAGAGTGAACATAGAATGGGCTTGAGCCTAGGTGCACTTTCATTGGTCCTTTTGCATGCACCTGAGAGAGAGAGAGATCTTAGTCTAAGGGCAATGCTAGCATCTAAGATCTAGGTGTCCAGCTTAGATGGGCTAGGTTGAGGTATGGTGTCTAGGAATTATGGTATATGGAATTGGCTAAGGTATAGGCTAGCTAAGGTATATAAGACATTATGGTGTATGGAGTACTATGGTGTATGGTGTAGGGTAGGGTGTACGCTAACTAAGGTAAGGTATAAGGCATATGGATTAGGATTGGAAGCTAGAGGTTCTAAGGGTTATGGAAGCTAGGAGTCCTAGGGAATATGGGATTAGCAGATGAGAATCCTAAGGGAATTGGAATTTTGGGATTCTAAGGAGTGTAGGGTTCTTAAGGGTATTTTATCTCTCTAGGAAATATTTCTATCTCCTCTCATCTTGAGTCTTGAACTTGAAAGAAAAACAAAAAGAACAAGCCTAAGCCTTAGAATTCTCATGCCTTTCTCATTAATTTCCAACACTTTCAAGAGAGATCAAGAGCTCATTTACAAATGACTTAAGTTCCTTATATAGAGCAACCACAAAACAAGGGTGGAATGTTGAAAAACAACCAAAATTGTCAAAGATAAGCTTTCTAGAATTAAAATATTACTCCCGTTTTTGGACCAAATGATCAAATACCCCTAAGCACTTTTCAACAAATGACAAAACCATCCCTCAATGAGAGGCCTCTTGCCATTGTTAAGCCTCGGGACCTTTTTCGGACACTTACAGTGGTAATTCAGGTCCTCAATTGTCGTAGAATCGATGCTTGAATTATTGTGTACATTTTGACACCCTTTGATCGTCTTGAAATAGATTTTTAAGGAAGAACAAAAAATCTGACCAAGTTCCATGAACTTGTGATTCTTTGGCCACTAATCCAAGACGATCTATGATGTTCCAAGCATTCATTTTGATCACAAATTGAAAAGGATATTTGCACGATTATTTTGTGATAAATTTCGTCCAGTTTGGTCTCTGTTTGAGCATGTTCCAATTTCGGGAAGTTACCGTAAAATGGGATTCCGGCAACTGAAAAAGTATGCCATTTTCGATCTCAAAATTCATGTTATCCAGCTTTCGATCGTATAAAAAATTTATATCAAACTGTATCTCGTCAAAGCATGGTCGCAACAGATCTATACTTGCGACGATCCGACATCGGGATCTTGAGATGTAGCCTCTCAAAGAATTTTATATTCTTCTTTATAAAATCTAAATTTTTATGTTTCAAGCTCATCTTCTCTCTAAAAATTCTCTCATTTTGAGTCATGCCATGACGCGTGCCATATGTTAAAACAAGCGGGTCGTTGAGATCTAGCCGGTGTCTGAGTTTGAGCTTAATTGGACTCAAAATGCGCAAGTTATGAGCATTTGAAAATCATCTCAAAATGAAAAAATATAGTTTCCATAAATGGAAACTGGTTCACCGAGGTTGCACCGCAATAGTGTAAAACTTACCCTTTTATGGTAAGTTAAGCCCAATATTCTAACCCTTTCACTATTATAATTACCTAGTCATATAATGTTCAGGTTGTGAGTTGTTTTTATCTCTCTCTCTCTCGCTCTCTCTCTCTTTTCTCCCTTGATGATTTTTAGGGCGCTCTTTGGGTTAGTGACATAGTTACAGGCTCAGTCTTGTAACTCCACTTTCCAAATCCTCCGGGTACCAAGGCTTTGTGTTTGGTGCTTTTTCCTTGTCTCCGGCAATACCTCTTGGGAGAGGTTACACAGGGAGGTTGCCCAATTTTAGGGTTAGTTTCCTCCCCTCTATTTCTATTTCTCTCTCTCATCCTCACTCGCCCCCTCGTCTAAGCCACGGACCCGCGCCAAAGGCAAGTCCATTTACCCTTTCTTTTATCCCTATCCCTCGCACACCCTCTCCCCCTCGCCTAATCACGAACCCGCACCTTAGGGGGGTCCATCATCTCCCCCTCTCTTTTACTCTCTTGTTCTCTCTCTCTCACACACAGACTAGGTCACGGACCCGTGTCATAGGCAAGTTTGTCCCTCTCTATCTATATCTTACTGTCTCTCGCCCTCATTACTCACCTCCTAAGACACGGACCCACACCATAGGTGAGTTCCTCCCTCCTCACTCCCTTCATCTATCTCTCTCATCATCTCTCCACCCCCACATAGACCCGAACCAGTGCCATAGGCAGGTCTGCTTTATCCCTTCTTCTCACTAACTCTTTCACATTCACTCACACACTCTCATACTCTCACTCACACACTCACTCACACACTCACATCATACACTCCCATTCAAATTCTCACTCACACACTCACATCATACACTCCCATTCAAACTCTCACTCACACACTCACTTCACTCTCAACCACGTACTCTTATCTCTACTCTCTTACACACCTCTTTCACACACTTTTACTCGCATTTCACCCATCCGAACCTATACTGATTTGAACACACCCTAATCTTCACAACCCCTCTATTCTTTTGTGTTAGTAGCTTCTTCAATTCTTTGTGTGTTCGACTTAGTGCCACACTTAGAGCTATTTTTGTGGTTTTACCTTTCCTACTGCTGCTCTAACCTCTATTCCATACAGTTGAGTTGAGTTGAGTTGCGAGAGATATTGAAGCTCTTGCCCTCGCTCACTCGGATGGGGTCATCCTGAGTTAGCAATTCATAGAGTTCTAACTCTTTAACTGCTCTACTCACTGAGTCTCGTCACACTTGAGTGGTAAAGAACTTCTATCACCCCACTAAGCCTTAGTTTAGACCCTCAATTTACCATAGTACCAATAGGAGGAGACACCTAAAAGTATACCCTGAAGGCCATTTTTAGTGTGTGGATCCAAGTGCTGCATAGGAAAGTGAGGGAGCCGAATTCAAACTGCACTGCAAGGACAGCCGTAGGGCTTTCGAGATGATCTAAGAGGGCGAATCGCTCGGACGAAGCCCCTAAACCCCAACACGGTAAGGTAGATGCTCGAGCCCTTCTTTGTGGATTAAAATCTCTCTTTGTTGGTTCCTATCCGCACTGCAATTACACGTGTGCACAAGCGCGTGGGCCCCGCAGTTGTTTGAAAGAGGATTCCTCCAATCGGGTCACCCACCATATCGGGCTATCCTGGACAACGAGAAATCAGCCCCGACCAACGTTCTCTCTCTAAAACTTAAAATTTTAGATACTTTCTCTTTATAAAAATTAAAATTTGAGATAGTTTCTCTCTCTAAAATATTTTTATATATTTCTCTCTCTAAATTTGACATAATTTCTCTTTAAATTTTTTAGATATTTTTTCTCCCTATAAAAACTTTGAGATAATTTGTCTCTCTAAAAATTTTAGATCGTTTCACTCTCTAAAATTATATAGTTTCTATCTCTAAAATTTTAAGATACTTTCTCACTCCCAAATGAAAAATTTGAGATAGTTTCGTGTTCTAATTCGAGGGCGTGTTTTTGCAGAATTAATTGTATTTTATGAAGTGGACATATTCGTAATGGGGAAATCTGGCTGGAAATCAATTTCAGTAGAGGGTAAGACTAGGACACATATTTTTTTATTTGTCTTGAAATGAGGAAAACAATTACTGGCATAAATACTTTTGGGTCCCAAAATTTCGATCCAAATGCCCGAAATGTGCAATCTCTATTGAAAAACATTTCTAGAAATATATTTCCAAGTATCCAAACAACCCCTAAAACTCTAATTTTCTGCCACTCCAGCAAAACATCAACATCACGCTACTCTGGTGGGCAAAATCAAATCCTCATTTTTTTGTGTTTAGTTTTTTGAGTGTTTCTTTTTAAGTGTTAAAATTTTCTTGCCAGGAAAGAAAATTATACAATGAGTCCATTTTTCTGTTTTTGTTTTTGTTCTTTTGTTTTTTGTTTTTTGGTTTTTGTTTGTTTTGTTTTGTTTTGTTTTGTTTTGTTTTGTTTTGTTTTTGTTTTGTTTTGTTTTTTGTTTTGTTTTTTTTTTTTTGGTGACTCAGTGGGGATATGATGCATATCAAAATTTGGATGCTACAAATTTTTAATTTTATTTTTTATAATTTTATGTTTAGAGGTTGGGTAGAATTTTCATAATTAAAATTAATTTTTTATAAATAAGATTAGTATGAGTTTTTAGTTTATTTTTATAAGTCCGTTTTTTTCAAGTTGATTTTAGGTATATTTATCGATGTTCATCATTTATTTGGAAGCAATATTTAGAAGGGTTCCAGCTAAAGAGGTGGACGTGGGTCACGTGGATGGGAAGAACGATACGAATTTGCTTTAAGTTTATCTATTAAAAAGGATAAGGTTGAGTTAGGAAGGTTTTCAGGAAGTAAAAGATATTATTAGATGAGGGGTAAGTTTATGGAGGTTATCATTTTAGTGAAGCCAAACCGCGCGTGAGTTGTAATGGGGATCCATTTTTATGGAATAAAGGAAGTGTTTCTTGTATAGAGAGATGTGTTTTTGTGGGTGTTGTTTCTTTTCTTATATTTATGGGCCCGTGTCGGAGTACTCGTATCTGCGAGTTTTGTTTTTTTTTTTGTGATTTCTTTTAAGATTTTATTTTTGTTATTGTGATTTCATTTTGAATTTTTTATTTTTTATTTTTTCTTCTTGTGATTGCTTTTACGATTTTTATTTTTTTCTTAAACGCGGATATTTTTGCTGGTGGTGTTTGTAGGTAAATTTTATATTGTGTCAGGTGGTATCAGAGTGTACTTGATTCTTGTGGATCGTGGTGTTCGCCGACGATCGGCCTCATGCTAGTGGACATCGTCTACTGCTGGGCAGTCATGGGGACTCAGCCCATTTAATATGAACGAAACCTCCAAGCTCCCCGTGAGGTAGAGAACAAAAGTTTGAGAAGGCAATGGTAGAAAACAAAAGTTTGAGAAGGCAACTAAAAGAGCTGACCTTGTGCTTAGTGCAAAAACTAGCTTCGATATACTATGATGACCATTTTCGAGAACCTGTTTAATGCCAATGCTCTGCGTCGGGTCAAGAGCCTCACAGTTGGGAGAGTGATCAATTGCCTTATGGTCGGGAGATTGATTGACCTAAGTTTGATGAAGATCTATTGAAGATGAAGAACAAGTAGGTTTGAATATTCAATTGGAATTATCACTCTTTGATGTCATAGGTTACCCCATCTTTGAAGTTCCTCTTTTTGATAAAAAACAAGAAGAAAGGAAAAAAGTTATCTTTGAGGCGGCAAGGATATCTAATTTTCTTACTGATGGAGAGGTAGAAACTCAAGGGGTTGACTTGATCCTGAGCCTTTGGAAATGTATAACAAAGAAACAAATGCATATGTGCCTGCCCTAAACTTGAAGTTTGAGCAATTTCAGCCAGTGGATGTGGCTGAAAAATCTGAAAAATCTACCTACAACGACCTTTTCCTCGAGGGTTTCACAATTTTAATACACCATCGTTATTCACAGATTTCAAGATCGTGTTTACAACATTTGGATCGAAACCCACATGTTCCAAGATCGTGTTTATAACATTCAGATTGAAGAAAGTGGCAGGAATTCGGATAGAAGAAAGTGGCAGGATACAAAGTTGATCTTAGAGCAATTCAAAACTCGAGGTTGAGTTTTCTTCAACCAGGAGAATGTTGATCTTAGAGAAATTCAAACTCGAGGTTGAGTTTTCTTCAACCAGGGAGAATGATGCAGATGAAAATTTGGATGCTAAAAATTTTTAATTTTATTTTTGATAATTTTATTTTTAAAGGTTGGGTAGAATTTTAATTTTTATTTATTAGAATTAATTTTTAAAAATAGTATTAGTACAAGTTTTTAGTTAATTTGATAAGTCTGTTTTTTTGTTTCCTTTCTTTTTTTTACGCGAGTTGATTTTAGATATCTTTTTCTTAGGTTGATGTTCATCTTTTATTTGAAGAAATATTTAGAAAGGATTCCATCTAAAGAGGTGGACGTGGGTCATGTGGATGGGAAGAAGAATACGAATTGCTTTAAGGTTATCTATTAAAAACGATAAGGTTGAGTTAGGAAGGTTTTTAAGAAGTAAAAGATATTATTTGATAAGGGCGTTAATTTATCATTAGCATGTGAGTTGTAATGGAGATTGAATTTTATGGAACAAAAAAAGTGTTTCTTGTAGAGGAATACTACTATCCTTAGAACTCCTTTAATTGATCAGGGGAGTTGTAATGGAGATTGAATTTTATGGAATAAAGAAAGTGTTTCTTGTAAAGGAATATACTATCCGTAGAACTCTTTTAATAGGAGCATGGGAGTTGTAATGGAGATTGAATTTTACAGAATAAAACAAGTGTTTCTTGCAAAGGAATACTACTATCGGCATATTTTGTTCTTTCTTCGTATGATTTCCTTCACGATTTTTATTTATTTTAAACGCGGTTATTTTTGCTCGTAGTTTTGCTAGAAAATTTATACAACATCACGATATCAGTCACAACCCTTTTTATTGTAATGAGACCATCTAATTTTATTGTAAGAAAGTTACAATTATCATTGATAGCTAGATCCAATATATAAAAATAATTATGACCTTCTTATACCAAAAATCAATATTTTTTATAAAAAGTGCAAAACTTCGGAGGCTTAGTTTCCTGAACTAACAAAATGCCAACGACAACACAGAAATAGAACCTACAAGAAAGAGGAGAGAGACGGAAGATATCACCAAACACTCGTATAGCACATAGAACTTGATGTTCTAAAAAAGAAAGAAGTACGTTCTATAAAAGAAATGAAGCAATATCCAGATTTGATCGTTTTTGTACAAAAGTTGAAAGAGAAACCAGTTTAGGAGCTGAACCAAGTCAAAGGCCATGGGAAAGGAGCTTAGACACTCATCTGAATTATGAGAGAGAGAGAGAGAGAGAGAGAGAGAGAGAGAGAGGACAGTGCTTAGGAGAGAGACATTGAGCCAGGGGTAGAGGGAGCTGAAACACTGAAAAAAGCAACAAACGAAGGGAAAAATCAAGAGAGAGAAAGAGCGAGCTTCCATTCAAACAAAGAAAAAAAGAGCAAGAGAAATACACACAGACACAGAGTTGAAAACATCAAATTAAAGATAGAGGCACCCATCTCAGTAGAAACACGAAGGTTCCATCACCCACTTATTACCAGTCCACCTACTACACTCAGGGTGCACCGTGCCTGCAACCAGCTCAAACAGATCGGCCTCCCTCCTCACCTTCTCCTCCTCCTCTTTAATTTCTATCTCCATTTTAGGCTCGGGAAACCAATCGTGTCCTTCCTTCTGCTGCTTTTCTTCCAGTCCATAACAATAATTTCTTCCTCCTCTGAAACTTCCTCCGCCAGCGCATGCATGACACTCCAACAAGCTAAACAGATCCATATCACAACAGCTCTCCCTATCACACACACTATAACCGCCGCAGCTACTGCTGCTGCTGCTCCCACTGCCACTACTGCATCCATTCTCCATACCAGCCATTGGATTAGGAGCAATCGGAAAACCAGCACATGCCAGGGGTTCAGCCTGCAACATCTTCGGCAATTGTTCGGGGATTTCTTTCAATGGGGGAGGCAAACCCACCATTAAATTTCTTGTTGTTGTTGTTGTGGTTGGAAGGGTTTGGGTCTTAATATATTCTTGGAGGACTGAGCTCGTTGATGGGCGTTGGGTGCTGGTGGTGGTGGTGTTTCCATGGTGGTGGTTGTTATTGTTATTACTATTACGGGATCGTTTGGTCGAGAGCTGCCGGCGTTTGGTTGCATTCCAGTGGTTCTTTATGGAGTTCTCGGTGCGCCCAGGTAGGCATTTGGCAATCTCCGCCCACCGGTTCCCGACGTCAGCGTGCGCCTCCACTAGTGTCCTCTCTTCTTCCTCACTCCAGGCATCCTTCTGCAGTTCCAAATGTTATTTTCCCCTTTTTTATAATATGCTTCACATTTTCCCCAAAATGACGTAGAGAGCAATCCCCCGTCATTCTTCATTCTTCTATTTTTTCCCCCAAAATTCGACCATTTCCAACATCAAACATGTGGAAAATTTAAAGTTTGAAGGCCTGTTGATATCAAATACACTAAGCACCCCTATCCCTTGTTCTGTTCGACATTGAGGATGTTGGACAGCCTAAAATCCATGGTGTGCTCGACATCAATAATATTGGATATCTCCAAATCTTTGCCTTCAGATTATTCGAGATAGGCCTCATGCCGAGGAATGAAGTGTCCGGTGTCAGCAAAGTTGGACAACCTAACATCCTTGCCTTTTGGGTTGTTCGATATTTTCAATGCCAAACAAGTCTCTTGCTAAGGGACGAAATATTCGGTGTTAGTAACATCAGACAACCTAAAGACAAGGATTAGCAGGTACCTGCTATCATTGGTGTTGAATGCACCATGGGTATTAGGGTTATCCAACATTGTAGATCAAGAGACAGTGGTGTTTCATATTCGTGATAACGACCCAGCCTCAACAATAGAGGAAGGTGGGCGCGGGGATGGTCTCCACATAATTTTGAAGAAAATATGGAGCATACTATAAGAATAGGAAAAAACTGGTTGTTGCGAAAATTTACCGTTTTTATTTTATTTTTCTTTTATTGAATTTCTAATATGTTGTTTTAAAAAATTTGATATCTGATATCTTGCTAATGGAAATCCAGGAAATTTATACCCAAGATCCAACAGGAGGGCCTCAAAAACGAAAAATGTGTTTTAGGGTTTGAAGAGCATGACATGGGCATGGTTTGGCTGACATGACATGCGCATGACAAATTCAATTTGTTGAGGCCATGAAAAGCCACATTCTATCTTTGGCAAATAAAACTAGCCAAAAAGATGCAACAAACATGAGCCAGAAAACAAAATGGCCGCGTTTCTCTCTCTCTCACTCCTCTCATCTCATGTTTGGTTGGGTGGCTTTCATTCTCTTCTTTTCCTCTCTCACAGTGTTGGAAACCATGACTCCGGGACGGAAATTGGCCATGGGCCGAGCCTGAGTAGCTGAGGAAATAGGGCCGAATTTTGAGGTACTTGGCCGAGTCAGGAGGCCAAATGTGTTAAATAAAAATACAAAAAATTCAAAAGTTTGAGAAATATGTTTAAAGTAAAATTAAACAAATAAGGTTAAAAAAGTATTAAAAAATAGATATAGAAAAAAAATGTGAACGGGGTATTTTATAAATAATCTAAAAAAGAGAAAATTGTAAAATTAAGTATTCATGACCAAAACACTTTACAATCTTTGTCAAAATTATAAAAAACATAAAGAAAGATTTTTTAGAAATTTTTTTTATTTTTTAATATATCTCAAAGCATGACCACCAAACTTAGGATACTTGGGCTCGCTCAAGTTACTTGGGCGAGTCTAGATTGGCTAGCCGTAATGCTTTCTCTTCTACCTTTATTCATTACGAGCACAATCTCTCTCTCACTAAAATTGTTTCATACGAGCTGGATCGCATTTCTATATATGAGGTCCAAAAAGTGTAAATCATTCATCTTAAAGATGGACGCAAGTAGGTGTTCCATCTTAAAACAATGGAAACTAACTGTCCAAATGTTTTTTTACTAGAATTATTATTTCTGGTTTTCAATTTTATTTATTTTTTCATATTCATGATTTCCATGTTGGAGATTACATGTCTTTGAAAATTAAGTCTTTAAATCCATCTCAAAACTAGATTTATTAAAAGGCCCGCATTCCTATAGGGCTGGGCCGCATAGAAACCGGGTCCATAACAAAAACGCCGATAATTTTCTGATAAATTTTGAGTGCTTATTTGAATATAAGTAGTTATAAATATTAATCATTGATATATTAAAAAAACGAGATTTAATGAGACGACCTGAGGCAAGATTTGGCATACACTACAGAATGCAATACACATGTATAAAAGCTTTTAAATGTATTTTGTTTGGCTACTTGCATGCCTTCTATCTATGAAGATCCACCACGTTTAGACAACATGAAAATTGTTTATTATTATTATTTATTTTGAAAAAATATGCTTAAAGTGATGCCAATCGCCTAATCAATTTCCCAACTTCCTTTTCAAGAGAGAGAGAAATAGTATCCCTAGAGAGAGAGGAATAGTATCCCGAGAGAAAGAGAGCAATAGTATCAACATGTGCAGATGAATCTCTAGATAGAGAGAGAGAAAGAGAGAGCAATAGTATCAACATGTGCAGATGAATACCTACAGTGTATGCCTATTAATACACCGCTTTCTTGTTGACAAACATATACAAGGTTGTAAGGAACTTTAATGAATAACCCATTTTTTATATAATAACGCAGAACGCATAAAATAACATAAACTAAGAACATAGAATTAATAAATATAAATAATATTGCTTCGTTGTTTAAAACCATTATGTGAACGCAGAGAGAAAATTTAATTTGATTTATAGATGACAAAATGACTAAAAATAATCAAATCCAGTAAAAAAGAGAAGTGAGCAGAGTACCTTGATATCAGGTCGAAGGTGATTGTGCCATCTCTCTCTACACTGTTTTCCGACCCTTCCGACCAGTCTGCAAGCGATCTGAGACCACTTCTTCTCTCCAAATTCGTCCACAAGCCTCACCAGCATCCTACACAATTTTTCCATTTTTCTGTTTCTTAGAATCGAAAGCAAAAGAAAGTAAAATGTCAAGCCATTTTATGAAAAACAAGGAGGGTTTTCTTTCTTTTAATCGAAAAAATGAGATCAAAGGAAATAAGAGAGTGCATAAATGGCAGAGAGAGAGAAATATTGCATTTAAAAAATAACCAACAGGGCTTTCTCTTGCTTCTGATCAACACCATGAGGAAGAGAAGCAAGATTAAATCCAGAGAGAGAAAGACTGCATTTGATGAAAGGAAAACTAGAGAGAAGAAGAATTAAATTTTGTTTAATAACTTGTCTTCTTCGGAACTCCATTGGCCCTTGATCAAGAGAGTTTTCAAGGTGGTGGTGGTGGGGAGCAGTGTCTGCGCAATCGAGCTCGACATTTCTTCTTCGAATCTCCTCATTCTTCTCTCTCTATCTCTCTCTCCTCTTCTTCTCCTCTCTTCTCTCTCCTCTTCTTCTCACTTCTCTCTCCTTCTCTGAAACCGAGCATTACCAACAATGGGTTTAATATTTGGATTGAAGAAAATATAGTAGAGCTTTTCGTTAAGAACGGCTCATCATTAATGGGCCTCTGGGGACCGTCCAGTTTGATACCCATTTGACGGCCACGATGCTCCAGCGACTGTGACGGTTGGGCTTCCCCTCTCTCTTGGCTCAGTAACGTCAATAACTTTTTCATACAAATTACACTTTCACCCTTTACCTTTAAAGATAAATCATATTAAAATCCGTTGGGGCACACTGTGTATTTACTCCTTTAGGTAAAAGCGCATTTAGGATTAATAGCCGGCGGGGCGCACTGTCTATTTATACTCCTTTGAATAAAAGCGCAATGTAGGATTGATTTTTGTAGGGAGCGTTAGGGTATATAGAAATCTATTAAATGACAATAGATTATAAGAAAATATGAAAGGAAATATCCGAGATTACTTGAGATTTCACAAAAAATCCTCAAACCATTACCGTGGTGAAAAATCTAATATGTAGTAAATCTTTCGCAAATATCTACTGTATCTCCGCTTAAGAAAATATCTTTACGAAACCTTTGGTTTGGTGATCCCTGTCATCTCCCTTGGCCCTAATAACTAGTTGCCCTCTCTCTTTAACCCTTTTATCTCATCTGTACATTTTTCTGTTAACCTGAAAAGAGAGATGAAGGAGAGTCACTACTGCTAACTTGAAGAGAGAGTAACAAAAGAGTCCTTGTAAGCCCTACAAAATCATAATAAAAAATTTCACCACCATAATCCTCATAAGAGATTAGTAAAAGCTCAATTGAAATAAGACACCTCCTTAGTCTACTCCAATCTTCAAAATTTTCTACGGCAATTACCAATCCTTTTAGTTTACTAATCAAACTTATTTCCATTTTTCAACTTGTACTATAAAGATTTTAAAGTTGATATCATAAATTTGTTGTTTATTTAAAATTATATAGAGAGACATTTAAAATACTTCTATAAAAAATAAATAAAAATTAGGCTTGTCACAATAAAATCATGTTATTCCAATCATATTATTCCAATGTCTTATCATGTTGAAACCAAAGTCTATTAGTGTTAAAGACATGAGATTCTATGTAAGTGCCAACGGCATGCAAAATAAGTAGGAAATGGTGTCATCATGGATTTATAATGGTACAAGTTATTATTATAAAATCTTTTGGAATGGTAATGATGTTATTATTAGAAACACTTTTTGGAATGATGTGATGATTACTTTAATTCCGCATTTCAGTAGAATGTTGTGACAAAAAAAAAGAAATGATAGTTTATAAGCAAGTGCGGGTAAGATGTTGATAATGCATTTCCCATATTTCTTCCGGCCAGCCAAACAGTAGCAATGTTTTTTGCAAGTTGCATGTAAATACTACCCAAATAGTAACAATCCATTTACAGGTAATGTATTATGTCAGTAATATATTTCACAGACAATATATTTTCAGGTATCCAAACGGCTCTTTAGAGATAGAGCCTCTTAACCCCATATATTAATTTCCAAAAAGATGTCTAAAATTGCATCTTCTAAGGAAAAAAAAAAAGATTTAAGTGTTAAAAAATAATAATTCTGATTTTTCTTTTGAGGACAATCACTTAGCGATTTTTAGGTAGTTGCAAATTTCGGATTAAAAAACTCTTCCTAAGTAGCTCTGATAAACGAGGGAGTAGAGGCACACTATGCTCCCACAGGAATATCGACGTGTAATGCATTTAAATAGGCGGCGGCAATCTATTTCCAATGATTAAAAGGTCACAAAGAAAGCATGTAAAAAGTTAAAATCAGATTGCACCCTTACTTTTTTACTTCTATAAATAAAATTACACTAATCTATGCAATTGATTTTCTCGAAATGGTGTAGATTTGATATGGCATTCAAAGTTGTTTTATTTATTCGATAGTTTTAAAACGCATGTAAATTTGTCAAATTTATAATATTTTAACTAAAATAGATGGCACCTTATAGAAAAGTCACTCAAAGAAAGTACACCGTAGGTTAATCCTGGCGTGTTATATTTGGCATTTAAATCATTTTAAAAGAGATTTCCTTTTATGTTTTTTAGAGAGTAGAGACTGTGGAATGGGCCCCCCCGCTACGTATAGAACGCGTAGGTAGAATTCAGTGCCACAATGTTAAAATGCAGTTTGCATGAAGGCTACAAATTGATGAAGGCAGTTGCTGGATTTAATGTAATTAAACCACTATTTTTCCTTTCTTTCGACTTCGATTTCATTTTAAGCCTAAAAATTAGTGAATATAAGAGCTTGTGGTAGATGTCTCACAGGCCTATTCACATACACTAAATAAACAACAATTAAGAGTCAAATATGGTAAAAGATTAGCAGATTCAACTAACATAAAATTCAAAATTTTGAGTTGTGACCAATTTTTTTTTTTGATAATTAAGTGGGGAAGACAAGTTCCTATCAGTTTCTACAAATAAATTAAGAGTTAGATTTTTAAGATATTAGTGGGGTGGTGTCCGTGAGAATGAAAACCACTAAAAGCTCTAAGCTCTAATGTTCAAGGAAGTTCAATGTTATATTTTATAGCTGGTTAATTTTGAGGGATCACCATTTAGCAACCACTCAAGATGTAATGGGATGATCATGTTGAAAGATGTAATGGGATGATCATGTTGAAACCTATGAGATACCTCATGGGACCTTTAATTAATGTAAAGAGGCTCTAAGAGTTATCACACTTTCTATCTCCATTCCAATATATGAATCTAAGTAATGAATCCTATTCATCAATTCTTGAGGTATCAATGGCAAACAAGTTCGAACTTGAGTAATTTTCTAAGCTTTTTAAAGAAAAATCTTAGTGGATTGCCTTTTGATCATATCTACATAAAGTTAACTATGGCATTGTAAAGGAGAGTTTATGTATCTTGATAACTATAACATGTTTATATACCTAATTATGTGCTGTACTCAACTTCTTTCTTGAAGGAATCTCTTAATTGTTTTTCCTTAATTGTTTATTTGCTGAGGTTACAATGATGTGTTATTTAATTTGTTTGAATAAATTCTTATATTTACCAACTATAAGAATTCATGTTTACCAAGAAAATCACCGTTCGAAGCTCTGTATACTTGTACATTTCATGTAATTTTGTGGGCATGTAAATTAATTGCAGGGTTCTGCTTAATTACTACATGGATAGGGATAAGCTTAACCCAGGCTAAACATAGAAAATAGAAAAAAAAGATAAGAATAGACACCAACGGCGGATCCTACAATGCCCTGAGACATAATTGCGCTCCAGGAACTGCTTGACACAGGGCATCATCCTCTGTAAATAAGGTAACACCAGGCATCCTCCATAAATAAGCAACACGAGGTCTCTGTTTCACTATGTATAATGTGCTACAAGCCCAACTATTTCTTTTCTTTTATTTCATCTTTTTTTCCTATGGCTTGGACATGGGATTCAAACCTTTGGACATTGTATCAAGGCTGTCAATGACTAAGATTGGACTCTGAGCCAGGAAAAGCTCAATCATCTTTTTATCAGAGTCAATGGTGAAGTGTGTAGATTCTTAAATTTGTGGAGATTATTAACTCGTAGGCCTCTGTGGAGTGTCATGCGAGATCATACATGTATATCTTAAGTAATGGATTTAGGGCTGCATGAAAAAGGGTTCCACATGATTAGATATTTGATAGCAACAGGCATTGAGCCCCATAGTCTTTTTGGGTAGGTATAGTCTTTTTGGGTAGGTAAAGATCAGGTAGCTTGGTTTGGACCATGGGACAACTCTTTAAAACTACCAGAATTGATATGCAGAATAACATCCATCAATGTCGAGGTCGTTCAGTTTCCACTAGTGTTGGAAAGTTTGACTCGGGCAGGGTAATCGGCCCAATCCCGAGCTGATTACTCCGCCCAAGTTGAACTGAGTTCTAGCTAAGAAAAAAAGTTTTAAAAAATAAAAAACACAAAAAAATTCAAAAAAATTAGGAAAAATATGTTTAAAGTAAATTTAAATAGAACATATCTAAATGAGGTTAAAAAGGTAGTGAAAAAATGGATTTTGAAAAAATCAATTTGTGATGGGCTATTTTAGAAATAATCTAAAAAAAAAGGGAAATGTAAAAAATAAGTATTCATGGCCAAAATATTTTTCAATCTTTGTCAAGATGATAGAAAACATAAAAACCATATTAAAACTAAATTTCTTATTTTTTGAATTTTTTAAATTTTTTGATATTTTGTTAAGATCCCTAAGTTGGACAATATGTTGGACGTGCCATCCCATGAGGGAGGGGCACCAATGAAAATAGTCTGTCTAGAAGTGAAGTTTTGGAAAGATGGAAATATGACTTGTTGACCAAGTCATGATCCCATGAAATATGGAAGTCTAATGTGATTGGTATGGGTAGATATTTCTTCTTATCTCTTACTTAAAAGAGATAGAGATGAACTACTTTTTTGAGGTTATGAGAAACTCTTTCCATGTTGTTCTTTATCCCATTGGCCCATAGAAACAATCACGTGAGGGGTTCGTAGTTCTCTTAAACTGTCCGAGAAACTAAAAGATTGCTATGCTCATTATGACAATGGTTCGTACATGGCACATGATATGCTACTGGCTCAGGGTTCTGCCTAGGGTTTGGCATTGGAAAAAATGGGCAAGGCGTTGTTAAGGCAATCACTCATCCCCCTCAAGCGAAAATAAACACCAAGCACTGTAGAGGGTTAGGTTGCACACTTTCTAAACTTCAATACAAACTCAAGGCTTCTTGGAATCCCGGCTTCATTCTTGGAGGAATTATGGGCCTTGACCATACCAAAATTGAATCTCTTCTAGAATTGAAAATCATAATTAAATATCCCTCGGAGGAAGAGTCGTTTGAACGACAATTTTCAAGGCTTACGCTTGGAATTAACATTCTAACTGTCACTTCCTCAGCCCCTAGGCAGACTAGGGCAACTACTGAAAATTGGAGTGTCACTCCCCTATCCATGAAAGCCATCAAGGGGGTACAACGACACTTTCAAATACCTGTGCCAAACAATGGGTTGACGCAGGTTGCTAATACAGACATCCTGTGCAAAGCACCTCCTGCACCATCACCACTCCCGTTGTACAAAATATAGTCAAGACCCTTGACAAACCCAACAAAAGCTCGGGTCAAGTCAAAAAGGACAATAAAAACCAAAAGGAGGACTCACCAACCATTGAAAGACTTGAGGTTGATGAAGAATCTCCATCTGAGGACCTCATGTTCCAAGCTAAGCAGTTTAAGACAAGATGTGATGGTAGCCCTACTGTTTTGTCGCAGAAACCTTAGACATCAACTTAACAACCTAGTAAAATTCAAAACTTACAAAAATAGGAATCTCTATGTCACCAGAAGAACAAGGCATGATGATCTCCCTCTTAAATAAATATATAGACATCTTTGCCTGGTCTTATGATGACATGCCTGACCTAAACCCTGAATTGGTACAACACCATCTTGTATTCCATGAAGGGGAAAGGGCCGTTAAACAAAACTTACGCCGACAAAAGTCTCACTTGGAGCTGAAGATAAAAGTAGAGATTAACAAGCTTTTGAAGGCAAACTTCATCTTACCTATAGACTCTCCAGATTGGTTAGCCAATTTAGAGGTAGTAACTAAGAAAGATGGAAGAATAAGAGTTTGTGCCGACTATAGGGATCTAAACAAACAAGTCCTAAGGATGACTTTCCTCTTCCAAACATAGATTCCCTAGTGGACAGCACTGCTGAACACCAGATGCTATCCTTCATGGACAGTTTCTCTGGTTACAATCAGATCCTCATAGTGAAAGAAGATCAAAATAAGACTTCATTCAACACGCAATTGGGAAAATACTGTCATAGGGTCATGCCTGTCAGTCTAAAAAATGCTAGGGCAACCTATCAGAGGGCCAAGACATTCTGAAAGACTATGTGGATGACATCCTAGTCAAATCCAAAACTAAGGATGCCCACTGCCAATTTAAAGATAATATTTGACCAACTTCGAGAGCACCAACTAAAACCGAATCCTCAAAAGTGTGTCTTGTGTCGAGTCTGACAAACTGCTTGGCTTCATTGTGAGCCAAAAAGGCATAAAAGTAGACCCAATTAAAGTTCAAGTTATCTTAGAAATACCACCACCAAAAAATATACGGGAAATACATGGGTTATAAGGTAGGATCCATGCTATTCAAAGATTCATCTCCCAGATAGCTAAGAAATGTGTTTCATTCAAGCACCTGCTAAAGAAGGCTGCCCAATTTATTTGAGATGAGGCATGCTAACAAGCCTTTGACCACATAGGGATTACTTCTCTAACCCACCGATCTTGAGTCCACTTGATCTCTACAAACCACTGTTCATTTACCTTGCTGTTACAGGCAAGACAATGGGGGCGATGCTAGGGTAGTACAATGATTGAGGAAAAGAAAAAATCATCTACAACATCAGTAAGATAATGGTCGATTATGAAATACGGTACTCGGATATGGAAAAACATTGTCCAACCTTGGTATGGGAAACTCAAAATTTGAGGCATTATGTGTTGTCTCATACCATAAAACTCATATTCAAGATGGATCTACTCAAGTACCAGTTAGAACGGCCTGTTCTCTATGGGTCACTAACCAAGTGGAGGATGCTCCTAAGTGAATTTAACATCGAATATGTCACCCAAAAATTAGTCAAGGGGCAAGCAATTGCTGATCGCTTAGCCGAGCATGCCTTACCTGATTGCATGTCCATCAAAACAGACCTCTCTGATGAGGACCTCTTTGTTATCAATGATCCCACTTGGGAGCTATACTTTGATGGGGCAAGGAATAAATACGACATTGGTGTCGGAGTCATTCTATGCTGTCAAGAGGGAATAACATTTCCAACTGTTATAAGGCTCAATTTTCCATGCACCAATAAGATTGCAAAATATGAAGCCTTAATAGCTAGTCTCAAGAACACCCGTGAACTCCAAATTGAATAATTACGGGTCATCGGCAATTCTCTTCTTGCAATAAATCAAACCAATGGAGAATGGAAGGTTAGAGATCAAAACCTCCAACCCTACCAAGACTCGGTTGAAAAGCTATCAAAATGCTTCAAAAGAATAACGTTTCAACATATGACTAGGGAAAACAACCAGTTTGCCGATACCTTAGCCACTCTAGCATCAATGGTAGACATTCCGCTCCAAATGAGTGTGCAACCATTCTACATCAGACACAAAAGTGATCATTCTCCTCTTAAGATGGAGCCGGAAGGAAGATCAATAACTAGAAAGGAAAGAAGAAGTGTTTGCCCTCGGGTCCAACCAGATTGTCAAAGTCAAGCCCTGGTATCATGATGTATCAGCCCTCTTAAAAGATGGAACTTGTCCCATAGAGTCTTATAAGAAGATAGGGATGCCCCAAGAAGATTCTCAATCAACTTGTTGATCAAAGACAACATCCTCTACAAGAAGTCTTTTGGAGGACTCCTAAAATGTATTGACTAGCCAGAAGTCGATATGATGCTCAAATAACTATATGATGAAGGAGAACACACAGGGGCAACTCTAATAGCTCAGAAAGTCAGAAGACCAGGATACTATTAGACTACCATGGCCAAAGATTGCTAGAAATATGTGAAGCGATATCTTAAATGCCAAGTTTATGGGGACATACACGCTCCTTCCATGCCACTCAATTCAACACCTCCAGTCTGACCATTCTCCATGTGAGCCCTAGACATAGTCCACCTGATCTCTACAAACCCTTGTTCCTTTACCTCGCTGTTACAAACAAGACAATGGGGGCGATGCTAGGGTAGTACAATGATTGAAGAAAAGAGAAGACCATCTACTACATCAGTATGACAATGATCGATTATGAAATGCAGTACTCGGATATGAAAAAGCATTGTCTAACCTTGGTATGGGAAACTCAAAATTTAAGGCATTATGTGTTGTCTCATACCATCAAACTCATATTCAAAATGGATCCACTCAAGTACCTGTTAGAAAGTCCTATTCTCAATGGGTGACTAGCCAAGTGGAGGATGCTCCTAAGTGAATTTGACATCAAATATGTCACCCAAAAATTAGTCAAGGGGCAAGCAATTACCGATGGCTTAGCCGAGCATGCCTTACCTGATTGTGTGCCCATCAAAACAAGCCTCCCTGATGAGGACCTCTTTGTCAATGACTATCCCATTTGGGAGCTATACTTTGATGGGACAAGGAATAACTACGGCACTGGTATCGAAGTCCTTCATTGCTCTCAAGAGGGAATAATGTTTCCAACTGTTATAAGGCTCAATTTTCCTTGCACCAATAACATTGGATAATATAAAGCTTTAATAGCTGGCCTTGAGAACACCCGTGAACTCCGAATTGAATAATTACGAGTCATTAACGATTCTCTTCTTGCAATAAATCAAACCAATGGAGAATGAAAGGTTAGAGACAAAGAGCTCCAGCCCAAATAAGACTCAGTTGAAAATCTGTCAAAATACTTCAAAAGAATAACTTTTCAGAACATGACTAGGGAAAACAACCGGTTTGCCAATACCTTAGCCACTCTCTTATCAATGGTGGACATTCAACACCAAATGAGTGTCCAACCATTCTACTTCAGACACAAAAGTGATCATTCTCATCCTAAGATGGAGCAAGAAGAGGAAGATCAAGAACCAGAATGGAAAGAAGAAGTATTCGCCCTTGGGTCCAACCAGATTGTCAAAGTCAAGCCCTGGTATCACGATGTATCAGTCCTCTTAAAAGATGGAACATGTCCCATATGGTCCACAAAGGACATAGGGATGCCCTAAGAAGATTCTCAATCAACTTCTTGCTCAAAGGCAACATCCTCTACTAGAAGTCTTTTGAAGGAACCCTCCTAAGATGTATTAACCAACCAGAAGTCGATATGGTACCCAAATAACTATACGATGAAGAAGGACACACAGGGGCAATACTACTAGCTCAGAAGTCAAAAGACCATAATACTATTGGACTGCCATGGCCGAAGATTGCTAGAAATATGTGAAGTGATGTCTTAAATGCCAATTTTATGGGGATATCATACACGCTTTTTCCATGTCACTCAATTCAACACCTCCAGCCAGGCCATTCTGCATGTGGGCTCTAGACATAATCAGACTGATAACACCAAGAGCTTCTAATGGACATAGGTTCATTCCCATTATTGCTGGGTATTTCAAGAAGTGGGTCAAGGCTGCCTCATTCACAAAGATAGAAGGACAACATGTGGCCCAATTCATTATGAACAACATCGTCTATAGATTTGGAGTCCCCGAAGTGATCGTCACTGACGATGGGACCAACTTCAAAAATAAAAAAGTAGTAAGGATGTGCAAAAAATTCAAGACAGTATAAAATTCTCTTCACCATATTATCCCTAAGGAAACGGTCAAGCAGAAGCAACTAACAAGACTCTCTTGAATATCATCAATCAAACTATGGAAGGTGGCAAGGATTGGCACAAAAAGCTACAAGCTGCACTCTGGGCCAATAGAACCATTGAGAAAACATCCTCATGGATGACTCCCTACTCATTGCTCTATGGTATGGAGGTGGTACTCCCAATTGAGGTAGAGATCCCCTCTCTTAGGATACTCGCTCACAAGGAATCGGATTACAAGCAACATGTTGAAGCTCAACTAGCCACTCTCGAAACCCTAGATGAAAGACAACTCCGAGCTGCTAAGAAAATGATCCTCTACCATCACACTCTCTCGATACCGAAAGAAGGTGATATCGAGAGAGTTTAGAGTTGGGGATCTAGTCCTAAATAAAATCTTCCATTCAACAATGAATCCTCACCCATTAGGAAAATTGAAGCCTAATTGGGAAGGACCATATGTCGTGATCCAGACTCATCTTGGTAATGCCTACACACTCAGAAACCTTGAAGGACTGAAATTGAAAGACCCAATTAATGCTATGTACCATAACTAATACTACTCCCAAGGAAAAGAAAAAACATAAAAAATAAATAAATCAAAATGTGTTGATCCCAAGTCTGCTTAGGGATCTCAAAAAAGGAGAAAGAAAATAGAATAAAAAGAACCGGCCCCGAGTGAGCTTAGGGGCCTAAAACGCGGAAATAATACTAAAGAAGAGAGATCTTGATCCCAAGAATGCTTAGGGATACAAAAAAAAAAAAGAATGGAAGGAAATCGAGAAATGATATATATCCAAAGGTTTTCCATACATCGTGAACAAGAAAGAAAAGTATTCATAAAAGATACAAAGATGGGACTCAATCCCCATCTCTCGAAACTGTCTGGAAGTCAATCTAGGCCTTCTGCTCGCTCGCTCTAGGGTGTACTCTATGCTCACCGTTGCCTCTTGAAGCCGCAGGAGAAGTAGGGATTGGCAACCTCAGAACTATCCTCTGGCCCCAAGTTGCCCATGCTGGGTCAGCACCAACCTGCACTAATGCCGAACTTTCCAACACAAACTGGCAAATCATCTTGGTCTGCTCCAATAGACGCTTCTCTAGTTGTCAGCTATATACATCTTGGAAAAGAAGAAAAGAGACAACCCAAAGTCACAGGAAAGAAAAAGGAAAATCAAGACTATATTAGTGAAAGTCTCTAACCTGGTTCAAAGACAAAGGAAAATCAAGACTATATTAGTGAAGGTCTCTAACCTGGTTCAAAATAAAAAATGTGTTATGTGATTTACCCACAAGACTAGATGTCTAAAAGTAGATGACAATTGATCTATGAAAAAGACAAAATAGAAAGAAATAAATTGAAGAATATGCACTCTCAAACATTTGCCCTTCCCCTGAATCAAGGACAAGTTGGTAATTTTCATGTTTTTCCCAATACGAGCTGTTATGGGGCCAATATGTGATACCATTGATAAAATCATCATGAAAGTGATCCTAAACTAAGTTTATAGGTCACTACATCACATAATTGGGGCTCCCTGCATAATATTTCATATGCAAAATCAATGCAGGAGGCCTACTTTCACAACATGGAAAAAATAGCCAACATGCTCAGAATTCTCCAAAACAGGAAAGAACAAGAATTCAATATGGGAAACAATCATGATTACAGTCTGAGAATGGAAAATTTAGTTATGAAAAGAGAGAAAAGGAAAAAAGAAAAAGAAAAAAAGAGACAAGAATTAGTAAAACTAGGGCAGGGCCAAATTTCTCGGGCCCTAGAAAATGAGAAAAGAGTCAGAAAAAAGAAGAAGTCAAAGATACGACACACAGAAGAGAGTGATAACTGTTTCGAAAGAAGACCGGAGAAGTCATAGCATGTCCTCCACTACGACCACACGTCAATGGTTCTCAGACACCTTTTCAACCACCTTTGAAGTCACTAAACTCCAAAGTGATGCGAGTTGAAATGGCTCACCAAATCCAGTTAAGGACATCTATCCTGTGAGACGTAAGACAATCAGGAATCCAATCACAAATCAATTAAATGACGTCCAACCTGTACAACATGAAACATCTCAAACAAAACGTTGAACTCATGCGACAAAAAAGAGCTGAGATAATCAAAAACATCAAATTTGTGTTATGCAAAAGAGCCAAGACAGAAAAACGTCCAACCCATACGACGTAAAGCAGTCAGAAAAATCTCAAACAAAACGCAAAAGAGCTGAAACATGAAGACGTCTAAACCCGTATGACAATAAAAAGATTGAGTACCCAATCTCAATCAATGTCAAACCTGTGCGACACAAAAGAGTTGCGGCAAGTACAAAAATGTCAATCACTGCATGACATAAATCTGCTAAGAGGACTCCATGATAATATGAGCCTAAACTGCTTACTAAGCTTGTTTTTCAAAATTTCTCATCCATCTTCAAAATTTTCTCAATGTGTTTTGTAATTTTTTAAAAACCTTAAATTCTTTAGTTAAAAATTCAGGATTTCTGTTGTGTTTTCAAAATCCTATCTGTCTCTATTTTTTTTCAAAATCCTATCTATCTTCAAAATTTCTAAAATGTTTTAAAAAAATGAAGGAGTTTCATGGAGGCTTGAATATGATGTTTTCGCGACCACCCTTGAAAAAAAAAACCGAACCATAGGTTCCCATTCCAAAAAGCTTGAACCTGTGGACTCCAAGAAGCAGAATCAAAGGCGAACCAAGAAGTTCAATTAGTCAGGAATTCATCATCCCATCATTTCTTCTAAATCAAGCTCCCATTCGATTGGAGAACCAAACCCCTAGAAAAATGTCTAAAGCCGAAGATGACTACACTGGCAGTGCCCAGGTAGTATTGGGGTGACTACGATAAGGAGTGTCATCATATCAAAGATAGCATGGTTCCTATTGATGTCACTTGGGATCTCGATTGTTGAAGACATCTCAACCACACTGGCTCAAAGATAGTAGTAGAAGTTCGATGTCTTAAGGATCAAAAGCATCCATTAGCATACTGCCTACCCGAAGGGTACTGGCCATTCAAAAGAATGATCCCTTAGAAAGCTCTTCCTTCCCATTGTGTCTAGGTGTCTACTTCTTTGCCAATCACCTGGTACCCCTGGTGAATGTCAAAGAGGGGTAATTATAAACACCTCCCATGAAATTCTGGCTAAGGGAATTCCTAAAACCTCGATTTTGAGCCCGAAGGACAACAAAAACCTAGTAAAAACCATGGGAAACTTAGGCCCAATATAATTATCCCAAAAACACCCAAAACCTATCCCAAATCGAAGTAAACCCCAAGAGCTTCCCAACAGTCCAAGAATCACACAAATCGAACTTACGGTTAAAAAGGTACAAAAAAGTGACACTTCAGTCCTTGCTTAATGGGCCCAAGGTGAAGCCAAAAAAATAAAGATAAATCCAAAAAAAGTCACCAATTTAATCCTATAAATACCCCTACATAACCCAAAAAGAACATATTAGAAATCCCTTAAAAATTTCTGAAATTAGAAAAAACTCCTAAAAATAGCTCAAAATACCTGAAAATAGGAAAAAACCCTAAATATTTCCTAAAAAATTAGGAAAAATTCCCAAATATCCCAGTATATCAAAAAATTGGGATTTAATCTTAGGAACCCCCAAAAACCCTTAGAAAACTAAAGAAAAACTCTCATAAACTCTCAGAAAAACCTAAATAGACACGACCTACAATTCTCCAGTATTTCCCTTACCTTAAGAACCTTAGATCTAAGTAAAAGTACTTTAGATATACTAAGTCCAGCAAGCATAAACATCCCAAAGGAGATGGTGGAAAAATTAATAGAGGGGCTTGATCCAAGCCCAAAACTCCTGATTCCAGGTTCTCAATGGTAAGTATCCTTATCTTATTCAATTTTAAATAATTTTCCTATCTAGTTTAATTTATTTTCTGTATTTTTTCATTTCTTAATTTGTAAAGTTTTAAAAGAGTTTTCAAGGCAATTACTTAGATCTTGAAGTTGGGCCCATATTTTGAGTGACTCCACTTTCTCTACCTTATTACAAGTTAACTCAGTTTTTTCTAAACTTTGAGCAGATCTCATCCCAAAGAATGGCATGGATCGGGGCGTAAATAGATGGTGCCCGCTTTAAAGAAGAATCTTCCTCGAAGCAATAACTATCATCTTTAGGAGGCTAAGAAAGCCATATTGTGAAGCCATCATCAAATGCTCCCCGCAAAGCTGTCCTCAAGCACATGGTAGGCTATGTGATGCCTCAATCTGCAGCTTGACCATTACTCACTCCAAGGAATGCTACCCCAAGGAATTTATATTCGCCTCGATTCCAAAAACCAGCAATCATGATCGTACCCCAGTTTACCCCAAGTGAACTAGGTCAAAGGCAGCTCCGTCCCATATATCCCTAGTGGATCAAACGTTTTCACCATTGTCCTGACTCTGTGGGATGAATTTGTTGCTCGGACTAAGCCGACCATATGAGCCGCACCTCTGCAATGAATCGTCGCCAAGGAATGCTCACACCCACACCCTAAATGAAGCAGTCGCCTCTACTTTGCATCACTCCATCACCAGCCTTATCCGTCTTATGCATCTTTCAAATCCATGAACGTTTACCCTCCATCAACCACCCCATTTACCTAGTCGAGTCCCATCCCTCATAACGCTCTTGAATCTCCACCTCTCATTCAAAACACCCGTCAAACCGCACAAATCCATCTAAAATCCACTCTTCCATCTCCCTTCACATGGAGGACATCGTTTTTAAAAAGACCCTCGCATGCATGATCCTCAGAGACATGAGTCAAAAGTGTCCGAATGAGGGTATACCCTTGGACCTCCTGGATTGCTTGAAGCCACCATATTCTCAATTCATGTGATCACGAAGCTTTCATTTGTCTGATAAGGGCTAATCATATGAAGGAAGCATCCAGGAGTACCCAAGCATCATGAGGACGGATCTTTGAAAATCCACATTTCTAGTGGTGCCGTTATATAGGACGTAATAAGCCCATCTTGAATGCATTGAATTTATGCCCCAGCATAAATCATCCCATACTTCCCCAATGGAATGTACTCTCGGGCGCTGTGCTACAATGTTTATGGTCCTTACCACACCTAAACTGTATAGAACTTTGGGTCGCGACACACATTATAGTCACCCTAAAGAAATAAAAAATCTGGGGATGATGAAAACTTGAAAGGGCGCCACAAGTAAAAGTGGAAAACGAAAGGCGGACATGGCCATGAAGCCACAGGTAAAAATGCCGAAAGAAGAAAGAAAACATAGGCATGGTGAAAACCTGATAGGGCGCCACAACTAAAAGTGGAAAAGGAAAGGCGAAAGTGGCCATGAAGCCATGTGTAAAATGCCCAAGAAAGAAACAAGGCAAGATGTAAACCTGCATGCAACATGATGAGTAAAATCGGTTAAAGGGGATGTGAGCATGAAGTCACAGGTAAAATAGCTTAATAAAGAGGGAGTTGGTGAAAACCACTTTACGGCACCACTCCCACCAAGTCCAGGTGAAAACCCCAAAGGGCGCCTGAGCCAGTAAACTGGGTGATACAATGCTTGTCATGATAGGCGGCTTCAACCAACTCAAGATGAGAAAAAGCTCACTAGCATGGTAGTAACGCCCTTCAAAAGGGCCTCCTACTGCTGAATAAAAAAATAGTCGTAAAGCCTCAACAGTTTGGGCCAACCTCTAAAGGGATTCTGAAGGTTAGAAAGATGAATAAGATAGGAAATCGAACCAGCAACCTTCTAAAAGTTTTTCCATCCCAAAATGTCAATAAAGAAAAATCACTCCAACACAGCGGGTCACACGCCCCCAAAAGGCTACCGACTGTCAAGTCAGTTCAACATCTCGACAGTATGGTTCCTATGCCTTAATAAGGCTCCCTATATACATTTTGATTCGGGTTCATGCCCCACAGTTGCTTGACTAGGCCCTAGAAAAGTGGAATTCATGCTGCAAAGAGGCCCCCAATTGTTAATTGATTTGAATCTCGATGAAGCAATCTGCACACCCAAGAAGGGCCCTTGATTGTCAAATCAAAACAATGTCTACTAAATTGACACTAGATGATTTGGGTTCATGACCCAAAGTCCCCCGATCACTAGACTTCCTCAAAATCCTAATAGATTGGGAAGGGAAACCCTTAAGTAACTCCTCTAAACTGTCAGACAAATCCGGATTCTGATAAGAAGGGTCACAAGCCCTTAAGCAAGGCTTCCACCTGTTGAAACTAAAAACACCCACCAATTACGCCCCCTCGCCCAGTCGATAGGCTAGGTGTGATTTACTCTCTTTCAAAGGTCACGTTGATGCTAGTAACAATGGAAGCAAAATTAGGAAAAAAAAAAAAAATGCCCCTGTAAGGATTCGAAAGTCGAACTCTAGCGGTTTTGTTCTGAATGTCACACTTCTTGCTCCCCTAAAAAAGGAACATTTGGCAGGGCAAGCTGTTGTATGGTATTTTTAACACACTTTGACCCCAATGCACATAAAAGAGGCGACGGTTTCAACCCAAGCCTATAGGTACCAAAAATGCCTATGGACTACAGATGCCCGAGAGGAAATAAATGTAATTTTGAAGAGCTTTTGAAATGGTGTTCTCTCAGCCCCAAAAAGCATGTAAGAGCAAAATATGATGTCCCAAGGTTCATCCCAAAGTTTCAACCCAACCAGACAAAGGCACTAGGGAACATGATAAATGTGCAGTTTCAAGAACTACATGATAACATGCACGAGCTACCTCATAACTAAAGCTCTATTAGGGTGATGTTGGATTGTCACCAGATTACCACATATAGCTTCAGAAGGTCCCAAAACCCTTAACTACCATTTCAACTCATCTAAGTCCTACTTTCCTAAAACGCGTAGGTCGTTTACTATTCATGTGCAGCCAGCAAAACCAGTTACTAAAAGTAGTAAAAAAATTGACGGGCTCGCCACAAAAAAGGAGAGTCTTGCGAGGCATGTATCTCATCGTCTCCAATGCGTATTGAACTCAAATTTTAGTATGTTGTTCGTCTCGTTGAGACGAAGATTTTGACATATGGAATGCATCAAACGGATCACCGAGTTGAGAAAAATCTAAGAGAGAAGGTTGCCTGAATAACACATTATGCAGATTTTTTGTTCATGGCATGCCTTCATTCCAACAGACATATCTCAAAACCACAACATCAGGCCATGCTAAAAATAGAGGAATTTTGATCATAACTCAAAGGGCTTCGATTTAAGGTAAAATAAGCCCGAGTGAGGACCGAGAAGGCATCCATTTGAAGGTCAAACAGAGGCACAATTTTTGGGTTGTCAGAAAATCATTTTGCAAAGGTTCCCAAAAATCATAAAGTTATCGATCGGAGTCCAAATCGCATGGTTTTTTATGCAAAATGACCGCGTCGACTTCCTATATGATTTACCATACTAATATTCCAAGAAACCTAAGACTCTGAAATTAAAGAGAAGACCTTGAGAAAACCTTAGATCTAGAAAATTCATAGTAAGCTTTAGGCCACTAACCTACAGCCCTTAGGTTTAGAAAGCCATCCAACCCAAGCAAGACCTTGGCAAGACCTGAAAAGAGACAAAGAGGATGCACGGCATAAACTCAGTTGATCCTGATATGAGGAGGCCTCGAAGCCTCGGGAATCTCAAGCCAACTGGCTCAATCTAGTATATTTTACACTTTCCTACATTTTCTTATTTTATTTATTTATTTATTTTTATTAAAATTAAATTAGTTTTATTGCATTTTGTGTAACATTTTGTATTTCGAATCAATGGTGGCTCTATCACTGATCTATGAGCAGATCTGCTTATTTATGAGTCGATATGACCTTATATAAGAATTTGAATTGTCTCATTCTCTATCAATCTCAAGAAAATCAGTTTGTGGTTTGGATCTGGTCGATCGTTATCCTGATATCGTCCCAATCTACAGTGTGAACAAGTGCAAAGAGAAAAAGTTTTGCACTTAAGACAGATACCCCTACTCCCATACTCCCCACTTCCATACTTCCTACTCTCATACTTCCTACTTTCATACTCTCTACTCTCATACTCCCTAGTCTATACTCCTCACTTCTAGACACCCAGCTTCCATAATCTCCACTTTCATACTCCCCACTTCACTTAGGCCCAGTCTTTGGGACATAAAATACTCCCCATTGAGGGGTAGGGAGGTACCCTAAGGAGTACTCGAGTCATCTTCACTTAGCCCCACTTTTTAGGAGATACCCTAAGGTGTACTCGAATCGGGTTCAACCCATCTGTGTCGTGACCTTAAGAGTCTTCTAGGGTACTTAGGCTTCGTGCCTAGTATTTTTTCTGAAGTCTCCTCAGTAATATCACCTAGGGAGGCGACAATGGAATGCTGCCAGATTATTGAGTGGGCTGCTAACCCACTTAGCCACTTCGAGTAACCTAGTTCAACGGACCTACCCAACTTAGTCCCTTTCTGCTTTTCTCTCTTTCGGTCTCTCTCTCTCTCTCCGCTTCATTCTCTCTTTTTCTTCGCTCACTCTTTCCCTTCCTTCTCTCTTTCTTCTCTTCCCCCCTCTCTCTCTCCTCTAGCCCTAGCCGCCCCTCCCCCTAAGCCTTAACCATTCCTCTTCCTATGACCTAGTGGCCCCTCTCTCTCCTATTCCTAGCTGCCCCTCTCTTCTAACATGAGATGTACCTCCCTCATACCTAGTCTCTCCAAGAAGATCCTAGATGAAATCCCCTCTACTTTATGATTTAAATAAACTTAACTAAAATTGGTAAAGATAGTGAGCCCTATCGAATTATAGATCACACCAGTTTAGCCTCACATCATTCCCTTTCATGATCTGGCATCCATACTGGCTTAAGATAGCGTAAAACCAAAGAAAAGAAACTCATGAAAACACAAAGAAACATAAAGATAGGCTTAAAAAGTGTTTTAAGGAAAATAAAGTAGAAATTAAAAGAGATGAAAAGAGGCAACTAACTTGGCAAGCCAGGCCCCCAAGCTTGGCTCCCATAGTTGGTGGCCAAGATTAGACTTAGCAGTTGAGGTTCCTTTCTCCTCAATACGCGAATCTCACTCAAACCAGATAATTTTTTGGTTTTCAAAAGGATTTAATCTTAATGTGCACTTGACCAATGGATTAGGGTTTGAATTTCTTGATTTATGGAGCTTCAATGGCTGTTAGCAGTCTAGGATTTGAAGGCTTAAGGTTTCTAGGGTGGTTATTAATAGTCTAGGATTTGAAGGCCTAAGGTTTCTAGGGTTTTGTGGGCATAGAGCGCTTCATATCAGAATTTTGGGGCTTCTAAGGATTTCTCATATGTTCATATGCTCATAATCACATTGTAGATGTGTATTTATAGGGTAATCAGACGAGGCTAGAATGCATATCCAACATTTCGAAAGCCTTCGGAACTCGATGGGCATAGATATCAACACAGACCGTAGCGCTTCCATCTTTATGTACTGTCCAGTGACTTTCAAAAGCTTTCAGAATGCCGGTTATGCATTTTGGAGTCGTTTGACTATGTTATAAATACCCTTCTCCAATGCAATTCAAAACAGATGAATAGATGAGGAAAAAACCCCATAAGCCCTAGAATTCTAATCTCAAAGCTCTTTTCCTTCTAAACCCTAAGAACCCTATGCCTTCAAAACCTAGAATTCTAGCAACCATTGCAGCTCTATAAACCAAGAAATTCAGAGTCGAAGCCCTTGTTCAAGTTCAAGTTAAGAAAACCCTAGGAAAACTCTTAGATCAAATCCTTTTGAAGACCAAAAAATTATGACTCAAATGAAATTTGAAGGTTGAGGACAAACATGCCGTGGGCCTAGCTTTCCAAATAAGTTATTTCTTTTTCTTTCTTTCATTTTCTAGTTTATTATCCTCCAAAATCTTTCTAAACCTATAGTCCCTTTTTTTTGTGTCTTAAAACTATTTTTAAACCTCCATGAGTTTCTTTTTTAAAATTTTACGTAATCATAAGCCAACACTACCCATGGATAATATAAAGGAAGCCATGAGGGTGAACTATTGTGATCCATAATTTGACTGGACCTAATATCTTTACCGGTGATTTTATTTGATTCAATTTATAGCACAAATCAAAGATAATTTTATCTAAGATCTTACCAAATTTGATAGTAAACATTTCCACAAACAAAAATTTTCCCCTTGTTTTTACAATATTAATGAAAATAACAAAAAGATTATTGAGAGATGGAAAGCATAATGGCAACTCTTTCTATGTGAATGCTTGGGCAAAGGGCATCGTAATTGTTGCTCTGTTAAGAAGAAATAAGGCTCTAAAAGTTCATTGGGGATTCAAATTTCCTCTGGGAACATGCAAATTCCTCGTTTTGATGATCGCTTGCTACTCATTGAAAATGCAGCCCACTTGAATCTTCATACATCTTAGTTAAACGGATGGATATGGTGCATCTTGGCACACTATTCATAGAATTATTGTTCAATCTATTTCAGTTAGGGTGTGGTTTGCATAAGGTTGCATACTTAAACAGTTAAAGTAACGTGTGCCTCCAAACTTTATCATGAGATGTAATTTTTGTGTCAAAAATTCTAAGATGTTGAGAAAACCTATTTTTATCTCTAGTAATAAATTTTTAAATTCCAAAAATGGTTCAAATCAAGCAAATCTATACACATGAAAATATTGAAAATGAATCGTCCAAATAATATGTTGCTAGATGTGCTAATTGTAGGACTTAAAATCTCTTTTTTTCTCCACATCTATATATCTCAATGTTGAGATGATCAATTAGATATTTTTTCGACATCAAACAACTTTTTCCGAAGGATTTTAGAGCTGCAGCTCAATTCTAGATTTTAAATTATCATCCTTATGTAAACTTTTTCCTTTTAATTACATGGATACATTCTTTTGTTTTTTTTATATTATTTTTCACGATACTCAATGAACAACTACAAACACATTATCCAAAGATGTCATTTTCAATATTTTTGGGGTTATTTTTACAGTTGAGTGGAAGAAACACCTCTATTTGACGTTTCAAAAATCTATTGGAAGACTTGTGATAGAGATAAAAACAAAGCTTGCAATAGAATTAATTTGCAATATTCCATTTGTCTTGCTAGAATGTGCTTGCATAGCTATGAAAATTTCCTTCTTCCCTTGATTCCTTTCTCTCTATTTGTCAACCATTCCTGCAGGACCTGGTAATGAACTTAGCTTTTTATGGCTCTTGTTTCACTCTCTCATTCCCTCTCATTTTTACTCAGAGAAGCATTGTGCCTTTTAGCCTACAAAATGGTTTGAATTGCTCTTTTCTCTAGTCTAAACTATGTTAGGAAGGAGAAAATGGGTCGAGCAAATCTTCAAATCAAGAAGATTAAAAAGAAAACAAACAAGCAATTAACCTATTCAATGAGAGAAAATGGATCCTCATGATGGCCTATGAGCTCTCTATTCTCTGTGACGAAGATAATGCTCTCATCATGTCTTGGGTAAAAAGTTATTAACATATTCCAAAGCCAACAATTCTCAAATTCTAATTGCCTAAAGGGATAAATTTCAAAATTCCAACCCAACCCAAGGAAAATTGTAATAAACACAAACAGAAATTACTTTCCTTAGACTAGGTTATGACTTTGGAAAATGTTTTTCAATCTAGGCAGTGGCCAGGGAGAAAGCTTTAGCCACAAGTCTTTGTCTTTCTGAGCCTGTCTCTCACCAGTTTCTCAACTCTCCAATTTCATTTCCAATGGAGAGGTAAGGGATATTTATAGAGCTCTCTTAAAACATGGCTGAAAAATCAAGGAGAGATGATAAAGAGGTGGAAAATTAACTTTGTTTCTTGTCATTACCCAAAAGGGTAAGATCTTTATGATCATTTTGGTGAAAATGTCTCCAACTACCAATGGAAAGCTTGGGATTCCATATGCTCACCAAGTTCACTGCTAGTTTCACTGATTTTCCATCTGAATCTGGTCATTTTGGCTCCATAAGAGCACCAATTACAGGTAATTTAACTCAAAACTTGCAAGGACTAAGAGGATTATGTCATTTTTTTTGTAAAGTTGGACCAAAACTTCATAAACATCCATGGGCCCATTCAATTGTTTTTATTTTGTTGGGACTTCACTAGTTTTTTACTCGAGCTTCATGAAGTTGAGAACATCACTCGATGAGCATTTTGCATCAAATTTTGATCAAAATTGCCAAAGATTGGGGGAGTTATGATCATTCTATTGGCCCTTTTTCTAAAATTTCAGCAACCTTCTTCTTTTGAACATTGTGAAGCTTTGATTTTATCCAAAATCTTGTTATAGACCCACCAAACAATTATATTGATGTTTAGGGGTTTGAGCAAGGATCATATCTTCAAAATTTTAGCTTAAAAGTCTTTTTAGATTGTGAGAAGTCGGAACAAAAGTGTGGACTAAAAACTCATAAATACGATTTGATCATTATCATTTCGTTTAATATGATATTGATCCATGAAAAGAACCGTTTTGATATGTACATTGATGAAAAGCTCTAAACTCAGGAAAATATATCAAAATTTCAAGTCATTTTTTGGATGTCCAGTTCAGGAGAAATTGACAAAACTTGAAAAAGGGATCAACTCAACATGTTAATGATTTTTTCTTTTCCTCCGCTAGACCATGGCCACAGTATGGTACCATGCTTAAAAAATTGGTGGTTGAAGTTGACTCTCCTTAAGTAGGTTGCCAATTTGTCTATTTTTTTCTCTATCTTAGTTTGAAGTCTTTTTCACCCTAACATATATTAGACCAATGGAATGAGCAATTATAACCATTTTATAGGCTATAAAGCACGATGCTTCCGTTTGATGAGAAATTGAAAGCCAAACAAGGAATAGAAAAATTTGAGTTCATTAAGAGGTTCTACACACATAGTTGACAAATATAGAGAACAGAACCAAGCGTTGAAAGAGATTTTCTTAGGTATGCATGTATAGTTTAGTGAGAGAATGGAGAGGGGTAAGTCAAGTCCATTGTATAGTTATCTTTGTTCGGGTTGCAAGTTTTTCCATGTGTTTTGAAACTGCAACTGAATCAACTACTTTGACTCGACTATAGCAACAGAAATTCCTCTAACAACTCTTAAAATGATATCTACTGCTCATAATGCATTTTTAGTCGTTTATCGAGTGTCATAATGGGCACCAAAAAATGTGTCAGGAAAGATTTACAATATCATTACTGCAAATTGGAACTATAGGACTCACACTTTCAGTGGCCCAATTCAACGTAAATTTCATATATTTGAAATAAAAGGTTTTTCTACATAAAATTGGGGTCTGTGAGGCATTCCAGGAACTCTCAATTCTTACTACAATTTACATTAGACCACTGTACAGGACTGAACACTCTTGATTTAAGCCATGAAACATATACACATCCTTAAGAAAGATAATATACATAAGGGATTGTCTACAAAGAGACTATTAACATTTTGTACAAAGAAGTCACAATCATTCTTGTCGCTTAGAGATCAAAATTGGTGGTTGTAAAAGTCTCATTGATTTGACACAAAGTTCAAAAAGAAAGTTCTTGGACTTTGTGACTCACTCCAAGCCATCCAATTTGACATCTAATGAGTGAAAATTGTTGTGACATTCTTGTACAAAAGGTAAATAGTCTCTTTGTAGACAATCCCTATACATAAACTATAATAAACATCAGTACTCAAGAAGTGCATGATGCATGTACACCAGGATATATATAGGGGTACTACATAAGCTCTACTCCCTCTAATGATCTAGGCTTCAAGTGACTTTTAGATCATTAGCTTTCTTTCTGTAAATGTCTACACTCTGAGTTCTATCATGGGTTTGTCTTCTTTATTAGGTTTGTTAGAAAAAAAATAGGGTAAAAAGATCATCTCTCTTTCTCTCTCTCTCTCTCTCTCTCTCTCATCATGTAGAATAAATCTTGGAAATGTGAAAATTCAAATGGTCAATCCCTTTTTCAACATATCAGAGGAGTTTAACTAGACTTTCAGGGAGTAGCAACCACGATGTTACCCAAATCTTTGACTGAAACCAACTCTTTCATAAAGTGGTTCCATGGGATATTTGAATTTGAAATCAAAATATTTTCAGATGGTTTCAATGATGAGCTTTAATCTAGTTCAGATGCAAAACATTATGATATTCAAATTTTAACCCAAAACCAACAAATTTGTTGTGATATTGTTGGAGAAAATCAAAGAAGAGTTCTTATTTGGACCCATCATCAGCCAAGCTTACTTACTGTTTTAGCATGTTTAAATCTAGTTGGTACCCTTTCTGATGAATCCTTTGGACTTAAAAATTTTCATGTGATAGTGAATTCAAAGGCGAACCAAATGGTCCAAGCGTCATCTTAAATGGATCAATGACGAGGGAGACATGGCTCACCAAATTCAACCCATGTTTGCTGCATGTTGTGACAGTAGTTCTTGCCATTGCAGATGAAACTGTTTTTTCCTCAGGGGATTCGCGACCCTGAGAGTTTGATAATCTCGTCAAGGGGCTCGTAATGCTCATCTTCATAAAATTTGGGACCAAAACAATCTGTATATTAGAAAATATTTTGGATAGGCAATCAAGCCTTTGTACAATTTTACAACATCAATTGCAAAGCTAGCTGCTCTCTTATAGAAGTCCCATAAGGTGTTTACTTCCTGTTGTTGATTGGGATTCATGTCACAATGGTCCAAGTTTCATGAGAAAACTCCTTACAGATTGGGAGATGTATCAATTTTAGTGACTTGAGCTCATCATAGCTAAAGAATGTGTCTAGCATACAACGAATATGAGTTTTGGCTGTCGACAGGTACAAATAAGTGGTCAATCATTTCTAAATAACTTGAAACTTTAGGGAGAAGGTTATCATGACTCACATATGAGGTCTCAAAAGTTTCAGATCAATTTTTCAAATATCATGACAGACTTAGCAGTCAAGGAATATCTTGGCAACCGCCAGATTAGATGATGTTTAATTTATATACTACTCGGACCAGAGGCATAAGATGCCTCATTGACCATATCTACGATGTTCCACATCATTTTGATATGATTTAATGAGGATTCACAAGGTCATGCCGTCAAACTCCTCTTTGGCAGAGGATGAATCTAAAGACACATCAACCGTATCCAAACTACTCCAATGTCGTGTCGCAAGGCATATAGGAGCCATTGGAAATATAATTCCCAAAGTTTGGTCCAAAATAGAGATGGTTTCGATAGTCATTATAATCAATTGGTTGTCAAGATATATATAGTGACCGACTATCAGGGCTTTCAAGGTGTATCAAAGCCTTGTACGATAGTCTTGGCTTTGGTATATCCCATTATCATATTTGAACTATATCCTGCAAATGCATTCCAAAATCATGTTGATTGTTCATGTGTCATAACCCGTCATTTGCCAAGTATATATAGGGTTGACATCTGATATACCCTTATCTTCTAATATTAACCTTTGTTTTCTTTCGTGATTCTCTCAAGTGTTCTTGCCTTTGTATCATGGCTCAAACATACACCAAACATGTATACAACAATATAGTATACAATTAAATTTGATTGAATATGGTTCCATTAGCATTGTGCCAAGATGGATCCTATTTGTCCTTTTATTTAAGATGCATCAAGTTTCAATTGAGCTACATTTAAATCAGCAGGAAGCAACTGTCAAATCAATGAGTTTACATGAATTTTGAATATCCTGTGAACTTGTTGAGCCTAGTTTCATCTTAAGATGTACTTTTGCCCATCACATACAGAAATTTCATTACACAATGCCATACTTTGTAGACATGCCAAGAAAGAAAAGAATCGGCTATTTGCTAATTACTCTTTTTGTTATCATGATTAGAATTCAAAAGTTTCTTGCTCGAGGAAAGTACTGCATATTGTGCTATTTAGGACATTCATAGCACTTTTTCACGATACTCATTGTCAATTATTAGTAAGATGTTAATGACAAACAATTCAGATTAGTTGTTTTTAGTTTTGTGCGTCAACAGTAACTACAATAGATGTCCCAGGCGTGCCATGCACCATTTTATACTCTTTTTTGCTAAAGCTTTTATCTCATGGTGAGTAAAGTATAGAGCACAAGGTTTGGGGATGTAAAAAATATGCACCTATGTTGCTTCTTGTTACTTTTATTATTCTAATTTCAAAGCCATAGCATAAGATCATGGCTTAAGCACATCCTAATTAAGGGATAACCTCAACTAATCAACTGTAGTGGTCCAATTTGGAATATAGAGAAAGTTCGTACCCAGTCCAATCAATGAATATATGTATATCTGAATCGTGACTTAGAATTGGGGCCCATTGTCCATTTTTGCTTCCAGCTTTTCAAATTGATGGTAAACTAATTTTGGTGCTTTTGGGTGGTGATCTCAATATGGCACTATCAGTTGAAAGTCCTTTCATTTTCCACTTGTGTTTGTTCTCATTTCTAGCTCCCGCAAAAATATTTTGAAAAATAGTATAATGAAGTCAACTAATCCCAGCCATCATCAAATGTCAAATCGGACAACTCAAAAATATGTCACGGAGTTTGAAAACTTTTTCTATATACTAATTCGGCTTCGACTCAGGTTAATATTAAGTCACACTAAGTTCTTCATAACTATGATTTCTGTATTTAATTAATTTCAAACTTTTTCGTTATTTGTAATTGTATGTGGTTAGGGAATAACAACCAAATATTTCACTATCGATGATGATTTTTTAGCATGTGTCCCCCTATAATGAAGAAGATAACAAATTCTTTATAGTTTAGGTGAGGAAAGTAACAAATCATCGGTGTACTGAATTGGAAACATGATGCTTTAAAGAGCTTAGCATGATGAAAATTTTTAAAACATAAGAAAGGGGCGTTTAATATGTTTATTTCTTAAGAAATCAATATTTAGGCAAAACTAATTACTTAGAGCAAATAATATGGTGTTAGCTATCAACATCGTCATCATCAGAGCCTTTTCCCAAGTATTTTGGGTCTGCTACACAAATTCCGATCTATCACCATGCTCTATTAAGCGCCATTCCCTCAGTGAGGCCATAAGTCTCCATATTTTTTCTCATTACTTTCAGCCATGTCCTTTTGGGTCTAGCGCTTGTCGTTTTAAGTCTTCCACTTGAACCAACTCGTACCTCCAAATATTTAAATAATATTAATAATTTATGTATAATAATATCGACTATATATTAAGCGAGAAGGAGACCCACCTTATTTTTACTAACATGTGTTGCTTTCCCTACTCTCTCTCTCTCTCTCTCTTTGTAAGAAAATGTTTCACTAGTTGTCTCTCTTTTCAAGTGGTTCCAAAACTAAAGGTTTCCACTTCCTTAAATCTATCCAACAATCTGTCTTTAAATTTAATCTCTCTCGTTGCCTCTCTCCTCTCTCATTTTTTTATCCCCCCTCACTCTTCCCATGGGAATACATTAGTCGGGCATGGACCTGCTTCGCCCAGGCTCCCTCGGGGACTCGGGCCTGATAGACTTCCTCTTGAACAACTGCTTGTCTTCTATGAGTGCGTGTGCGGCTCGTGTGTCATGTGAGAATAGGTATGTCCAACTATGAGAGGATTTTAAAAGTGATAAAGAGATGGACTCGAGCACCTACTGGTTAGGTTCCTCAATCTAGCCTCCAGGTCGGGTCGACCTGGTGGCGTGGTACCGGGTTTAGAGATGGACCCGGGACCTAAGATCGCTCTCTCGGGAACAGTATGAAAAAGACACGGGCAGGAATACCAACCGATGAGGGAGGAATTAGGGTCGCAAGGCGGGACTCACCTCGCATGGGTCCGTGACGCACTCGGGCTGACTCGATTGGGCGCTCTCTTAGATCACGAAGAATGCCCCCTGGCCTGTGGCCGGTTTGGAATCGTCTTTCTTGACCTGTCTTTTTCTTCTTACCTGCAAAAAACACACACACATTAGAGTACATGCAAGTAGGTTTGAGGACCCCACCTTGTCACAGGGTGAACACACACATGCGTGTGTACTCAAAGAAAAATGAAAGGAACAGTATAGGAGGGTCCACATCAATTCAACAGCCTTACAACGTCTCCTTAACAAGGGACTTTTAGTAAGATCCTATAGTAAAGAAAGAAAGAAAGGGGTGAGATACATGGAATGATAGAGAAAAGGAAGAAGGGTTTGAAGGCTAGTATGTCTTTCAACTAGTTCTTCAAAGAAAAGTAGGACGGAGTTTGGATTAGATTTCACCTAACTCTTATAGGCGAAGAATAGATATTTTTGTGAAGAGAAGAAGGGGGAAAATGAATGAAAGAAGTAACGAAGGTCAGCTTGGCTCTCACTAGACCTTCGAAGAATGGAGTCGTTTGACCTGACAGCTAGGCGTGCGTAGTGACAAGACTAATGTGACGATTGATCTGGTGTGGTAGCTAGACGGGCACAGTAACAAGTCTGGCACAACGGCTAAACTACTCCACAGTAAGACTGGCAAGCGATTATTCTAACACGATGACTAGTCTGAGGCGGCAGCTAGACATGCACAGTAACTAGTCCGGCATAGCAGCTAAACTGCTCGACATCAAGACTAGCACAACAATGCAAGGCTCACCCAGTCGTCTATTCAAATGAGAAAAAGGAGAAAAGAGAGAAAGGCAATCATGTCCAACAGTGTGTGCCGCCGTGCGCAACAAAAAGTGGGAAGGGAGAAAAATCACGCCCGGTAGTGTTCACTGTCATGCACAACAGTTAGAGAGAAAGAAGAGAAAATCACGCACGACATTTGCATTGTTGTGCGCAATAGATAGAAGAGGAAATTATTGTCATTCTCAGCAGTATGCACTACCGCGCGTAACAGACTGAGAGAGAAGAAATCGTCATGCTCGTCAGTATGCACCGCCGTGCGCAACAGACTGAGAAAGGGAAGGAGATCACTCCCGGCATTTGCATTGCAGTGCACAATGGACAGGGAGGGATCGTCACGCTCAGCAGTATGCACCGTCTCGTGCAACAGACTGAGGAAGCGAAGAAGATCACGCTTGGCATTTGCACTGTCATGCGTGATGGACATGGAAAGAAGAGATCATCACGCTCAACAGTATGCATTATCGCGCACAACAGACTGAGAAAGAGAAGAACACAAGATGAGAAAGAAACGGAGAGAAAAGAAAGAGAGGAGAAGGAAAGGAAAGGAGAAGGAGAGAAAAGGAAAGAGAGAAAAGAAAAAGGAAAAAGAGTGAGAAAGAAAAGGAAAGAAGCAAGAGAGAAAAGGAAATAGAGAAAAAAAAGAAAACATGAAGAAGAGACAAAAAGAAAAGGAAAGAAGAAAGAGAGAAAGAAAGAAGAAAGAAGAGAGAGAAAGAAGAGAGAAGAGAGAAGAAAGAAGAGAGAGAAGAGAGAGAAAGAAGAGCGAGGAAGAAGAGAGAGAGATAAGAGAGAGAAAGAAGAGAGAGAAAGAAGAGAGAGAAGGAAGAGAGATAAAATTTACCTTATGCTCGAGGATGCCACCAAAAGTCTTCTCTCTCCTCTCTCTCTCTCTCTCTAAGACGTGACCAAAATCTCAAGCAAAAGATTAGTATTTATTGATGAAAACTTGGGTCCTTTTACATGAGGTGCGTGCTTGTTTATATAGAAGTGGTATGCAAAGGTGGGTGTACAATCAAAAGTTGTCTTAATTGTCAAAAATTAGGCATTAAAATAATTAAAGAAAATCTAATAAAATAGGCAAAAATGATAATTTTTCCCCTGCACCAATAATCTATGAAATTCTAATTGAGTCCATGTTGTGCCCAAGAACTCTTGCAATCTTCTCGGGTTGGTTCGGAGTATTTTCGATCTTCGTTCGGCGTCTTTCTGATCTCCGTTCGGTCGAAAGACGATTCTTTTCTTGATCAGCTCTGAAAGACGATTATTTTGATACCACTTTTGAGCCACGGATCGAGTCTTTGGGCCAAGATCATGAAGTGCAAAAATCAAACATATTTCTTGGTGCTTTTCGATGATTTCTTTGCTAAATATCGACGAACAAGTCGTCATGAGAATTTGGCCACAAATGTGGCTTGATTTGGTACGCGAATGAAGATTTTCCATTTTTGATATTTTGGTTGGAATTTGGTTTTCGGTGGCCAGAAAGTGCAGCAACTTCGTACTCATTGCACATCAAATCTGACCATTCATCACATGCGAGGTTCGGCTTTGATGAAGCCTTGAACCTTGTGCTCGTAATGGGTCTGATTTCGGGTCAATCCGATATATGAATGTCATGATGTGGCCACTCGATCGAGGTGTGCTCCTGCTGGAAAACCTGCAACCTATCCTTGAATCGTGATCTTCTCTCTTTTTTTTCACCCGACTAGGGCACGACATGGGTTGTGCCACACACGCTTGTAAAATTTGAGCTTGATCTAGCCTGGGATGAGAGAGATATGGGATTTCAATGTTGAGCATGAAACCCATGAACACAGTTTCCATTAATGGAAACTGGTTTACTGAGGATGCACGATAATAGCGTGTGAGCTACCCATTTCGAGTAATTTGGCCATAACTTAGTCCAGGAACGTCTGATCAAGCCGAACCTTGGTCCTTAAGGGTTTTTAAACATTTCAAATCCAATGAAGGTGGTGCCATAGTCATTTGACATTCTGGTGATAGGGCTATAGTTATAAGGTCCATTTCAAGGTGATAGAGGTTGATTTCCCGAAACTGTATCTGCGTCTATACTGCCTTAAACTCGTCGGATTTCTAAAAAAATTGATAGGTGTTCTTAGGAGACTTTTATCAACATTCTTGATCCTTCTTTAGCCATTTTGGGACTGTTGGAAATTTCTCTTCTGGATCAGGGATTATTATCCTATGACTTCTCTTTATTCCGCATCGGGGATACAAGGTGATGAAAAATGCCCTCAAACACCTACCTCAACAAGGTGATGACAAATCATAGGTTGTTGCCCCCTTAGATCAATGCACAAAAGCCCTCCTGTTGTCTAGCAGCACAGTTTGGATATGGGCCCCTCTGGAGATTCAACACTTCAACTGAAAATCTCACTTAAGAACTGTTGATGGAATCCGAATAGAATTTATTCCTCCCTGATGTACCTTTTAATGGGTGAGTGTCTCTAATTTGTGGATAGATTGGTTAAAGAGATGAGAAAGAGAGAGAAGAAAGAATGAGTGTGTGGCGTTTAGAAGAGAGAAAAAGAAGATTGTTAAAGAAGTGAAGAGAATTGGGCAGCCTCCCGACATAACCTCTCCTAAGAGGTATTACCAGGGACAAGGAAGTGGTCAAATGAGAGAACGAAGCCTGTCACATCTCAAGCACTGTATGACTTGGTGGTTAGAGTAGCGAGTGGGTCAGAATTATAAAGAAAGCTGACTCAAGATGACCTCAACCTGAGTGACCGAGTGCGAGAGAATCAACGTCTCTTATGACCCGAATTCATTGTGTGAGAAGGTGGTTAGAGTAGCAATCCTAGAATTAGATCCCTATCTCAGGATGGCCCTAATTTGAGTGCTTAGGAAATGGAAGAAGCAACCAACGAAGAGAGAGAGATGGAAGAAACGATGAGATGGAAATAAGATACAGTACATAAGAAGTTAAAATATGATTTAGGGAGAGAAGAGGATTAGTGGGGTTAAATGGGTGGACAAGGTAGTGAAAATATAAAAGGGAGGTCAGGGATGGTTGGGTATAGGGGCATGTATGGATGTGAGGATATAGGGCGGATAGAGGTTAATGAAAATATGGAGCAAGTAGAGGTATGGGGGTATAGGGGGTAGATAGAGTAAAGGCACGATAGGGGGCATGCAGGGATTAGGGTGTGCTAAGAGCGTGAGCATGAGAGGGGTGCATATGGACATGAATGAAGGTGTAGGTGTAAGGGTTGATGGAGTTAGTATGTGTTAGGGATGAATGGAGACAAAGTGCAAGAGAAGTTAGAGGCACGGGTAGAGATGTGTGAAGTGAGAGGGTGGATAAGGCCTAAGAGATGATGGCGCAGGTGAAGATAAGGTAGGTGAATTAGGTGCGGGAGGAGGTGTGTAAGCTAGGTTAAGCGTGTACGGGAAGAATCAAGCGGATGAGCTGAAGGCACGAGTAGAGATGGTAGAGGAGCTAGGCATGGATGGAGGCACATAAGGCACGAGGGGCACAGGTAGAGGTGCAAGTCGTGCAAGGCACAGATGTGTGTTGAAGGTGTGCGAGGCGTTGGTGGATCTATTCAAGTCGAGTGGGGCATGGATGGAGAAATGTACAAGATAGGTGAGGCACAGTTGGAGAAGATGAAGACATGTTGGACATAGACAGAGGTTGGTGAGAAGAGAGAGATGAAGGCGGATGGAGAGGAGTAAGAGAAGAGAGAAACAAGAGGGAAGAAGAAGAAGGAAGTCGAGCCTGCCCTAGGCGCGAGTCCGTGACTCCATATGAGAGACAGGGAGTAAGTAAGAAGAGAGGGAGGGAGAAAGGGAGTGAGAGGTGCTCAGATCTACCCCAAGTTCGAGCAAGAGAGAGAGTGAGAGTGAGAGAGAGAAAGAGGAGAGAAAAAGAGAAGAGAAAAAATAAAAGTGCTTGAACCTATGTGCACATCCATGGGACCCCTTGCATGCACATGAGAGATGGGGTCCTACGTTTGGGTTAAGGTTAAGGTCTAGGGTCTAGGTGCATGGTGGTCTAGGGTTTATGATGTAAGGTAAGGTGTAGGGAGTAGGCTATGGTGTATGGTAGTCTAGGGTTTATGGTGTAGGGTAGGGTGTACGGAATAGGCTATGGTGTATGGTGGTCTAGGGGTATTTTCTTTCTCTAGGAAATGTTCTCTTTCCTCTCATCTTGAACCTTGAACTTGCAACCAAAGAAAAAGAATGAGCTAAAGAATTCACAAGCTCTCTTTGTATGTTTAAATGTTTTGGCCCCCTTACAAATAACTTGGGTTTCCTTATATAGAGCAACCACTAAACAAGAGTGGAATGTACAAACGTACCCAAAATTTTCAAGAAATATAGATTTAATGAATTAAAATATTAATCCCCTTTTTGGACCAAATGACCAAAATACCCTACATACTTTATAACAAATGATACAATCATCCCTCCATGAGGGGCCTCTTGCCATTGCTAGGCTTTGGGAGCTTTTTCAGATGTCTATGATAGAAATTCAGGCGATCAATCATCATATAAGTGACGCTCGAATTTTTGCGCACATTTGATACCCTTTGATTGCCTTGAAATGAATTTTTTAAGAAGAACCAAAAAATCCGGCCAAATCCATAAACTTTTCAATTATTCAACTACAAATCTGGCATGATCTATGACATTCCAAGCCTTTATTTTTATCACAAATCAAAGGGGACACTATCACAATCATTTTGTGATAAATTTCATCCATTTTGGTTTCTATTGGAGCATATTCCAATTTTTGGAAGTCGTTGAAAAATGCGATTCTGGAGATAGAAAACAATGCCATTTTTAACCTCAAAATTCGTGTCATCAGGTCTCCAATCATACATAAAAATTATACCAAACTTTAGTTATTCGAAGCATGGTCGCAAAGGACCCATACTTGCAATGATCTGACGTCAAGATCTTGAGCTATGGTCTCTCAAATAATTGGATGCTCTCTTGTATAAAATCTGAATTTTCATATATCGAGCTCATCTTCTCTCCAGAAATTCTCTCGTTTCAAGCCATACCATAACACATGCCTTATGTCAAAACGATCGAGCCGTCGAGATCAAGCTCATGTCCAAATTTGACTTAATTGGACTCAAAACGAGCAAGTTATGATCACTTGAAAATCATTCTAAAATGAGAAAACATAGTTTTCATAAATAGAAACTGGTTCGTTGAGGTTGTACCGCGATAGTGTAAAACTCACCCTTTTATGGTAAGTTAGACCCAGAATGGTCCTGGGGGGTCCGATTGAGTTGAAATTTGATACATGAGAGTTTTTTGACCTTCCAGATCTAATGGTGGTGGTCTAATACAGTTTTGAGATGCATTAAATTGGGTGATAGTTATAGGGTCCATTTTAGCATGAGAGGAACTAGATTTGAAAACCAAGTTTCATTCGAATCATACCAAAACTTGTCAAAACGTAGCAAAACTTTACAGGTCTCCTTAGGGTATCTCAAACTACCCTCTCATGCAATTTGAGGCTATTCTGATACTTTTTAGAGGTCGCCCAGTTTTAGGCTAATTATTGTAGTGTTTTTGTGATCTGGTGGTGTCTTGGGTACCCGCGAGAGCAGGTTACTACTAATGTTTGAGCGTATTTTTCAACACCTTGGTCCCTGATAGGAAGCAGGTCAATAAAGCCTACAAAACAGTGGAAATTCCCGACAGTGTTAGAATGGCCCCAGAATTGGTCAAGATCTTCATCAGCACTTCAAAAGACCACCTGCGAAGTTTCAATACGATCAGACATGTCTAAGGAAGTGGACACAAACAAACAATTTCAGCGAAATCGATCTTTAACACCCTGAAATGGACACTGTAACTAGAGCCATACTTTCGGTACGTTAAACAGCTGTGGCACCACCGCCATTAGAACTGGCATGGTCGAAAACCCTTATGGGTCAAGTTTTGTCTTAATCGGACACCCCAAGACAAAGTTACGGGTGAAATACCTAAAAGGGGTAGGCCGCGCACTATTCTTGTGTGGCCTCACCGCATCAAAATACCATTAAAGGTGGTTGTTTTTACAATCACGGGCAGTCACTTTCAAGACCTATATCTCACTCGTTCCAAATCGATTCACTCCCAATTTTGGTGAGCGTGTTCGTCTCATTAAGATAAGCAATTCGAAATGTGATACGCCCCGTGACGACCCCCAAGCAGAGAGAAAAACTAAATGAAATTTGCTGATCCGTGAAGGAAGATACAAAAACTTTACTAGCAGAATGCCTCATTCAAGTAGCCAGATCACGACGCTCGCATACCCGATTGGTACGAAACCAATTGCATTATGTGCGTGAGGTCCGAGGCTATCTTTGGTCAGAACCTCACGTACGAAGAACGGTTGGATTGCACACATGAAGGCATCAAACAGTAAATTCCGGCCGCCTGATTTCAAGATTCTGGTAAAAAACGCAAGACAACAAAATCTTCATCCGGATACGAAATCATGTTGTGTTTATTGCAACGTGATCGTGACGGCATGCTTAATGTGATTCAATGAAGAAGTCACGAAGAAACATCAAGGAACGAGCACACAATCGATTTTTAAGATTCATCCAAAATTCAAGTCTCATGATCATGGCTCAAAAACATAATTTATGGCTCGAACTTGGTATCAAAATGATCGCCATGCCGAGCCTTACAAGAAAAAAATAATCTTTCGATCAAACGGGCATCAGAACGACTCGGGTCAGCCACGAAAGATCATGCAAGGTCTCGGGCAGCAGCAGGGATTGTTCTGAAATTCCACACATTGTTAGGCCGGGGCAAAACAGTCCTTTTGCACCCATTTTTAAAATTTCTTTAAATTCAAGTAAACTGTAATTGTCTTCAATTCTAGGTAGTTTTTTTATGTAACTCACGTTTTTGCCCAATTCTATATAAACAGGCAATGCCTCACTGTACAAAAGACGGATTCATTCCTCTTGGATCAATCAACAAAATTTTGAATTTTGCCTAAGCTTGTTGGTATGTCTTGGAGAGAAAGAGAGAGAAGAGAGAAGAAAAGGGTCGATACCCTTTGGGCAAGCAACTTTCTCTCTCCTCCCCTCTCTCTCCTTCCCTCTTTCTCTCTTCTCCCCACTTTCTCATCTCTATCTCTTTCTCTCTCCTTCCCTCTTTATCTCTCTCTTTCTCTCTCCTTCCCTCATTCTTATCTCTATCTCTCTCTCTCCTTCCCTCCTTATCTCTATCTCTTTCTCTCTCCTCCCCTCTTTCTCGTCTCTATCTCTTTCTCTCTCCTCTTTTTTTCTCATCTCTATCTTTATCTCTCTTCTTCTCGTCTCTATCGTTTCTCTCTCTTCTTCTCATATCTATCTCTCTTCATTCTTCGTCTAATGCAGTCGGTGAAGCCTAGTGCCGGCTAGATCTCTCTCTCTCCTTTTCTGCCGCAACCAGCGAAGCCTAGCATCGGCTCGATTTCTCTATCTCCGTCTCTTTTGTTGCAATCGGCGAAGCCTAGCGCCAGCTGGATTTCTATCCCTCCTTTTCCGTCACAGTCGGTGAAGCCTTGCGCCTGCTCGATTTCTCTCTCTTCATCTCTTCTATTGCAGCCGGTGAAGCCTAACGTCGGATGGATTTTTCTCTCTCCTTTTTTGTCAATCGACGAAGCTTAGCTCTGGTTCGACTTCTCTCTCTCTCTCTTATGTCACCGTCGGTGAAGCCTAACGCCAACTGCATCTTCTTTCTTCTCTTCTATCATAGTCAGTGAAGCCTAGCGCCGACTGCATCTTCTCTCTCTTCTTCTGACATAGTCGATGAAGCCTAGCACCGACTGCATTTTGTCTATCTTCTTCTGTCACAGTCGGTGAAGCCTAGAGTTGACTGTGTCTTCTCTTTTCTTCTGACACAGTCGGTAAGGCCTAGCATCGACTGCGTTTTCTCTCTCTTCTTCTGCCACAATCGGTGATGCCTAGTGCCGACTGCTTCTTCTCTTTCTTCTTCTGACACAATCGACAAAGCCTAGTGCCGACTACATTTTCCCTCTCTTCTTCTGTCACAGTCGGTGAAGCCTAGTGCCGACTACTTTTTCTCTCTCTTCTTCTGACACAGTCAGTGAAGCCTAGTGTCGACTGTATTTGCTCTCTCTTCTTCTGGCACAGTCGACGAAGCCTAGCGCCGGGTGTGTCTTCTCTCTCTTCCCCTCTGTATAACACAATCGGTGAAGCCTAACGTCGATTGCATTGTCTCTCTCTTCCTTTTAATGTAGTCAGCAATGGTTAACACCGACTACATCTTCCTTCCCTCTCTCTTTTATTCTCTTACCTTTCATACTCTTCTCTTCCTTTCTTCTCCCTCCTTCCTTCTATTCCCTTCCTCTCTTATTTCATTTCTTATTCTTTCCTCATAACCTTCATTCTATTATTCTCTCATTTGACTAATAGGGATTGAGGTTAGCCTCTCATGGTAGTATTGTCGTCTAGCCGTAATTTTGCTGTGCTAGGATTACTTGACCCCTTTATTGCCATTATAGACTAACTATCGTGCCTAGCTAGTCGGTACTGGTAATGACATCTAGTAGTAACCCTGTGAGCCGGTCTTAGTTACTGAGCCCTTTTTGCTACCACGTCAAGCCAATTATCCATTAGCTTAGTAACTGCTCTGATCCTCAAGCTCAGTCGAATTCTTCTCTCCCCCGTCTTTCTTCTCTTTTTTTTTTTTTTGAACATGCATGCTTGTGTACGTTCATCAAAGAGGAAAAGGGTGAGGTCTGACTCACTTATGTTATAACGTTTGCCATGTGTGTGATTGCAGAAAACATAAGAATACAAGCCAAGGGAGGCAATTCTAAACCAGTTTTTTTACTAGGGGTTTTCTTCGTGATCTAAGAGGGCGCCTACGCTAGTTAGCCCGAGTAAGTTTCGAGCCCACCTTAAATTCCTCTCTCACTAGTTGGTAACACCTGCTCCTGTTCTCAAACGAGGTTCCCGAGAAAGCGATCTCAAAAATGTCCCAGGTCTTCCCTCGAAACCCGAGACGCGTGCCGTCTGATCCCCTAAGGATTCGGAGGGCAAGATTGAGGCACCTAACTAGCTTGGTGACTCCACTAGGGACTTACTACCCCTTAGTCGGATCATTCTTGTTTGGCTAGTTCCTTCTTTTATTATCTACTTTCATTATCTTTTCACATTTATTTATGGCTTAAGGGTTCTGTAACCCATTTATCTAGATCTAGGATTTTTTTATCTCCGCATTTGAGAGTGTCCCTAGGGAACAAGTTCTTTTGACTTTGTTCCCAACCATCCTCTTGAACAAAGATCCCTTTTCTAGCTCCCAAATCTTAACTTGGACCGGTGTGAGGCGGGACTTAAAGGTCCCTCACTCCCCATCTCTTCGCTGTGATGAAACTCCACCAAAGCGCCCTGCATCAGCAGCACTTCTGTTGCCCCACACAGCATGCACCCAACCACCGGTAAGTCACTTGTCGGTAGTGTTCCTGAGGTACGCCAAAAGGCTGCCCAGTCCCTTTCTACAAAAGGCAAACAAGTTGTCATTGCTTATGTGGGTCGTCGCAAGGCTGCCCCCCACATTCCTGCACCACTAGTCTCTATCCCTAGTGGCTCAACACATTGAGGCAGAAACCCCACAGTTTCCACCGCACACACACACCACAAGGCTCAAGGGTCACCCCCTCTAACCACACCTCGGGGCAACCCTTATGCTACCTCGAGTCAGCATCCAAGATCAGACCTTCTAAGTCAAGGTCTTGCGCACGCTGATCACATGCATCTCACTGCTTTAGGCAACGCCGTCATTACGCCAACCCGAGTACATAAGAGATGACCTCTTCATCCTCTTACTCCGCACACAGAAGCGCACCTTGTAAGGGGCAGGCCACCACCTATTCTCTTACAGACACTTGCTCGTAGTTCTCGACCTCCAAGGCTAGACCACTTGCACGAGCCTGGGCTGACCCCCAGGTCCCCCGTGATCCTTCTTCAAAGGGCATACATGCGTCGCCATCATAGACGTCCCCTTGCCCTATGCTCATACCTTCTCATGACTCAATCCTTCTCCGGCCCACTCCTCCTTCATCGACCAAGCACCTTCAACCTTGACACTCGAAGGTTTTCCCCAAGAGTACCATCCTGAACCAACCCTGTCACTTTGGTCGTGTCTCTAGAGCTCGTAAGAGAGCTCAGGGCATGGACCTGATGGAAGATTGAGTCCTTCATCCTCCCCGACCCAAGATGACTCCAGTTCCTGACCCTCATCCATTGCCACACCTGATAGAGATAGCTCTCTCCTATGCAAGAAGAGCTGACCAGCAGTGACCTAGATCGCAGTTTTGACTCGAGGTCCATCAAAACCTCAGGCTAAACACGGTAGAGGTCTGCAAACTTGACTAGGGAGGTGACCAAGGCAGTCGAAACAACCAATTCTGATGACCCACTTCACCTGAATCCCTTCTAACCCCTTCAGACGATGAAGCCTGAAGATGAGATCTATGAGCCCCATGTTGTGGTTACTGTCATAGAAGAAGACCGAGCCACTCAACAGGCACGGTCCCAAGACCGTCAAGAACTAGTCCAAACGCGATCAGCATACAAGAGTCAAGTTCAGTCAGGGCATGCTAGCCCCCTGCTGACTGACCTACCACGTATGACCCGTCAAGTTCGCAAGCCCTCAGTTGCCACTAACGTTGACCTCCACAGAGAAACAATCAGCGTAATGGTTGTAAGCGAGCCCGCTGATGCGTAGGAAGAGTGCATGAACAAGTTTGAGGACATGGTGCCCACGATGATGGAAAAGATTGATCATATCGACGTCGCACACTAGTCGGCTAACCATGAGGTCAATTCTCATCACTCTGATGGTGCACCTCCACGGCAGCCCCCTCCTTCTACCTCACAAGACAATTCTATCCCTCATCTCGTCTCTCAGACTGACATTGAAGCTATGGTCACCCATAGCCTAAAGAACAGACAAATCCTTGGGATACAAGGTGCGACGCCTTTTCAAAGGTGATACCCCTCATATATTGATCAGGTCTCGTTTCCCTCAGATTATAAGAAACGGAAGTTTCCTTTATTCAAAGGAACCACATCCCTAAACCAGCATATTGCCCACTTCCAAGCATCATGTCGAGAAACAGCGGCTGATAGAAGACTTCTTCTCCAACAGTTCGTTGAGACCCTCAATGGCCCAACATTCCAATGGTATGCCCGATTTCCTTCAAACTTAGTCTATACATGGGAAGAGATGGAGAAACTGTTCTATCAACGCTTCTATGAGGTCAAGAGAGAGGCTCAAACCATCGAACTTCTCACCCTGACTCAAGACCCCGATGAGCCTGTGGATCAGTTCATATCAAGATGGAGAAATTTGGCTTCCCGCCATCCTAATCCTATGCCTAAGAAGGAAGTAGTCCAAACTTGCATG